>JAQJVL010000647.1:0-422845 GCA_035578905.1 Stictocephala bisonia | reverse complement strand
TATAAAAAAATTACATTTTGAAAAAAATTGACATTTATTGTGAACTAGCTGTACCCGCCCGCTTCGCCGGTCATAATATTGAGTTTTGATTGTATCATTGAAATAAGCAGCAACCTTTCAGTTTACACAGTATCCAATTTACAACAGCTGATGTTTTGTGTAGTTTACTACTGTACTGAATTATTTTTAATTTTGAAAGTTTCGCCTACCACAATTTTATTCTATTTGTTTTTATTTAACAGCTGTTAATCAAATAAATCAATCAATTAATATAGCTTCACAAGAAATCAAAACATAAAAATATAAACAGTATAATTTTGACATACAGTATTTAAAACCCACAGCTGATATTCTTTTTATATTTGACTTATTATACCTTCATGCATCCTGCTATTTGATTAACATTGAAACTTTAGAAGTCCAAGGGATGGAGCCCTGAAGGATTAAAGAAACGGGAATAGGACAGAAACCTTCCCTGGGGTATATAGAACAACTTCCCCAAGTTTCATGGCGATCGGCTGGACGGTTTGGTAGCGCATAAAGGATAGACGGACAAACAAACATACATTGGATTTTATATATATAGATAACAAATGTTATTTTGTTTCCTTTGACTATGTTTCCTTGGTGTTTTTGATTTGTTTATTTATTTTTGTTTGTTAGTTACTTTAAAATTACTCATATATTAAAGATATTTCATCATGATAAAATTAGTTGATCTCTCAAATATGCTATAGAGATTAAAAAAAAAAAAAAAAAACAAAAAAAAAAAAAACCACTGCAATGTAATATCAATTTAAGAAATAATAAATGATTTTGAATTGAATTGAACAACAAATTAGAGAATAGAGATCACAATAATAGAGTCAATTCTAAAAAGCTTACTATATTTTATTTTGATGTTGAAATACCGTACACTTATTGAACATTAATATTATTTTAGTTTACTTTGCAGACCTAATTTTTCATAACCATTCAATTTTTATGAGTATATAGATAGATTTTACACTGCTGGCGTGGTGGCTTACTGGCTGAGGCTTCGGACTGCAGAGCACAAGGTCCAAGGTCTGAATCCCTAACTGAGTTAACGGTCGGTACTTCACTTGTTGAATAAAGTTCACCCACAGGCCCATGTAAACTAGCAAGTGAAATTAATTATGAAAAAAAGAAAAAAAAACCACTATTCTTTATTTTTATTTACAGTTAGGTACGCAAAATGAATAAATATTACAAAAATATCTAAAAGTCCATAAAAATCATATTTTGCTGAAATGATCAATTACCAAAGTATAACACAATATTTGCTAAGCTACAATAAAAATAAAAAGTGTTTCTAAGGTATTCAAGTAATGAAAGTTCATAATTTTTGTTTTTCTATCATCAAACAATATAAGTTACCTAATAAAAAATTGAATCATTTACTAAAAACTATTTAAATGGCTTTATTCATTATAATATTTTGATTATTTTGGATATCTTGTAATTGCATATATTTTTAATACCCTTTTTTTAAGAATCATCATTTGAGAACATTTAATCAATTAACACCTACTCAAGAAAAGAAAATTCTTAACACAGTTCTTTAAAGTTTCTCTCAAGATCTATTTTAAAGATCTCTTAAGACTTAAAACATGTACCAGAAAAAGTGAAAGATACACTTGAACTTTTGAAGCCTTCATATGCAACTTGCTTAAGGGTGTTCGATCGAAAATTATTTTTGAAATTTTGTTGAATAACATTGTTTGTTTTGTTACAAGTAATAAGTGGGTTAAGAGAAAAAAATGTAAGAAAAATTTACGGAGATGTGGCTACCTAAAGTGGCTAATTTGGCCTTTCTTGGTTCCTAATTCATTAACAAACTGTGTGATATATTTTATTCAAATTTTGAGAATATACTAGTGAGAAAATGGTACTAACCAACCTAGAGTAAATTAAAACTAATAATAAAAATAATATTTTTTAAGTGCAACTAATTATTATTTAATAAATGACGTCTGTACCAATTTCGACTTGAAATTAGTCCAGTTATCTTTGGCCGAAAAAGTAGATGAATAATACATACAATCTTTATTGATAAAGTTAATTAATTAGGGAGTTATTCTCGGTTGTGCTCCGTACACACAGCAAGAGTGCTGTTACTCTCTCATGCCAACAACAAGGGATTCACCTTGTTACTCGTGGCGACAGTGGCAGCGAAACGTTGAATTAAACTCCATCAGCGCCAAGCTGAGCCGGTCGAACGAACACCCTTAAGGAGATTTCTTAGTATGATAAATATGTTAAACAGATTCCTCCACAACTATAAAAACAATCCAAATTGTTAAGAGTCAAAAACAGAATAGTTTGAACCCTTTAGAATGGACAGACAAAGTGATAACTTTGCATTGAAGGCTAAAGGAGATGTAATGCAACATAACCCTCTTGACCTTGAATGCAAAAAATTGTAATAGCGATTTCCTGACCTCACTTTTCTTAAGTGGCGGTCTCAGTGCTACCAACCCTGAATGAATTTCCCCTATCACCTATCAGCTCATGCATAAGCTTATGGATTAGATATACTCATACTATTACATATGTTTATGAAATATTCTAGCATAGAGGATTATTAAACAAAAAAAGAAATTCGCTAAGTATGCTTCTATATTCCATGTAATGCTGAAGGTTCCTATTTAACCTAGCTATTGGGCTATTAGTAAATAGCTCTTTCTGAGGAACAGTCGACCTTAGTTAGTAACAATGACTACACTCATTCATCTACAATCATCACACTCATTCGCCTTTAATTTTCGCCCATACATTGACGATCTGCATCTTACTGATAATGAATAACGAATAATCCATGATTAACTCACAAATATAAGTTCATTCTTGCGATTATGGGCTTCCGGTAGGTTGAACAGCAAAACACCATGGATGTGCAGTATGACTGTTTGACATGAGAGTGATTGTAGGTAGTCTGTTAAGCACATCCAGCATTGAACCCGTTGTACGCTAGCAGCTTCAGTTTTATTTTTGTCTTGGGTAAAGCCGACACTCCATCTGCTCACCAATATTGACAAGGAGACTCTATGCTGGACTGCATTTTAAAGTTCCAAATTGCAAGAGTAGATCAAAGTGGATTCTGCTGTGTCCTCAAGGAGATGATTGGTCATACACATTTCCCAGAGGTCCCTCCGGGCATGATGAACAGCTTGCAAATGCTTCTTCCAAACCTTATTCTTCACACCTAAAATGTTGCTGAACGGTAAAATAAAATTATAAGTTTATCTGTTACTAGCAGATGTAAAATTGTTTAATAATTGTGCTTATCAGGTATTATCTTCAGGAATCTGTTGCTTGTCTGCCTCCTCCTGGCAAACCCAACACCTGGCTGTAAGGTCTCAGGATGTCATAGTGGGAAGTTCAACCACTGAATTATGGTATACCGAAAGGATTAATTGAAATTTATAATAAATGTTTCGCTAGCTAAAGGCGGGGGCTTTGTGGGTTCACCTGTGCAGAATCAGATGAAGTTGATGTTGTCGCCACTGTGGCACTGCATGTTAAAATTCTGTTATTCTGTCAAGATATGATGTTAAGTTTGTGATAAGTAGGAGGATTGTTGAAGTTAAAAGTTAATAATATGTACACACTTCCATGTTGGGTACAGTTCCTAGTTCGTCCATAAATGGATCGCTTATTCATGAAAGGGCTCTTGTCATGGAAAGTTAAATTTTGGGAAATTGAAAAAAAAAAAAAACGGTTTATTGTAAAATGCATTGGTTTTCAATCCTTTTTAAAAATATTTTTATATGTAACACCATCTGAAAATCGTTCAAAACCTGTTTTGGCAATTTCTACTTTTATTTAATATATTTTATTGATTTTTCAAAACTTCTGGCAAGAGCCCTTTCATACAAATACGTTTTTATCATAAATTCAGTTAAAATTTTAATAAACCACTCTTTATTATATTTTTTACTAAACTACTAACTAGTTTGAACTCTTATGCCATATTCAGAGTATAAAAATATAACAGACACGAAAATATTAAAATAAACAGGTGTACATAACATATGATTAAGAAAGTATGTGGGTAAGTTGAACTTTACTTTTGATTAGTGTGTTTTTAATTTCTCTTATTTTTTCATATATAGGATTTTTTATGTTAATATGTATGTTTGATATTTTCTGTGGTTCACTGTAATTGTTTATGTATATGTGTAAATATTCTTTTGAATTTATTTGTTCTCCTTTCTTTTCAAATTCTAAAATTGAAAAATTTGTATTGATATATTTGTGTTGATATTTGTAACTGTGATTTGATTGAAGAATATGTTCAGCAAAATTTGATTTCATTGATATTGAGTTGTTGGTTCTAATGGCTTGTACATGCTCTTTGTAACATAAATTAAATGTTCTTATAGTTTGTCCTATGTAGAAATAATTGTATTTCAAGCATTTTATTTGATATATTCAAGAATTTTTCATATTTATTGTGTTTATTTTCTTCATTAGATAGTTTGTTAATTAAATAAAAATTTTGGTCTTTGTTTTATAGTCGAGTGTATAATTATGTTTTTAAACGTTTTTCTAATATCCTTATTCATTATATTCTAATAGCCTGATAAATTTGTTGTTATCTTTTTGTTTCATTTTCTTACTTTTATTCTTTTATAATTTAGTTAACAGTTGTTGGGCTGCAACCATTTATCGAAGCTAAGCATTTTATAGTTTTATTTTATTCTAATGAACAGTTATTTTATTCCCTCCATTTTTTTCATCCACTTTCATGCATATTTCATTTAAGATAAAGTCATTGTTTAGACTTTGTTCTGTTTGTTTTCTAATGGAGGCAGAATATATAATCTTAGCTTAAAAATCTTTATAAAATCTTATATTTTGGGGAAAAACAATAACATTTTCTAAATAAATGTAAACTAATTATTGAGGTTTAATAGTTAGGTAATGCTGCGTAGAACCTTTCTAACTTCTCCTGTAACAGTGGCATAACTAACGCTGCCAAAAACCCCCTCCCTCCCTTCAAGCATTACGTAATTTAAGGATGGCCTCCTAAATAAGTGTCGGATAAATAATCAATAATAAAAATGAAAATGTCTTTTATTGCGAGTATTTTTAAGATCTGTTTTATAAAAGACTTCTTGGCTGAAACTTTTAAAATAAACATTTAAAGTCATAGCAAGTTATAGTTATTTGGTTCATAGCTCATAATAAATTTGAGTTATTTTTTAAACCTAAGACATGACAATTATTTAAGATTCTTGGACAAGTCATTGTACAGCATGGGACCAAATTAGGAGGAACCCCTCGGATTAACACCCAGCCTCACCTTCTGAAAGTGTAAGTACTGGTCATGGTGGGTGCTGTGCTGGGAGATCTGACCTTGTACTGCAGCCTTTCAAATATATATGTGGCTCCCCAAGTGTTAGCTGTACGATGCAAACTGAATCAATTTCAAACATTTTTGTATCATTTTGCTAGGATGAAGAAAGCTCTTATAGACAACTGAAAGATGGTCTGCCACAGGGGTCTGTACTTGCTCCAATTTTGTTAAACGTGTATACCACTGACATCCCAATCACAAAGTCTAGAAAATTTATTTATGCAGATGATATTGCTTTAGCTTACCAACACAAGGACTTCATAACTACTGAAAAACTCAAGTGACCTTGCACCCTTCGAAGAATATTTTAGTACCTGGAAGCTAAATCCTAATCCATCAAAAACTAAAGTAGTCTGCTTCCAGCTAAGTAACATACTGCTAATTGAAAATTGAACATCTTTCTAAATGGTGTAAAACCCCATGATAAAGATAATCCACAGTACCTGGGAGTAACATTAGGTCAATCGCTGCTGTTTATAAGCCATCTTCAAAAAACAGCAGCTAAGATCAAAATCTGGCAAATGTATTACATTGTATTGCTGCAACAACTTAGCGTCGATGTAATACATTTAGAACGCTGAAACGCTGAATAGGCTAGTGAAAAAAATTTAGGACATCCTAATTTGTCACTAGTCTATTCAGCTGCTGAATACAGTGATGTACCATATATTATATAACATATAGTTTTTTTGTCAGCTATAATTTAATATTTTTTTAAAAAGCTGTGATATATATTTTTGGATTAAGATCCCAAAGTTATGCAATATATAATATAAAATAAAAGTGATCTGTCACAAAGCTAAATCCAATCCATCGAGTCATTTATGACCTGCCTCACTTATTCTGTTTATGCTGGCCAATCCCTCTGTAAAAGAACACAGGGGACAACCTGTAATTATGTGATCCATTGTTTGGATAGACTCCCTGCAATCACATGACTGATCTAGAGTCAATCGCCATACTTCCAGTAGTTTCATCTACCTACGCCAGTTCAGAACCGATTCAAGTGTCCATTCCCTACGAGGGAGGTTCATTCCACCTACAGATGTTGATGGGGGGTGATGTTATTCGTGTCCACAGCAAATCTTTAAAGCTGTACGTACCCCCTGTGTAGTTCTAATCAAGCAATAAATCTGGTAGCTGGATTGTCACAAATTTGTGATATACCAGCTATGGCAGCTACCACACAAAATACAGTTCTCCCGTATGGTTAAATAGTGTACACAATAAAGCAATTGATACCCAACTTAATAGGGCCATTAGAGCTATTAGTAGCACTCTCATGGCAACTCCACTTCCTTGGATCCCGATGCTGTGCAATATAGCTCCTCCAGAGGTAAGACTTTAGTAGGCCCTATTTAAAGAATTCAATAAGATCTTTAACGTACCTCCCCAATACACAGGATCTTCCACATCAGAAAAGTCGCTTAAAATCTTGAAACCTACCTCTACATACTGTTTTCCAGTTGAGCAGATCAAAGTTCTCGCTCAATGTTAGTTGGGCCACATTGTGAAACAGGTTTGATGGATGAAATAAGTTCCTTATTAACGATCCGTCAATACTTAGGTGGGATGAACCTCTCTCATAGGAAGCGGACACTGTTGCATCGGTTCCGAACAGGCATAGATGTAATTACCAGAAGTATAAATGGGGATTGACACTAGATCAGTCATGTGATTGCTGTGAGTCTATCCAAACAATGGATCACATAGTTACTGAATGCCCCCTGCTCTCTTTTACGGAGGAATTAGCCAGCATAAACAGAATCAGTGAGGCAGGTCTTAAAAGGCATAATGAATGGACCTAGCTTTGTGACAGGAGATCACTTTACATTTATATTCCATCATGACTTTTGGATCTTGATCCACCAAATACTGTATATACCAAAGTTCGCATGTAGCTGACCACTTACTTACTTACTTGATGTCTTCGTCTGTAGCCCAACTTGGGATTGACTGCGTCAGGGGTTGGATGCCACTAGTATCCTCTTGCGAAAATGGGGATCTCCCCCACTTCTCTCAGGGAATACAGCGCCCAGTTGGTCAACTCTCTTCTGAGAAGACTGCCAAATTTAGCCTCTGGGAGGGCTCTGATGTCTCCAGGAAGGTCGTTATACAGCTTGACAGCCACTATCGAGAAACAGTTCAGTGTCCTGCTCAGTCTGCAGCGGTTCACTTCGTGATGTGTAGCTCTCCTAGTTTTATGTTGGTGGATGGCACCTCTTGTTTCAAAGGAATGAATGTTCCTCTTGATGTAAATCAGTGAGTTAAAAATGTATTGGTAGACAACTGTAAAAATACGGAAGTTTTGAAAAAGCGGTTTGCAACAAACCATACGATATACATATATGTATTTAGTTAGGATGATACATGATCTTGTCGCCTCAAAGTGAGTTGCTGATAAGTGTTAATTACCTGTGTAGTCTGGTTACTAACTGGAAAACTACAAAAGTATCCTGGTGACAAAGTATACTAATTGTTGAAACACAAGTACCATGTCCTACCTCTAGCTTATTGCGGTTAAGTGTTAGAGAGGACTTTACAGTCTTAACTTCGTCCCTTTAATAAAGGCATTTTTCACTTTCATATCATAACCTAGAACATTTTATTCATAAACCTAGCAACATTTACAATTTACATAACCTTTTGGATTGAGCAACTTGACAAGTACAGTGCCACATCAAGTGGACAACTGAACGCTGAGGCACGTAAGATGTAGATTTAATTTAACTTATTCTCAGAAAGAGCTATTAATTTTTATTAGCCAGGGTAACTAACGTAGCCAGGCACCTAAAGCATAGACCTACCATTACACCGAAGGTCTATGCTTTAAGCCTGACTGGAAACGAAACTACATAGTATTGTTACTGTTGTTGTACAATTACTGGAAATATTCACATAGTAAGTAATAAAGAAGCTATACTAGTTAGGATATTACACAAGGATAGTTGGAAAACTGACACGGTTTGCAGTTACAAAATTACGTTATAATTCTTTTGTGTTATATGATTAATTTTTGTCATTCTGTTTGCTTCGACAGTCATTGAAATTTAGAACCAATCGCAATCATATGTTTGGTTTTAGTGGTGGTCTGTGATATATCTAGTAGACAATTTTAATTTGTGTATGTATGAAATTTGCTTTGTATTTGAGTTTAGGCGTAACTGCTAACCAGTGTAATCACTAGACTTATAGCTACTTATAAATAAATAAAACTTTAATTAATGGAATTATGGGACACTCTGAACCTGAGTATGCTGGGCGCCCCAATAAATCAGAAAAATGCAGAGCTTGTGACGATTTCAAAACATGGGCGAAATTTCAAAAAGGCCAAAAACAAGAGTCAGGACAGAAGTTTGAGGTAACTTTTAGGTTATGTTGCATAAGTACTAACTATGAATTTATTGTGATCTATTACAATAATATATTTGTTATATAAGCCAATTATAGTTAATTTTACTGAATGATAGGGAAGCTAAATTCTTAGTTTTGGTTTATAAAATAATTTGGACCCATTACCAATATTGCATAAATCTTGTAAACAAACATCCTAGGCCTACTTAGTCATAAGCCAGATGAAGGTTGAACTTACTTCAAGATTAAGAAGGCTATGGTAAAGTAGGACTAAATTAAACCATAAAAATGTATAACCTTAGTTTTATTTTCAAAGACATTTTCTAATCTTTTCAGGTTTAACAAGTCTGAACGTATGTATAATGATGTTAGAAAGTAAAACAAATTTCATTGGAGGAAAAATTCAAGATTATTTTTTAAACTTAATTTCAATTGCACCATAGGCCTACTATTGATAGAGGCCTACACACTACACAGACATATTTACTTCCAATTGCTATCAGCCAACCATTATTATGCATGTTACCACTGGAAACATGCCAGTTTTAGTTGGTTATGTTAGGTTAGACACATGTCTAGAACTGACACGTTTAATAATCTTTTAATTGGAAAACCCTTTCCTTATTAGTGATTTGGAAAACATTTCGTACAGGTTGAGTACCTACATAACTATATATTAACGTTTAATTTAAAATATAGGCCCTATACCATAATTATTTTTCAAAATGGTTGAATTTTGATGAGTAGGAACACATTTTGGGGGAAAATTGACTTTTCCCCAAACAATTTTGAATGTTAAACTTACTTCAGAATTATATTAGGTCATTTTATAGGAGTTTTGAGAAAAAATTATCTAATAAACCAGAAGTAGTCAAATCTTTACCTTTTTGAGGAACCTCTGAATTCTTGGCCTTGGCAGACAAACTGTTGATGGAAGTTTAATATAGCTTTGACATGGTCAATCATGAACTTCTGCTTGGAAAACAGTATGGTCAGGAAATCCAAGGAGTTGTACTAAATTGGTTTGCTTCTTTCTTGGAAAATTGACAATGGTTTGTTGTAATATCTAATATTGACGGCGCTGGCTGCTTAAAATGTCACATGCTACTTCACTCTGATCAGGGGAGAGTTCAAGAATCTATGTTCATTATTATTCATTCATAAGACGCAGATCGTCAAGATATGGGCGAATGAGTGTAAATGAAAAAGTGTAGTCATTGTTACTAATTAAGGTCCACTGTTCCTCATAAATATCTATTTATTAATATCCAATAGCCAGGACAACGAAGTGACAGTTTGCGTGACCAACAGCTTTACGTGAAATTCGAACCACATAGTGTTGGTCTGATTTTCAGCTAACTTACAAGCCTGACACTCAGTTCTCTTCCCTACACAACATCTGGACCTTGACTACCATCCAACATGGACACCCCAGACTTCTAGTAGTGTACACATTGATAGTAACCATTAAGCGGACACCGTGTCGGTATTGAGAGGACCGAGCATAGAGCCTATTGCTTACAATCTCCTCAACAGTAAATGAAACAAATTGTTGTACAAGTTTAACTCTCTTTTATATTGGAATCAAAATAATAATTTAATTTTAAGTACTGTAAAAACTCAACGCTTAATTTTTGTATTTTGAATAGAGCTTCAAACATTAGTAGATTAAATATTCTAAACTTGTGCACTAATACCTTTCATTAAAAAAAATTAAAGCAAATTGGCCAGATAGAATGTCTGAACGAACTAGGAATAGATTTTGCCAATTCTTTTAATATATAGATAAACAGAAATATTTCAGTATTAACACATACCATAGTTAATTTTACCTTAAAAGAGGTGTTTATATAGTATCACACAGTTGTTTTGTAAACAAAATGCCAATCAAATTGACAGTATTGAATATTTGCATACTTGTCATAGGTGAAACATGTAGTTGGGTGCAAGGTAAATTGATTACAAGTTACCGTGGTTGGTAGATTGTCAGCAATGATATAGCAACACCGTCTATAATGTCATTGGACTATTTTGACAAGGTTTACACTACCACCTCACTTGGGTTGCAACCTATTAATAGTTTAAATATAAACACCTAATGTTATTACTAAGGTAAGAAATGTAAACAGGGTGTTCCAAAAGTCTGGGGACGATTGAGTATTGTTTAGACCGTTAAAGATAAAGGTACAAAACTTTGCACATTGCTGCTGGACATAAAAAGCTATTTTACAATGTATTCAGTGATCCACTACCTTCATAGGGGAACGGCCCACTAGGAGTCAGGAGAAAATCTTAAATGTAAGCATACATACCAATTTAAAGGTCTTAGCTATAAGAATATCACATCGCAAATTATACCTCAAAAGGTAAATCCTGAACAAAATTGCAGCGTTAAAAAGTTTTAATACTTATGTGCTAGATTTTAAACCGCCACCATTTTGTGACGGATAAAGCTTTTGAAGTGCGGTTTGCGGCATTTTTCTATGCTTGATCAGCCCTTTAAAATTATGTACATATCAATCTATGCTTGCCGGTACTTTAAAACTTTTCTACTGACTCCTCGTGGACCATTCCCATAGAACTCAAACTCAAAATTTCTTTATTTACAAACAGTTGACATAACTCCATAATAGCGTCAGTATTACATTCCATGCTTATGATTAACAATAGTATCATTCTGAAAATGTGTAAATAAAGTAATCTATAATATTCTTACTTACTGGTAATAAAATGAAATGCCTTATGATTTTACTACATTAGGTTTAATTATACTAAGCTGTTTAATTCCCGGCACTGTAAGGGCATTTTTTATTAATGAATGTTTTGACCATTGCTGAAACGTTTTCTGTCGCTTTCAATCTTAAAGTCTTAACTTCAGATGGGAAAGTCCGAATGTTGTTTTGAAAAAGAGATTTGCATGAGAATCTGTGTGGCATTTTAAAAATAGTTCGGATGGCATGTTTCTGGAGTCTGAAAACAAATGCAGTTCTAATGCATTCATGCCCCTATATTGTGACAGCATACGTTAAAAAAGGATAGATTGGGCCGTAGTAAGCTGTTAAGAGAACGTCTTTGTCTGAAAATTTGGAAAGGCTCTTCAGTACAAAAATTCCAGAACTGAGTCTATGACAGACTGCACCTATGTGTTTGCTAAAGTTAAAATTCCTGTCAACGTGTATTCTAAGAAATTTAACTACAGAACAGTGTTCGATTTCAATTTCGCCAACTAAAAACGTGTTATCATCCGGTTTTCTCAAGTTACTTATCTGAAAGTCAACTATTTGTATCTTTGAGGCATTCAGCAACAAACGATTCTCGTCAAACCATTGTAGCAAAGAGCTGGTCTCTTCGTATACCTTAATTTCAAGATCTTCGCGACTATACAGATACGGTGAGTGATGTATCGTCAGCAATGAGACAGATGTTTGCGTGTGTAATGATTTCCGGAAGGTCATTGATAAAAAGTAGAAAGAAGATTGGTCCAAGCACTGAACCCTGGGAATACGTGAAGTCACTGGATACATGGTAAAATAGCTTTTTATGTCCAGCAGCAATGTGCAAAGTTTTGTACTTTTATCTGTAATGGTCTAAACAATATTCAACCGTCCCCAGACTTTTGGAACACTTTATAACCTCCTCAATAATAAAAAACAAGATTATTTACATTCTAACAGGTGGTAAAATGTTGTAAACATCATTACTTACATTTAATTACGTTTTTACTTATTTAAATCTCCCCTCATGTTATTCTTACGGCCGAAAAACATATTTAGAGGACTTCCCTTACCCTTCAGAGTAAAAATATTGAAGAATTAAGACCTTATTGCACAACTACGAACAGAGGTAAATTTGTTGACACCTCAACTCTTTAAATTGGTCAAGGAAAGGGAGGAGTTGCGTTGACAAAAAACGGTTTCATGTATTTAATATGAGGATTCATACTCAACATTAACATGTGAATTATTATTTAGTTTAATGGTGAGATTTTTAGCGTTGGTTAGGTGATTATTTATTACGTTTTATAAATAAACACAACGTTAGTTATAAAATAAATGTAAACAATAGTGTGTGATTGATATTACTGTTCTCTACAGTAGATAGTTTACGTTCTGATTTGCGTTGTTTATATTGTTTGGTTTAATTTGTTAATATCAGTTTTTGTTTTTTATTGTTTGAAATAGTGTTATAGTTCTGTACAGTGAATATTTTACGCCTTGATTTAAAATCTGACGTTTGTGCCAGTTACCTAGTACCATTTATTTTAAAGTAATTTTGTAAATAATTAAAAATGTTAAGTAGTAGGGAAAATTAAATTGATAAAGCATTTAACCGCTCTATTATCTGAATGTGATAACCTTGCTGTGCTTTCATAAGCTTCATCTTTGTCTTGTTTTCTGTCTTTTTGTTTGTTTGTTATTTTAGTTAAAGTATCAATGATTTGTTCATTTTATTAGTGTATTAGGAGTTTTACATAAGAAGACAAAATGTATCTTTATGACACCTAAGTCTTTCTGATCTAAGAAGGCAAGTCCACCAACATCTCGCAGAAGTACCAAATACAAACATATAAAAGACACACTTTTTTGCCTTCAATATTTTGTGTCCTTATTTGTTACTACTGCAAGGTGTTAATGGACTTGTCAGTTTAGGTAAGTTTGCTGATGCTCTACCTCTCCTAGTATACTAATCCCTACTCATGTGCTCTTTAATCGTAACTTATGATTTGTTCATCTATAATTTATTTTTTATCAGACTTCAACCTCTTAATCACTTTTAAATTTTTCCCTTAAATATAACGTGGCATACTTATTTGCGACCATAGTATAATTTATACTGTAGTATATCCACATATGTAAGTGCACAGTGTTAACACTTTCGCTTCCACTGTGCAAAAAATAAGTCTATCTGTAACCCACCGCTGCTAATTTGTGGCTCATGAGGGTCTATCCACAGACTGCCACCGCAAAATTGTGGCTCTGTATATATGGTACTAGATAGCATATTGCTATTCGACGGTATATTGTAGAGGCCTGATTTATTTATTGTGGGCTACAGGATAGCTTGCCTCATCTTTGAGGCGCTTGGTCTGAAAGTGGACCAACTTATGATGTCACAAAACGTTTGGCAATACCAAGTTCTACGAAGTTACAACACTGGTCAGCCCAATGCACTTAGCCAGTAACTTGCCACCCTTCATAGTGAGTTGTTCCGTTGTTTGTGACGTGTGGAAATGGCGGGAAATAGAAGACGAAATTACGTAACTGGTAGGGAAACTATATACGTAAAACCCTACTTTTTATAGTACAATACAAACTGAGCGCCGCACATTTGTGGCACTTATGGAAATGAATAAAAACTGTAAAAACAAAGTGATTTTTTTTAGTAAGTATTGGACCTAACCTAACCTAACCTCTATATATTGATTTATTTTGACCCATATTATCAAACTTCTACTCTTAGGCTATAACGATGGTTCATTAGGCTTGGTTTGCAACCATGCCGCCCCAAATATTTGGGCCATGCATTTGACACGTTGGTAGGGAACGTGTTAAGGGCATGTTGGGACTAAGTGGAGAGTGATTTTAATAGTATTAAATGAGTAAAATTTAAATAAAAATGTGTAACCAAAATAAATAGCAAAGAATTAATTAATGTTTTACAACGATACAAGTTGTATGCTCAACTTCTGAAAATATTGTTATATCTAAGTAGAGATGGCCTGGAGCTCTGGCGTTGTGAGACTGTCGGGTGTTCCATGAGTACTTTACGGTGACGTTTCCCCAAAGTACAGTTCCCCAAAGTTCAACTGTTCCCCAGAAAGGGCAATTTATTAATAGCCCAACAGCCAGGGCAACTAAGGGACCTACAGCTTTACATGGAATCCAAACCACATAGTGTTGATCATCACAAAATATCAGGAACCACTGAACATATTTTCATGAAATTTGGATGGAAGTTAACTCTTGTGTCATAGAGATTCACTAAGCAGAGATATCTATGATACAATATCACTCTACTTGTACGGGTGGGTTGGTGGGTCACTACCACTGTACGTGTGTTTATGGGTGGGTGAGTGAATCACTACCACTGTACGTGTATGGGTGGGCGGTTGGTTCACGAGGTTCTTTCGAAAGAGGAACCTCATTTTCTCGAAAAATTTAATTCCTAAGTGGTAGAAACAGCCCATCAATGTTTCTTTTTTTGCATTAAAGTAGCAATTGCATTAATTAAATTTAACATTATATTTCAAACAGCTGATACAACATGTATTATATGTATGTACATATAAACATGACACAGAAGCTTGTCTAATTTGATTTTCGTTGTGAAATGTTTAAGATCAACTATACTAATTCTGAAATGATTGTACTATTTTGCGTGCTCGTAAAGTAGACTTTCAAAGTTTTATAAGCTATGAAACTTTGCTAACTTCGAGAATGACAGCAGGTTTAGCTTTTATATTGATGTGTTGGTTTAGAGAGAACCATGGAGAGAAGGGTAAGCAAGCTAGAGAATCACTCTGAAGTGAAGAAAAGGCTGTTGACTAGTAGATTATAATCGTCATAAAAGATTGAATTTTGGAGAAAGAAGAACAGCGACGACTGACAGATTGGGCCACTGGATATCTCCTCCACTCAAAAATTTCTATTTACCCCTGCAATCTTCAATCCATAGCTCAAGCAATTACTGCTGAGGTATTGTGTTTTCGTTTTAATCATTGGGTAATATTTTTCATTGACTGCAATGAGATAAGTCTAACAAGTGTTAAGTAGGAAGATTACTTAAAAGATTTAGACAAATTTGAGCACATACCTTTCAAGTACTAAAGATAATTTGAGCACATACCTTCCAAGTACTAAAGTCAATTTGAGCACATACCTTCCAAGTACTAAAGTCAATTTGAGCACATACCTTCCAAGTACTAAAGTTAATTTGAACACATACCTTCTAAGTACTAAAGTCAATTTGAGCACATACCTTCCAAGTACTAAAGTTAATTTGAACACATACCTTCCAAGTACTAAAGTTAATTTGAGCACATACCTTCCAAGTACTAAAGTCAATATGAGTGCATACCTTCCAAGTACTAAAGATAATTTGAACACATACCTTTCAAGTACTAAAGATAATTTGAGCACATACCTTCCAAGTACTAAAGTCAATTTGAGCACATACATTCCAAGTACTAAAGTCAATATGAGTGCATACCTTCCAAGTACTAAAGATAATTTGAACACATACCTTTCAAGTACTAAAGATAATTTGAGCACATACCTTCCAAGTACTAAAGTCAATTTGAGCACATACCTTCCAAGTACTAAAGATAATTTGAACACATACCTTTCAAGTACTAAAGATAATTTGAGCACATACCTTCCAAGTACTAAAGTCAATTTGAGCACATACCTTCCAAGTACTAAAGATAATTTGAACACATACCTTTCAAGTACTAAAGATAATTTGAGCACATACCTTCCAAGTACTAAAGTCAATTTGAGCACATACCTTCCAAGTACTAAAGTTAATTTGAACACATACCTTCCAAGTACTAAAGTCAATTTGAGCACATACCTTCCAAGTACTAAAGTCAATTTGAGCACATACCTTCCAAGTACTAAAGTTAATTTGAACACATACCTTCCAAGTACTAAAGTTAATTTGAGCACATACCTTCCAAGTACTAAAGTCAATATGAGTGCATACCTTCCAAGTACTAAAGTTGATTTTGATGTTAAATACGAGAAAAGTGTGTGTGAACTTTTAGTGCTGTCATTGAAAGTTCTCACACTGAAAGTATTTACTACCTGTAAACAGAGGCGTATTTGAAGATTTGCCGCCCCTGGGCTAGACACAATTTGCCCCCCCCCCACCCAGTGGCGTATTTCATGTTTTGCCGCCTAGGGGATATAGCGGCTATCTGCCCTCCCCCCCGCCCTTTTTTGTATCATAGCTAATGTTGTACTAAAAACTTAGTAGGTAGTAGGTATCAACATAAGATGAACACTATAAGTTAAAACCAATTTATTTTAATCGTGTTATTAATTGAAATGTTAGTGATGTATTTTAGTTTACAAATGTTGTAATATGACTAATTTAGTAGAATTGTTGAAAGAAATAAGAACAATTTACAATAATAAATCAAGTAATATATGAGTTGTAAGTATGCAAGCTAAGCTGGAAAGTATAGTTTAGAATTTTTAAAGTAAAAAATAAAACACAACTTTATATTATTTACACGTCTATGGTGATTAAATCAAATTTCTTCTTGCTTTACATATGTATGATTTGTTATACGTAGCCTAATAAGTCAAACAAAAAATCACTTAACACAAGTCAAACGTAAGTGAATAATTATATCATATTTAGGTTCAAAGGTCTAGAGCTGGACATATATTGCGAGGGTTGTAGTATGATAATAAGTTCACCCATGTGTAGGCCGCTTAACTGTAAAAAATGTTCATTATTATTCATTATTCATCTCTAAGACGCCGATCGTAGAGATATGGGCGAATATGAGGAGTGAATGAGTGTAGTGACTAGATGAACGAGTGTAGTCATTGTTACTATCTGAGTTTGGCTTAGCTCAGAAAGGACTATTTATTAATAGCCCAATAGCCAAGGCAACTATGGGACCTCCAGCTTTACGTGGAATCCAAACCACGTAGTGTTGGTCTGATTTTCAGCTAACTGACAAGTCTGACACTCAGTTCTCTCCCCTACACAATTGTTAGTTTACTCACCTGTAATATCTCAGAATATAATATAGATGACTGGCGAAATCGGTTAGTAGTTTAAAGTGTAATAATGTTCACAGTTCCATTCAACTCCAGACTCCCCATACTTCCTTGTACAGTCACACTGTGCACTAAACCACAACCAAATACAGTACGGTACCATACACTATAATCTGCGTTTAAAGGGCACGGCGCGTCACACAGCGAATTCGCGAAGAGGAAGAGAATCTCCAGTCAGACTCGAGGCCGTTTCAGGGTAGGGGTGGGATAGGGGCGCGAGTTGGCGGTGAACATCAGACATACATACCTCTTCCCCGGACCCGCCTATCAACAAAAGTACACAACTTCTGCCTGCCGCTCTCGCTCTATACATACATTCGTAACACAGTTACATGACAGCCGTAACTTGATAATATTTTGTAAAGAACAGTACTTTGTACTTGACATTGACGCCTTTAATTTTCAAATATTCTCAAAATACCATTACATGCCTGGTAAATTCCAACTCCTTTGCCGCCCCCTAAATTCTGCCGCCCTGGGCTACAGCCCCTATAGCCCCCCCCCCCCTAAATACGCAACTACCTGTAAACAGTGATGAATTAAAAAATAATTATTCTAAAGCTACTAATTATACTAAACCTTTGAATATAATCTTCTCTCCATAAGAATATCATGGAATAAAACTTAAAAACCTGGTACTGCAGAGCCATGAAATCTTAGGGGGTCCAAACCCTTTACTTTTCTTACCTAAGAAACTGTATACCAAACTTCATTTCCGGAGGGTATTAACCCTTTGGCTGCCCTTCAATGATATATTGTTCTTTTAATTTTTACTCAAAACTGCTTTGCAATGATATATCGTTCTGTAATTAATTCCTACCACTGTTATTTTCTGGGTTATTCCTACGAAATTTTCTTTAATAATAAACACAAATAAATATACTTTCATTTCATATTAGTTTCAATACCTAATTACAGATGTTATTTTATACTATGCTTGTTTGAAAAATGTCAACGTGATCAGCTGATCTCCGTGGTGTCTGACATCAGGCACGCTTTTGTGAAATAAACATTACGATGTTTGTTTATTATTTGTGTGAATTGTTTTATTTATTGTTTCCTTCAACATGAGTGGACGTATATCACCAGTTAGTGATTAATGAACTTGAGATCACGCACAGTGTGTGTTAGATATGGACTTAGGGTGCACCCAGAGCGACTCATCCGCCATGTCTGCCAGTGAATTTGTGAAAGACACTTGTATATTTATAATGTAAGCTAAATATTTTTGAAAAGTTCTATTTGTTCTTAAAACATAATTATTTTAAATGTTCAATAAACTAAATAGCAACTAATGTTTATATAAACTGTACATTGTACATAAAGTAGGATAATATACTTTGGATAACCAAAAACCATGTAAGTGACAATTTCATGTATTTATCGTACTACATTTTGTAAATTTAGTGCAATAATCTAGAAATTTTCAGGATTTAATTTTCAAAATATTTGCTTGTAGGAAATAATATAGAGAATGGCTTTTACACTTATATAAAATCTATTTCTTGGTGTACAAATATAAACAATTAATGAAAAAATGTTTATCTTTCTGGTAACAAAATAAATATTTATATAGAGTTATAATGCATATTTCTATACTGATACATATAGCCAATTTGATTTACTAGTAAATAAAAAAAATAATTCCAAAATATTAAAAATTACATAAAATACTTAGATTTCTATAAATATATGTAAAATCGAGCATTTTAGCCCGGCAGTTTTGGGCACACATATGCATAAAAACCTGGCAGTTTTCAGATAAATAAAAGTGTTCACCTTGACAGCCAAAGAGTTAATTGAGAAGTTGGAGAACTTTTTATCATGAGAGAGGGCTTTGCCTTTTTGTGCAGAGTTAGAATTCTAAAAAGCCGTAGGAATTCACAACCAACTTCAAGTCAATGCTGTCCTAAATTTATCATATCTAAATTAATCCATATTTATCAAAATTTGTTAATTTTTTTACCCTCCACTAAAGAAATTAATATTACATATTACTTAACTAACTTTTTTGTTACTAAAGTAAACATCAGTCAAAAGCAATATTAACCATATGTTTTAAATCAATTGTTTCTAATATTTTCTTAAGATTAAAAAAACAGAAACAAAAAGTAATTGATCAATTATTGATTAAACAAGGACATTTTAAGACACTCATAAATGTTTTCATGTAAAACATAAAAATATGTTTATTAATGCTTATTATATACATCCTTGTTTTACCCATTTACCCCATAAGTTGGTAGTTGAGTAGTTCTGATAACATGTGATTGTCTGGAGCCCTTTGTTTGTTTACAGTATGGCTTTATATCCAGTTTTCACTTAAAACAGTAAAATTTCAAGTACACTCAAGATTTCCAAGTTGAGCGAGAAGTATTATAAAGTGTTTATTTATTGTAAGTAAATGAATTATAAAGTGAACATTTAAAATTAACAAACAAAGATTAATGTTTTTCTTACTACAATAACATAATTAAACCAACAACAAAACTAGTAAACAATGCAGAGAAATGGAGGATATAGTGGAAGAAGCACTATTGATTCAAAATATTCAGGATATTCTATAGTAAGCCAGTTTATGTTATTTGTTTATTATTATTTTAATAAATTATTTTATTTAATCACAGTAATTGTGTTAAGGGTTTAGTAGTTGCATTTATTTAAAGTGGTTAGTTTTATTGTGTACTTATTATTTGTTGTGATTTATAGCAGTTTTATGAGTATTTTCGTTATTCCTTGTGTATTTTATGAGTAAAAATTCCTACCATATTAAACTGACAAAAATTAATTAAGTTTATTTTCTCTTTATAAAATAAATAGCAACTTTATTTTGTAACTATGCCAACATAATTATGATATTTTACGTATGACTAAAAATTAACTTAGTTGTACTTAGGCAATATTATCAAACTCAGTTGCAAATTTGTATTTCAACTATATTTATCTCCTTTTTAAATATATTTTTTAGTTCTGGAAGTTGCTTATTTTAAGAATCTGCTACAGCTGCTGGATTGACTTACCGTAAGGTCAATGTTAATTTCAAAAATATTACAACTTTATATATGAACATACAATTTTAAACTCGGCCTTTTTTGAAAGGAGACATAATTGTTTAGTGCTCACAGAGACAGATTTTGTCTAACTGTTTTGGTTTATTTTGTTTATACCAATAAAAATTGTTTAATGTAATATATATTTTTCTAAATAATCAACAACAGTTAGAAAAAATCTGTCTCAGATGGCAATAGTCACACTAGTCCTATAAAGCATGTTAAAAACATAAGCGTGAAACATTTTCAAATAATGTTTAACTGCAAAACGTGGGTGTAACTAACCGGGAAAAGATAGTCAATCACCACAACTGTTTAGTCACACAATGGTTTGGGGATGGATGGACAGACGACTACTTGTCTTCTGATAGTTGTAAGAACACAAGGTAGAGAATCGAAGGCAAAAATGTGCTACAAAATTATCCACTGGAGAAGACTGTTAAGTGCATTGCTTTGTGATTAACTTTATATATTGGGCTAGTTTTAAGTCTTGAGACACTCTGAATACTTTTTTGTATAGAAAAAAATTAAATTATTGTTTGGTTAAGTGAGTTTAGAGAAATACCTGTAACTTTTTTTACAGATATTTCTGTAAGTATAACTGTAAGTAAACAAAAAAAGTTACAGTCATGTATGGTTAAAATGTATTAATATATACTTTTTTATTCATTGGACTTCTGTGTCCACATGTCTAAAATAAAAATTTTTGGGGGAAGTTCAAATTTTGGAATGCTACCTATCATGTTTTTTAGTCTGGGTGAATGAAAAAGAATATCACAAATTAGAGGTCCTATCTCAACCTCACCCTGGATTATTTTGGTATAGATGGTTACAAAGCACACAACCCACCATTATGGGATATTGTACGTCATTCATTTTTCAGTGTTATTTTTTTTGATTTTTCAACTTTTTCTTCAATTTTTTGTTCAAAAAGTACAGCTATATAGTAACGGAATTAATTGTTGTGTTATATTTATTTAAAAAAAATGTAAGTGATTGTGTTTTATTTTTCTATTTAAACTTACATGATAAAGAGTTCTTCATTTTTATAGTTAACTTAACTGTAATAGTTAGTTAATCTCAGTAACTCAAAATTCTTGATAACTTTTTTTCTAATTTCCTACGAACTTCTCATGACAGTCAATGTTATTACCAACCTTACAACTTGGATATTGTGATATAAACATCTTGATAACTGAATTTTCGATTGTCTATAACGGTATAATTTCTATAACTCCCATTTCTACCTATGGAGACATCTAATCAATATGCTTCTATAACTTATTTGAGATGAGACAATTCAGTAAATCTGTTAATGCACTGTGTTAGTAAAAGAACCAAAAATAATTGTCATGGAATCTTTCATGTTCAGCAACCCACTTATCGCTGTCCTGCCAGTATTTTGTAGCACTAAAGCTGCGGCCATACAAGCTACAATGTGTCGCTGGCATGAAACAGTAAAATGTAGCGTAGCATTAATAAATATGAAGGTGGCCCCAAAGAACGGTAAACTGTCGCTTTAGAGATAGCAGTGCAGCATTGTCAAGGACTTTTTGCATGTGGATTTTTCAGTGGTCGCGTATGCTTTTGGTGGCTACATTTGAGTAGGTATGTTTATCTGCAGATTGTAGCTTGATGAATGTCCCATATCAGCAATCATGAACAGTGGCGTAGCCAGGGGGGGGCCTGGGGGGCCCAGGCCCCCCCCGAAATTTCGGGACCAAAATGTATTTATATTTTTAACCAGGATAGGAAAATAAAATAATAGTTGATATTTATAATACAACAATCAGTACTATGCATTCAATCGAAGGTCCTCTACAGAATTATATTTGTATGCGTGGACAACTGGTGTGGTAGTGTAAATGATGGGTGGGTAGGCTACATGACATTCACGTAGATACGCACTACGACTACGCAGTGCAGTGGACAAGACAACTCCACCAACTCAGTATGTGTATGACAGATGTTTTGTTTTGACTCGAGTAGTCATCAGACCTCTCACTCGCTCAACGCTCGTCTCGGTGTCCGTCGCACTCACAGTTCACACTCATCCCCGACAGATCGCTCCACGAGTCACGTCATTACCACCAGTGTCAGTGAAAAACTGCGATTTGCTCAGTGCGATTGTAAATAATGTTAATGTGCAAGTGCGTGCTACGTATTTTGGTCAGTTGAAAGACGAAATTTAGCAGAGTGGTGTGTTCAATATGAAGAGACGGACAATTGATCATTTTTTTAAAGCCAAAACTCTAAAAACAGAGGAAATTCCTCCTGATAGGTTACAAAGTGAGGGTGGAAGTCGAGAAGTGCAAGGAGCTAGGCCTACCATTACCACAACTGATGCTACCGGGAACAACCAACACTCTCAATCGGACATTGGTATCATTGTTGACAACATTTATGGAAGTGGAACAGCAGGCCCAGCAGGTAGGTCTACTACAAACAATGAATTGAAAAATAAGATTTTGACGCAAATATTTATACCTGATAAAAACTTTGCCTTCCCAATCAGTGAACTTACCAATAAAAAAAGGAAGTTTCAACACAGTTGGTTTGATAAATGGTCTTGGCTGGCTTACTCAAAGGAAAAAGATGGTGCATATTGCAAACACTGCATTGCATTTGGGCCTGAATTTTCGGGCAAAGGTGCTCATCAGAAAATGGGCTCACTTGTGGTAGCACCATTTAGAAAATGGAAAGATTCATCGGAAAAGTTTATGGCTCATGCCAATTCAGAGTATCATAAATTTTCAACCATCGCCGCTGATAACTTTTTAAAGGTTTATAGTGGTAAAACTGACGATGTCGCTACTCTAATTGACACTCAAAGGGCTAGACTTAAGGAGCAAAACCGTGAATACTTGAGGCCTATCGTCGAAACAATCATATTTTGCGGAGAAAATGAAATTGCTCTTCGTGGCCATCGTGATAGTGGACCGCTATCATTAGAGAAGCCCACAGAAAAAGATGGCAAATTCAGAGCGCTGGTTCGATTCCGTGCTTTGACCGATGAAAAGCTCAAACATCATCTGGTAAATGGTTCTAAAAATGCAAACTATTTAAGTCCAGATATACAAAATGAAATAATTGAAGTCTGTGGGACCTTGATTCAAAGAAAACTTGTACATGAGATCAACAGTGGGGATTGTTTTTCAATCCTAGGAGACGAAACAATGGACATATCAGGTAGGGAACAGTTTTCCTTGTGCATTCGACATATCTCAAAAGACTCAATATTGAAAGAGGACTTTCTCACATTCACTCAGATTGTAGACGTCTCAGCCGAAAGCATTGTAAATGTTATATTTCAAATCTGTGATACATTAAATTTGGATATGACAAAAGTCGTTGGTCAAGGGTATGACGGCTGTTCTACATTTAGTGGCCATATCACAGGTGTGCATAAAAGATTTCAAGAGTTGTATCCAAAAGCTGTGTATGTCCATTGTTCAGCTCACAAACTAAACTTAGTTTTGAGTGATTCACTCAACATTTCTTGTGTAAGAAACTGTCTTGGTACAGTAAGTGAAGTATCAAATCTTCTCAGAAACAATGTACAAGCCAGCGATTCATTGAAAAAACACGTTTCCAGGCTAGTACCAAGCAGTAAAAAAACTCGTCTTTTGGGACTATGTGAAACAAGGTTTATTGAGCGTCAAGATGCCATCAACACATTCTTAGAGATTCTGCCAGCCATAATAGTAACTCTCCAGGAGTTGTCTGAAAGTAATAGGGCTGTTTCATCTACGGCGTCAAATCTGCTCTTAGGAATGGAAAAGTGTAGCTTCTTCATTTCCCTGGTCATTTGCGAGTTTTTGTTCAGCCTTACTTTGCCCTTATCAAATTACCTTCAGAAGACGGGAAGTGATTTGTCATCGGCAATAAATTACGCTGATGATGTCACAAAGACTCTAAAAGATCTACGCGAAACAAATGAAGAAGGAATGACAAATGACATTGAAGTGTTTTTCAAACTCTTTAAGAAGGCAGAGACCTTGTTAAAAGATAATTTTGATGTTGAAATAAGTGTTCCACGGCAATCGAAACGTCAAACTCAGAGGGAAAATGTGCCCCACAATACTCCAGAAGAGTATTATAGGAGATCAATTTTCGTTCCTTGCATAGATACATTAATTGCTGGTCTTTCAGATCGGTTTGGAGCAAACAAACCATTGTTAAAGGGGTTTGATATACTTTTGCCTAAAAATGTGGACAAATCCAAGGTTGAGATACTAAGTGACTTAAAACTGTACTACGAAGATAAAACTACTCAATCTACAATCGAATCTGAGTATCTACTTTGGTGCACAAAATGGAGTAAAGTGGAAAACAAAGACAAGCCTCAACAAATTATGGCAGTTTTAGACAGTTGTGATAAACTGTTTTATCCCAACATAAACTACTTGATCCAGGTTCTTGCTACCCTACCAGTGTCAACGGCAGAAGTGGAGAGATCGTTTTCCTCACTAAAAAGGATCAAAACGTACCTCAGAAATTCTATGGAAAACGATAGACTTACCGGATTAGGACTACTAACCGTTCACTATCCAGCCCCTATAACGGCTGACGAGGTCCTTGACGAGATGGCGCGGAGTGGGAAGAGGAAGATTTTGTTCTGAGATTAAGTCAAGATTGTTTTAAAAGATCAACTCAATTTTATTCTTGAATTAATTATGTTTTGTTAATTAGAATTAGTTGTTTTCTTTAATAAATTCAGATTTGTATGAATTTGAAATTTTTAACTATCATCCTATTTATTCCAAATAATTTCAAACTTGACATTTGTCTTTATGGTAAAGTCATGGTATACCGCTAGTATTCTAAAAAAATAGCCTATTGTGGTATGAAAATAGTTTCAATCATTCCACTTTTGAACGAATTTAGTGTGTAATTCATTTTATGAAAGTTATTAAGGATTATGCATCCTAAACCTATATCACAAATTTTAATAAATTCATTGACATTTGTCTCCTAAAAAAACAAAAAACAAAACAAGTGTATAGGTACTGTACTTATGAATGAAGTATAACACAAAAACCTATATTGTGGTTAAATTGTGTTTTACTAACTGACACTATAGGCCTACTAAATTTGGCTTTAAGTTTAATTATAAAAGGTTATCTTTTAATAGTTTAAACCTGCATCTACACCTTTTCCAAGTTTCTTCCAGAAGTTAGCAGTTGTATTTGCGACAGTGTCAATTTGTATTCGAGAAAACAAATATATTTGAGAGAACAGCTGTTCAATTCAGATTGTAAACATCTCATTTACAAGTGATATGTTCTCAACTACATTTGATATCTTCACAAATTCAAGCTATACCTTCTCGAATAAACTTGGAAAAAGTGTAGTTTGTGCCCATAGAATATGGAGCTTGAAAAGTGGTCTAAAATAGCACTTAAGGGCAATAAAATTCCAAAAATTTTCGGGGGAGGACCCCCGAACCCCCCGCTTGCCTGGGGGGTATTCCATACCCCCCAGACCCCCCGGTGTGTGCCCCCCCCGAAATGAATTCCTGGCTACGCCACTGATCATGAATATTGATAGTAAATGTTAATTTTACAAGTGCAAGAAAATAATTATTTATAAGATCCTAAGTAAAAAGATTATAAAAACCGTATTTCCAAAATTGAAGCCTGGGCAAATATATGTAACAATATTTTTTGTGAAATATGAAAGAATTCAGCCAAGAAGAGAAACAAATTTTAGCAAGTAATTTTTAAAATAAAGTATAATAAGTCAGTTTCAGGTAGTAGAACTACTGAACAAGACTTCTACTACCTTGTTCAGTAGTAGAAGACTGAACAAGAACTTGTTCTTGACTTTATAATTCGATTCTTGTAATCTCGGCAAACTATTATCTACTAATAATACATGTGTAAAAACTAACGGTACACGAAAAGAGATGGCAAGCATAGTCATGCACAGTAACAAACAGCTGCATGAAAAGACATACACAGCTTCAGTTAGTAGCAAGTAGTTCCATCTGATCAGCGACATATCAATGCACGTGTGGGCGGCGCAAATTGTTGCTATTCATTTTACCGCTTCATCCAGCTACAGATTGTAGCCTATGATGAAGTAGATCCTCCTCAACTATATTTTGTTAAGAAACGTGTTTTGTGTAATATTATTAATATTCATTTTAAGATATTGACAAATATGAGGGGCAAATGAGTGTGATGATTGTATATGAACGAATGTAGTCATTGTTACTTTCTAAGGTCATCTGTTCCTTAGAAAGAGCCATTTATTAATAGTCCAATAATCCGGGCAACTAGGGGACCTTCAGCTTTACAAGGAATCCAAACCACGTAGTGTTGGTCTGATTATCAGCTAAAAGACAAGCCTGACACTCAGTTCTCTCCCTATACAACATCTGAATCTTGACTACCATCCAACATGGACATCCCAGACTACTTTAGTAGTGTTCAAGTCGATTGCAACCATTGAGTGGATGCCATGTCGGCCACAAGCCTGACACTCAGTTCTCTCCCTATACAACATCTGAATCTTGACTACCATCCAACATGGACATCCCAGACTTCTTTAGTAGTGTCTAAGTCGATTGCAACCATTGAGTGGATGCCATGTCGGTATTAAGAGAACCTATCACCTACAATCTCCTCAACGCTTTGTCCCCAAGTAGTTGGGTTACAGCACTGCGCCACCAGTGCCGACGTGTTGTAATGTCCATTTATAATTTTGAATTAACTTTGGATTAGGCTACAGTACATCTCATGATTAGCAATGAAAGATTTATGATTTTTTAAAAGACTAATAGTATTTATTAAGACTGACTTTTCTTTAAGTCAGTACTTGACTTTATTATTCAGTCAGTTAGATAGTTTAAATTAAATTAACAGTTTTTAATTTGTTTAACTCTTCAGCTGTGCATTGTGTTTAATTACTTGTTGTTTGTTTACTTTTCTTGTAATTAATACAAAGTAAGTACATTAACATACTTTAAATTTAATTTGAATCATACATATACAATACTGTGCTTCAGTTTCATATTCACACATTATACTATATGCAATATTTAGTTAAATGAGTAATTAAGAGTACAACAAATTACTGCCTAACAATACAATCTAGACAAGTTCGGTAAATCAACTATTTACACTCTCAGTATCCTGAACTATGTTTATTCAAAATATTCTATGACTTCGAAGTTTTCCTGATCCTTCAAGTTATTAATTTTAAGGTTTGAGTTGCCAAGGTTCAATTATATATAAATAAGTAATGAACAGGAAGAATTTTGAGTGACAAATATTTTAAATAAAAAGTTTTGCTTTTTGCTAAAAACATCCTGTATTAGATTTTTTTGAAAATGGTCCTTATAGGAACTCAGTCGTTCCTTTCTTTCGTGTCAGCTGTTCAGCTCTTTAGTGAGGCGTTTGTGTGTCTAGCAACGGAATCCTATTCTGTGCCTTTGATAAGCTTCAGTACCTAGCTTCTGATAGGTCATCTGTTAAACATGGATGGAAGTTGTCAGAAAGATAGTTCATGTGTTGCTTCAGAGTTTTGTATTTCAAGATAATGATTGACAGTCGAATAAATCACATACACGACAAAGTGAGTAGTAAGTATCAGATGGAAAGTAAATCAAGAGGACGACTGACTCCAAGCTTATACAGCTGGCAGTTTGAATGCAATTATCTTACTATATAATTTTTATTTGAAAAACTAAATCATATTTTTTTAGTTTTGTATAAAAGTAATTCGTAATGCAAACTATAAAAATTACTAAACAAAAAATTTCACTATGTGATTGTTTCAAGTAAAAAGTGTTAATTCATATTTTTATTGAACTACCAAGATACAAAATTTAACTGTTGTATGATAATATGTGTGATTTTTAGTAAAGCTTCTTTTGTACTAAGAAAAATAGTACAAAGTAAAAAATATTAGTAAGTTACAATTTTATTCTTATATTTTTATGAGAACATTCTTGTTTTTAAAATACTTGTTAGAATAATGGTGAAAGAGTTTTTACTTCAAAGATGGACCAAATTATTGTATGCTGGAAATCCCAAAAAAGGCTGAAACTTTGTGATATACACATAGAAACATTATCGGGGCTAGAGAACTACATAAAAAGACCCCAAAAAGTTTAGGTTGGCAGAGATAGTTTAAACCTTGGGTTGAAATGTAAAATAACCAAAAGATAAAGTTTTGAGTGGTGAGGGAAAGTAGTGGCATAGTCTGCTGGAATGTATGTTGCCTACATGCTTTTTGTCTCATCACTAGTCATTCAAAAACAGCTGACCCACATCTGTCCAGCATCTTATTCTTCACACATGCCAAAGTTAAGGCCATCTATAACTCCAGTCCTGGTGGAATATACCAGGTGTACCCATCTCCTCTGGTTAAGCCGCTAAACACTCTTTTTGCTGTGTAAGGTATGGGTAAACCATTTTGCTTAGTTTCATATTTGTTATTAATAATAACTTGATGTCTGAAATCAAACTAGCAGTTTTATTACCAACTTCTTGTCACATATTTAGTAACTCCTCAATACCACTGAATATGTGTGGGAGGGCGAATAGGTTAGTACCACTGAATGTGAATGGGATGGTGGGTGGGTCAATACCACTGTATACGTGTATGGGAAGTGTGGTTCTTTGTTACTGTGCATTGCGCAAGAGGCATTTTAGATAGCCAGTATACAAACCCGCAGTAACCATCATGTAATTTACTTGTTGTTCAATTAGAAAATACACTGTTACATTGCTCATTCCTAGGAAAAATAACTTAATACCTTAACTTTATTTAGTCAGCATTTTCTTGAGATAGACATTTCATTAAACTGCTTAATATTAAATTATTTTTCAGGTATCAGATGTGGCACAGCACGAGGTTCATGGTAACTGCCCACTGGACAAAGATGAGCTCGGTATTGTACTGTTTTCTTCTCTATTTATAGCTTAAAATATTTCTTAACACATTCGCTGTGGCGGCACATGAAGTCATGTAGCGCAGAGTGCAGAGCTGCCTTACCCAGCTCGGCACCATTGCTGTTCACTTATTTGAACATATTCAGATTTGTTTACTACAGCTTCTGATGATGAATAAATAGACTGGAAGAGAATGAACCAGTGGGTTGATGTTACATATAATCATTCTGTAGTTTCTACAGCCTATTACAATAATATTAATTTATAACACATGTTAAATACATCATATGTTTTTAATAATTAATTTGATTTGACAGTTGTTTTGTTTACATTGTGGGATTGTAATTTGGGCTACATTACATTAAAGTTGTTGTGTCAAAGAAGAGGTCTATTTTCATTTATTACAGTTAATTATACAATATTTTACAAATTCAGAAACCTTTATTGATTCTGTAAAATATTGTATAATTACTGTAATAAATGAAAATAGACCTCTTCTTTGACACAACAACTTTAATCCTCCAACTGATGACCAACGGCATAGCCGTTCATTAAACTGTTTGTAAACTGATAAAGACGGCACAGCCGTCGGTCATTTTTCCACTGTTATTTTACGCAAACGGCTTAAAATAGATAAAAGTAACTTAAACCAGTGTGATCCCCTATTCATAAAGAACAGTTTCATATCATATAGTCTATATTTGCAAAATATTCTAACAGCTGATTTCGATTTTCAAAGGCCATGCACCTGTCTTGGCTGTCGGCGCGCGCAACTGTAACAGGTCCACCAAATTGATAGGCAAATTAATTAATTTAGATAAATAATAAATTATTATGTAGAAGAAAAGGAATATATTTAATTAAAATAGATGGAGAAGTTTCAAATCATGTTAGAAAATTGTCGTGTGGAAAATAACCGTGGGACAGATGAGGCCCCAGCAATAAATCACAGTAAACAAAACTCTTTGTTCGAAACAGGATGGGTGGGCTCATTCCAAGAATTATCAAAACATGTGGGAACGTCTGAGACTAAACAGTCAGCAAAGTTATGACGTAGCAGCGTGAGACAAGCATCGACATGTCGGTTGGGTATTTTCCATTGAACCCCACCATGTCACAAGTGACTGATGCGCAGTAAAATAACTCAGATGACGAGTTCTGAAACGAACCAATCAGAACGGGACATATGATTCCAAATTTGCCCGTAGGCCGCAGCAGCTGTCAAAACAGCTACATCGTAATATACCCAGAAGGATCATAGTCGCGTACCCAAAGGAAGAAAGGCGGGAATCCGACGTCAACGGTTGAGGTGTGTTCCTCACCCCATTTGGCAAATACTTGGAGATCGACGAGGATCGTCCTCCACTGACACCACCGGCACCGGGCTACGTTTCCGGGAGAATGTGTTGAAACACTTGTGCGTTTTAAATGTGCTAACTAAAAGTTGTTGCTATGAATTAAAGTTTATATTATATTAAATTTCCGTTTCGTTGAGTAAACGATAGGACATGAGATGGATCCCATCAGCATCCATAGTGATATAACTCAGATAAGTTGTTAGAATAAATTATTGATTAAAAGAAAAGTTAATAATGATTTTGTAAATCAAACTTAAATGATTTATTTAACTTAAAAGAAATTATCTAGTTTTAGATAATACAATTTTCAATCTTATTTTATTGTATTGCAAATACTAATAGAGTAACGTAATGATTTTGAATAATGTAAAATAAATTAAATTTTGTAAAGTAACATTTGTTTCATTATACTACGTCATCTCACCGATTTACCCGTTTTAGACCCTGAGAAAAAAGAGATTTCATAAAAAGAATTCAAAGAAAAGTTAATTTATTAAATAATTTAATTGAATAAATTAAGTAAAGTAATTAATGTAACGACCTCTTAAAGCCGATACGTTACAGAATGGCGCGCACAACGTGAGACGACGTAGTATAAGTAGTAAATTTTAATCTTTTCAAAAAATATTTAAAGTTGAATAAGTGAAAAGTGTTATAGGCTAGGCTAGGCTAGGCTATATAATAAGAATAATGAAATAAAAAATATTTTAATATAGGCCTATCTGATTTAAAATTAAAATATTTAAAATAAAGAATTATAATAACTTCATACTTTGTACTTGATTAAAATTTGCAAAAATAACAATGGCAAATATAAATATTGTGGAGGACACGCAGGTGGACTCCGATGACTCCGATGTGTCTTTGAGCATAGTTAGGGAATCTAACTTAAATAAAAATAAAGATAAATCTGATGAAGTTAGGCCAGATTTAAATAAAGAAGACACACTGTCCAGTATAATGGACATGCTAGTGAAAATAAATGTAAACATAGTAGATATGAATACTAAACAAAATAATTTTGAGACTAAACTAAATAGTATGAATACTAAATTTGACAAGATCAATAATGATATGGTAGAGATGAATAGAAAAAATAATGTGAAACTAGAGGAGGTTAGGAAAGATATAAATAAGAGAATAGATCAACTTGAAAGTAAGTTAGACAAACAAGTAAAAATAAATGTTAATAAAGATAGTGAAACAAAGGAGGATAATGTAGTAAATGAAATAAATGAAGTTGAAAATAAAGTTAGTGAGATAAAGGAGGTTAATGTTGTGTATGAAGTAGAGAACAAAGATAGGCAAGAACCTATCAAAGTAAATAATGATAAGGACAGCCTATTGTCCAATAAAATAGAGTTGCTGTTAGGAGTAAATAATGACATAAATACCAAACTGGAGCAGATTGAGGTTAAGTTAGGAGGATCAAGTAGTAAGATGAAAGCAATGAATAAGAATAAGATGAACTTAAATGATGACGATAACATGAGAGTAGATTTGATACTAAAAATAACTAATGAAATAAATGCTAAACTTGATGAAATAAATGTAAGGTTAGATGAAAAAAGGGTTGAGGTAAAAGAAGTAAATAATAATGTAATAGATCTGAACAATGAATTTAATATGAAAGCTAATGAGCACATAAAAGAAGTTGATGATAGGATAGGGAGTACTAAAGACAACTTTGTCAATGAAACTAAAAGAGTAAATGTAGACTTTGTTGAGTATGAGCTAGATGAACACTCAAAAGCAAATGCAACACTAACTGAAATAGGTTATGAAATAAATAATAAAATGAGTAGGCCTAGAATAAATGATGAAATAGAAAACCAGATAGGGTATCTAAACTCAGTGTTAGATAATAAAGTGGAACAAATAAACAAAACCCTAGCACTTGGTAACTTTAATTTTGAAAGTGTAGTAGATGACTTCAAATGTCAAGAAAATAAAAAACTAAAAACAATCAGTAATAGGTTAGAAGAATTGAATGAGTTCTTCAAGTTTGAGATGGAGATTATAAATAAATATTGGGGCCTAAACAAACAAAAGGAAGTTGAAAATAATATGATGGGGGGTGAAAACTTTGATGTAGACATGGAGGACTTTGTAAACTATGTGATGAGATACTATAATATCTCATGCTTCTCAAACTTTAAATATAAAAAGAAAAAACTTAAACCAGTGCTCTCGGATAACTACATTTGCTCAGAAAACTAAACTATAAACTTAGCTGTTCAATAAAATATGTCTAAAAAATGTTGAAGTAATAAATAAATAGTAATTGAAACAATATAACTTTAATGATAGGGGGGTTGTATAAGAATAAATAAAGAAAGTGTAGAGATGATTATTAAATGAGAAAACACTGAAAAGATATCATAATAATAAATACATGATAATTTAAAGAATATGACATTAATAATAATGTGAGAGTTATTTAAAAGAAAAATAAACTGAGGGGTAATTATTTAAAAGAAAAATGCTTAAAGATGTCATTTAATAATAAACAAATAATAGGCCTAGTTGAAGAATTATAATATTGCCAGTAAGGTGAATTTGTGATTGAATAGGAGATTTAAATATAACATTGAAATAATGTGACTTTAATGTTAAACTAAGATGATAAATAAATATTTTTAATGGTAAAATGACTGTTAAAAGAAAAATATCTACAAATGTCATAATAGTAAATATATGGTAGGCCTAATTAAAAGTTTGTAAAAAATAGTAATAACCAGAGAGTTGTTATTGAATATGAAAAATATTAAATGATTTAAATGAAACTTTGATGATAAGATGTGTTAAATGAATATAACACTAATAATAAAATGATTTTTAGGTGAGAATAAGATAGTTTGAGGAGATGTTTTATAGTAGCTTGTTTCATAATACATGAATGTTTATATTGAATATTTTAAAATAATAACATGATAAATGAGTAAAACTAGAAAGAAGTATGGAGACTTACTAAAATATATTGTTGCCATAACCCATGTATACATACATAAAATATGAACCAAATAATAATGCAATGACTAGGTTCACATAAAATGAAATAGGTGAGATAGGCCTATCTTGTAAAACTTTGTATGATAACTAATTAATGCTAAACAATGTTCTAATGACTTGTCAATGTTTATGCTAAAAATAATTTAAATAATAATATGATATGACTCAAAGAAATGTTAAACCATGATGAAGTAAATAAAGTATAATGTAATACTTTGCTTTTGTAACTCTTGTATGTTGATATTGAATATAATCCAAAGACACACATTGTGTACACTCTGCTAACATAATGAAAGGAGAATTTCTTTACAATACTATGTTATTGTAATTTGTTTATACTTATATTGAAATGACTAAATGAATGTATCACAAATGATAATAGGATACTGATATGAAACCAAGCTGATTTAGGGAGATTCTTTAAACTACCCTGTTAATATAACTGGTTTATGTCCAGATTTTGAATACAACATTGGTAGAATGTGCCATGTATGTTAGATTAAAATGTATCAAGATTTTTAAAACACTTTGTATTTATAAACTATTCATGTTTATAATGAAAACTACTCAGACAACAATATGATATGATTCCAGGATGTATTTAAATAATGTGATTGAAGGAGATTTTTGAAAAGTATTTTGTTACAATGACTTGTTTCTGTTTATATTGAAAGTAATCAGATGAATGTAATTCTGATATTGAATAAGATGAGATGATACCTATGTTTTACTAAGATGTAAAGGAGATTCTTTATAATACTTTTTTAATGCAACTTGTGTATGTTGATGTTGAAATAACTCAAGTATGTACTTTGATAAACTTAAATGGTTTTCAATCATTTAAAGAATTTTATGAAGGGAGAATAGCCAGTGGGTAATAGCAGTACGATTCGACCATAATTACAACTAGTCACTTTCCAAATTCTAAATTCTTTAACGCCAAGTACTCCATTAATCACACAATGGCACAGTGTTACAGTTTCAGGTGTTGGTTAACCTTGACAATAGCGTCTAAAAACTAAAAGCTTACAGTGATCTGTAGCATGGCAAACCCATTTACCTAAGTCATGTTATAGACACCAATAGATTAATAATTTTGAAACATAATATTATAAAAGTAGATTGAGACCTTGTAGATGTGTTATGATAATTTTGTTAGTAAACTGTTGTACTAACATTGGTGTAGACAATGAGTGATAGAAATCACAATTTAATATGATTATAATGTAATGACAATGTTTGATGATAATATATTGCAAATTAATTTTATTTTGTCATTGATGCAAATAATAAGTGATGGAATTTAAAAAAGTTTAACATGAGTAAAACATAATTGAAAATATGAGTAATTAATTTTATGTCAACAATGAACAACCAATAATGAGTTATTAAAAAATTTTCAAACTTAATAATGATAACTAACTTTGCATATGTCAGCTTGAAATATGCCAAAGCAATATTAGTCAATGTATGAATAATTAAAGTTTCGTATACAAGTAATATGTGTGTATACACAAGTAATAATCGACAATATGAAAGATGATTAAATATGAGTATGTTTAAATATTTGTAAACAATTTTTTACTTCAATTAATTGCTGATGCAATTAAAAACAGGCTATTTCTATAATTAACAGCCTGTGATTTAATTATGTTATATGTATTATTTAATGGAAAGGTTAATCAAAGTAGTCATGTGAATAAAAAGACTTTGTACTGAAACAAATTTTCAGTGAAACTAGTTGAGACTGTTTTGGACATAAGAACATTGTGAAAAACAGACACGCATGGACATGTGGATGGTGAGGTGCCTCAGACAGGTGATCCGGACGCCGGCGCGCCATGCAAACACATGATACGGTGGAGCTGTCAACCCAGGAACACACCAGGTGGTAGTGACTCATCCCATTGACACGGCTCTACAACACTCCCATACACTAGGACAACGGCACATGCTCGAGAACAACAACTAGTGCATCAACCAGTTGGACATAAGACAATCTTTGTTCTGCTGTTTATAGTCTCTCGAGACCCATAGACTTGTGAATCAGATATTCACTGAACTTAATTGTAGTGTTCAAATATTTGAAACTTAAAATGATCATAAGTGCGAACCAGTGAAAAACTTTTCACGTGGACCATTTCCAGTTTTATAAAAGTGAGTGAATGTTTTTAAGCTTTGTCAAAATAAGCAATAACTTCTGAAGAAAACCAATATTCTACAAGAACAATTACAATGTTCCAGAACCCTGGCCCATACTTGAACACTATGGCATTGTAAATGAACCATCCCAAAGTGCGTGCAGTGACATCAGGTCCCACTGGCGTAGCAACAACTTGACAACATGTCCCAAAATAATAAATAAAAATAAAATATGATATAAATGTGTATGAAAAGATAATAGTAATGAATAGATAATATATAACAAGTAAGTAACAAAACAAAAGTATAAAGCAATAAATAATAATAATAACTTGCATCAATGACAAAGAAATATGTAATGTATCTGTTGTTTATTAATAATGATAATACAAATTGCTCTTGTATTAAAATAGGATTTGATAAATCATTGAGATTAATCAGTATTTGTATATAATTTGATGACATGTGTACCATGTATTTCTGATATACAATAGATGGTTTTATTTGATAACTTTGATTCAGGACTAATGAATTCCATTCCAAGTAGACAATAAGTATAATATGATGACTTATTGAGTTAAAATACAATGATGTATTAATACAAGAATGTATTAAGTAATTTAATAATTAATTAATAATTATGAATGTACTTGAAAATTATTCGTAATTGATAACTGACCTGACAATGTAAAAACTTGTTAATGTGTAATGATTGAAAATTCATTTAAAAATGTAAAGACTTGTATAAGATGTGATGATTTATTGGAGAATGTTAAAGATTGTATAATGGTTTGAGAATGTATTTGAAAATTTGATGATTGTTTAAGGACTGAGAATTTATTTGTAAAGTTAAAGAAGGTTTAAAGGAATGAAACAAGATTTTAGTATTTAAAAACGGATTAAGGGTTGAATATGGATACTTGCATTTAAAAATGGGTAATGGATTGAAGATGGATACTTGCATTTAAAGACGGATTAAAGGATTGATGTCGAAGTTGAAAATCTAAAGATGGTTAAAAGAATTGAAAATTCATTTGAAAAGTCTGATAGGGTATTGACAAAATGAATAATAGGTCAGTATAGGAAGATAAATAAAATGTTTAAATAAGTAAAAGATAATTCATTTGTGAATTGACAAGTAACATGATAGGATGTTGATGAAATACTTAAATAAATAAATGATGATTCATTTATAAATTGATGAACTATATAACATGTTATTGTGATGAATAGTCATATGATTTTAATGATGATGTTGAGATATGATAACTGTAAGTAAGTGGATGGTTAATTAATTTTGAAATGTAACCTAGTAATTGATGACTTATATTTTGTTGATTTTGATATATGACTTGTGTATTTTGATGGGTGATTTCATATTGTGGAATGAGTCATTGATTTTAAATAAGAACTTGTATAATTTCTGATAATGTATTGATCTTAGATTTATAATTTTTGAATTTGTACTAGCAAATGAAATAATTTGTCAGTGAAAACTAATCATTTAATAATTAAGAGGAAATCATAATTTAATGATTAATTAATTTTGATAAATACTTGTACATAACTTAAGGATGTATTAATTGTTGATGTATGAATTTCAATATGTAATGTATAAATTTTGTTTGACAATTTTTGATCCAAGACTGATGGATTTTTTTTTTCTTTTTTGACTGACAACTTGTAATAATTAAAAATATATTAACTTTTTATGAACAATTATGTACGATGAAATGAGCTGTTAAACTTTTGATTTATAAATTATAGAATTGTTAATTAACAATTTTGATTTATTGGATTATTGTTTGATAAATATAACTTTTGAATTATTGATTTTTATTGATAACTGTGTAGGATGTGATGAATTTTTTGAATTTTTTAATCATGAATGACTAATTTGTAATTAATAATTTTATGATTTATTGAATTGTAATTAATTGAATTGTATTAATGATTTAAGGGACTTATTTTGATAAATATGGATTCTTAAATGTTGATAAGGAGATGATGATGTATTGCCATAGAATATGTAATCTGATATTGAATTATAGAATAATTAATGGGTTCAATTTACTAGATATAGTAAATATTGTAAGACTGAAACTTATCTGAGGAACAACCGACAATTTGGTGAATCGTGTTTAAAATCAAGATTTTTTGACTCGCGTTACTCACACATCGCAAAAAATCGGGGGGTACTGTAACAGGTCCACCAAATTGATAGGCAAATTAATTAATTTAGATAAATAATAAATTATTATGTAGAAGAAAAGGAATATATTTAATTAAAATAGATGGAGAAGTTTCAAATCATGTTAGAAAATTGTCGTGTGGAAAATAACCGTGGGACAGATGAGGCCCCAGCAATAAATCACAGTAAACAAAACTCTTTGTTCGAAACAGGATGGGTGGGCTCATTCCAAGAATTATCAAAACATGTGGGAACGTCTGAGACTAAACAGTCAGCAAAGTTATGACGTAGCAGCGTGAGACAAGCATCGACATGTCGGTTGGGTATTTTCCATTGAACCCCACCATGTCACAAGTGACTGATGCGCAGTAAAATAACTCAGATGACGAGTTCTGAAACGAACCAATCAGAACGGGACATATGATTCCAAATTTGCCCGTAGGCCGCAGCAGCTGTCAAAACAGCTACATCGTAATATACCCAGAAGGATCATAGTCGCGTACCCAAAGGAAGAAAGGCGGGAATCCGACGTCAACGGTTGAGGTGTGTTCCTCACCCCATTTGGCAAATACTTGGAGATCGACGAGGATCGTCCTCCACTGACACCACCGGCACCGGGCTACGTTTCCGGGAGAATGTGTTGAAACACTTGTGCGTTTTAAATGTGCTAACTAAAAGTTGTTGCTATGAATTAAAGTTTATATTATATTAAATTTCCGTTTCGTTGAGTAAACGATAGGACATGAGATGGATCCCATCAGCATCCATAGTGATATAACTCAGATAAGTTGTTAGAATAAATTATTGATTAAAAGAAAAGTTAATAATGATTTTGTAAATCAAACTTAAATGATTTATTTAACTTAAAAGAAATTATCTAGTTTTAGATAATACAATTTTCAATCTTATTTTATTGTATTGCAAATACTAATAGAGTAACGTAATGATTTTGAATAATGTAAAATAAATTAAATTTTGTAAAGTAACATTTGTTTCATTATACTACGTCATCTCACCGATTTACCCGTTTTAGACCCTGAGAAAAAAGAGATTTCATAAAAAGAATTCAAAGAAAAGTTAATTTATTAAATAATTTAATTGAATAAATTAAGTAAAGTAATTAATGTAACGACCTCTTAAAGCCGATACGTTACAGAATGGCGCGCACAACGTGAGACGACGTAGTATAAGTAGTAAATTTTAATCTTTTCAAAAAATATTTAAAGTTGAATAAGTGAAAAGTGTTATAGGCTAGGCTAGGCTAGGCTATATAATAAGAATAATGAAATAAAAAATATTTTAATATAGGCCTATCTGATTTAAACTTAAAATATTTAAAATAAAGAATTATAATAACTTCATACTTTGTACTTGATTAAAATTTGCAAAAATAACAATGGCAAATATAAATATTGTGGAGGACACGCAGGTGGACTCCGATGACTCCGATGTGTCTTTGAGCATAGTTAGGGAATCTAACTTAAATAAAAATAAAGATAAATCTGATGAAGTTAGGCCAGATTTAAATAAAGAAGACACACTGTCCAGTATAATGGACATGCTAGTGAAAATAAATGTAAACATAGTAGATATGAATACTAAACAAAATAATTTTGAGACTAAACTAAATAGTATGAATACTAAATTTGACAAGATCAATAATGATATGGTAGAGATGAATAGAAAAAATAATGTGAAACTAGAGGAGGTTAGGAAAGATATAAATAAGAGAATAGATCAACTTGAAAGTAAGTTAGACAAACAAGTAAAAATAAATGTTAATAAAGATAGTGAAACAAAGGAGGATAATGTAGTAAATGAAATAAATGAAGTTGAAAATAAAGTTAGTGAGATAAAGGAGGTTAATGTTGTGTATGAAGTAGAGAACAAAGATAGGCAAGAACCTATCAAAGTAAATAATGATAAGGACAGCCTATTGTCCAATAAAATAGAGTTGCTGTTAGGAGTAAATAATGACATAAATACCAAACTGGAGCAGATTGAGGTTAAGTTAGGAGGATCAAGTAGTAAGATGAAAGCAATGAATAAGAATAAGATGAACTTAAATGATGACGATAACATGAGAGTAGATTTGATACTAAAAATAACTAATGAAATAAATGCTAAACTTGATGAAATAAATGTAAGGTTAGATGAAAAAAGGGTTGAGGTAAAAGAAGTAAATAATAATGTAATAGATCTGAACAATGAATTTAATATGAAAGCTAATGAGCACATAAAAGAAGTTGATGATAGGATAGGGAGTACTAAAGACAACTTTGTCAATGAAACTAAAAGAGTAAATGTAGACTTTGTTGAGTATGAGCTAGATGAACACTCAAAAGCAAATGCAACACTAACTGAAATAGGTTATGAAATAAATAATAAAATGAGTAGGCCTAGAATAAATGATGAAATAGAAAACCAGATAGGGTATCTAAACTCAGTGTTAGATAATAAAGTGGAACAAATAAACAAAACCCTAGCACTTGGTAACTTTAATTTTGAAAGTGTAGTAGATGACTTCAAATGTCAAGAAAATAAAAAACTAAAAACAATCAGTAATAGGTTAGAAGAATTGAATGAGTTCTTCAAGTTTGAGATGGAGATTATAAATAAATATTGGGGCCTAAACAAACAAAAGGAAGTTGAAAATAATATGATGGGGGGTGAAAACTTTGATGTAGACATGGAGGACTTTGTAAACTATGTGATGAGATACTATAATATCTCATGCTTCTCAAACTTTAAATATAAAAAGAAAAAACTTAAACCAGTGCTCTCGGATAACTACATTTGCTCAGAAAACTAAACTATAAACTTAGCTGTTCAATAAAATATGTCTAAAAAATGTTGAAGTAATAAATAAATAGTAATTGAAACAATATAACTTTAATGATAGGGGGGTTGTATAAGAATAAATAAAGAAAGTGTAGAGATGATTATTAAATGAGAAAACACTGAAAAGATATCATAATAATAAATACATGATAATTTAAAGAATATGACATTAATAATAATGTGAGAGTTATTTAAAAGAAAAATAAACTGAGGGGTAATTATTTAAAAGAAAAATGCTTAAAGATGTCATTTAATAATAAACAAATAATAGGCCTAGTTGAAGAATTATAATATTGCCAGTAAGGTGAATTTGTGATTGAATAGGAGATTTAAATATAACATTGAAATAATGTGACTTTAATGTTAAACTAAGATGATAAATAAATATTTTTAATGGTAAAATGACTGTTAAAAGAAAAATATCTACAAATGTCATAATAGTAAATATATGGTAGGCCTAATTAAAAGTTTGTAAAAAATAGTAATAACCAGAGAGTTGTTATTGAATATGAAAAATATTAAATGATTTAAATGAAACTTTGATGATAAGATGTGTTAAATGAATATAACACTAATAATAAAATGATTTTTAGGTGAGAATAAGATAGTTTGAGGAGATGTTTTATAGTAGCTTGTTTCATAATACATGAATGTTTATATTGAATATTTTAAAATAATAACATGATAAATGAGTAAAACTAGAAAGAAGTATGGAGACTTACTAAAATATATTGTTGCCATAACCCATGTATACATACATAAAATATGAACCAAATAATAATGCAATGACTAGGTTCACATAAAATGAAATAGGTGAGATAGGCCTATCTTGTAAAACTTTGTATGATAACTAATTAATGCTAAACAATGTTCTAATGACTTGTCAATGTTTATGCTAAAAATAATTTAAATAATAATATGATATGACTCAAAGAAATGTTAAACCATGATGAAGTAAATAAAGTATAATGTAATACTTTGCTTTTGTAACTCTTGTATGTTGATATTGAATATAATCCAAAGACACACATTGTGTACACTCTGCTAACATAATGAAAGGAGAATTTCTTTACAATACTATGTTATTGTAATTTGTTTATACTTATATTGAAATGACTAAATGAATGTATCACAAATGATAATAGGATACTGATATGAAACCAAGCTGATTTAGGGAGATTCTTTAAACTACCCTGTTAATATAACTGGTTTATGTCCAGATTTTGAATACAACATTGGTAGAATGTGCCATGTATGTTAGATTAAAATGTATCAAGATTTTTAAAACACTTTGTATTTATAAACTATTCATGTTTATAATGAAAACTACTCAGACAACAATATGATATGATTCCAGGATGTATTTAAATAATGTGATTGAAGGAGATTTTTGAAAAGTATTTTGTTACAATGACTTGTTTCTGTTTATATTGAAAGTAATCAGATGAATGTAATTCTGATATTGAATAAGATGAGATGATACCTATGTTTTACTAAGATGTAAAGGAGATTCTTTATAATACTTTTTTAATGCAACTTGTGTATGTTGATGTTGAAATAACTCAAGTATGTACTTTGATAAACTTAAATGGTTTTCAATCATTTAAAGAATTTTATGAAGGGAGAATAGCCAGTGGGTAATAGCAGTACGATTCGACCATAATTACAACTAGTCACTTTCCAAATTCTAAATTCTTTAACGCCAAGTACTCCATTAATCACACAATGGCACAGTGTTACAGTTTCAGGTGTTGGTTAACCTTGACAATAGCGTCTAAAAACTAAAAGCTTACAGTGATCTGTAGCATGGCAAACCCATTTACCTAAGTCATGTTATAGACACCAATAGATTAATAATTTTGAAACATAATATTATAAAAGTAGATTGAGACCTTGTAGATGTGTTATGATAATTTTGTTAGTAAACTGTTGTACTAACATTGGTGTAGACAATGAGTGATAGAAATCACAATTTAATATGATTATAATGTAATGACAATGTTTGATGATAATATATTGCAAATGAATTTTATTTTGTCATTGATGCAAATAATAAGTGATGGAATTTAAAAAAGTTTAACATGAGTAAAACATAATTGAAAATATGAGTAATTAATTTTATGTCAACAATGAACAACCAATAATGAGTTATTAAAAAATTTTCAAACTTAATAATGATAACTAACTTTGCATATGTCAGCTTGAAATATGCCAAAGCAATATTAGTCAATGTATGAATAATTAAAGTTTCGTATACAAGTAATATGTGTGTATACACAAGTAATAATCGACAATATGAAAGATGATTAAATATGAGTATGTTTAAATATTTGTAAACAATTTTTTACTTCAATTAATTGCTGATGCAATTAAAAACAGGCTATTTCTATAATTAACAGCCTGTGATTTAATTATGTTATATGTATTATTTAATGGAAAGGTTAATCAAAGTAGTCATGTGAATAAAAAGACTTTGTACTGAAACAAATTTTCAGTGAAACTAGTTGAGACTGTTTTGGACATAAGAACATTGTGAAAAACAGACACGCATGGACATGTGGATGGTGAGGTGCCTCAGACAGGTGATCCGGACGCCGGCGCGCCATGCAAACACATGATACGGTGGAGCTGTCAACCCAGGAACACACCAGGTGGTAGTGACTCATCCCATTGACACGGCTCTACAACACTCCCATACACTAGGACAACGGCACATGCTCGAGAACAACAACTAGTGCATCAACCAGTTGGACATAAGACAATCTTTGTTCTGCTGTTTATAGTCTCTCGAGACCCATAGACTTGTGAATCAGATATTCACTGAACTTAATTGTAGTGTTCAAATATTTGAAACTTAAAATGATCATAAGTGCGAACCAGTGAAAAACTTTTCACGTGGACCATTTCCAGTTTTATAAAAGTGAGTGAATGTTTTTAAGCTTTGTCAAAATAAGCAATAACTTCTGAAGAAAACCAATATTCTACAAGAACAATTACAATGTTCCAGAACCCTGGCCCATACTTGAACACTATGGCATTGTAAATGAACCATCCCAAAGTGCGTGCAGTGACATCAGGTCCCACTGGCGTAGCAACAACTTGACAACATGTCCCAAAATAATAAATAAAAATAAAATATGATATAAATGTGTATGAAAAGATAATAGTAATGAATAGATAATATATAACAAGTAAGTAACAAAACAAAAGTATAAAGCAATAAATAATAATAATAACTTGCATCAATGACAAAGAAATATGTAATGTATCTGTTGTTTATTAATAATGATAATACAAATTGCTCTTGTATTAAAATAGGATTTGATAAATCATTGAGATTAATCAGTATTTGTATATAATTTGATGACATGTGTACCATGTATTTCTGATATACAATAGATGGTTTTATTTGATAACTTTGATTCAGGACTAATGAATTCCATTCCAAGTAGACAATAAGTATAATATGATGACTTATTGAGTTAAAATACAATGATGTATTAATACAAGAATGTATTAAGTAATTTAATAATTAATTAATAATTATGAATGTACTTGAAAATTATTCGTAATTGATAACTGACCTGACAATGTAAAAACTTGTTAATGTGTAATGATTGAAAATTCATTAAAAAATGTAAAGACTTGTATAAGATGTGATGATTTATTGGAGAATGTTAAAGATTGTATAATGGTTTGAGAATGTATTTGAAAATTTGATGATTGTTTAAGGACTGAGAATTTATTTGTAAAGTTAAAGAAGGTTTAAAGGAATGAAACAAGATTTTAGTATTTAAAAACGGATTAAGGGTTGAATATGGATACTTGCATTTAAAAATGGGTAATGGATTGAAGATGGATACTTGCATTTAAAGACGGATTAAAGGATTGATGTCGAAGTTGAAAATCTAAAGATGGTTAAAAGAATTGAAAATTCATTTGAAAAGTCTGATAGGGTATTGACAAAATGAATAATAGGTCAGTATAGGAAGATAAATAAAATGTTTAAATAAGTAAAAGATAATTCATTTGTGAATTGACAAGTAACATGATAGGATGTTGATGAAATACTTAAATAAATAAATGATGATTCATTTATAAATTGATGAACTATATAACATGTTATTGTGATGAATAGTCATATGATTTTAATGATGATGTTGAGATATGATAACTGTAAGTAAGTGGATGGTTAATTAATTTTGAAATGTAACCTAGTAATTGATGACTTATATTTTGTTGATTTTGATATATGACTTGTGTATTTTGATGGGTGATTTCATATTGTGGAATGAGTCATTGATTTTAAATAAGAACTTGTATAATTTCTGATAATGTATTGATCTTAGATTTATAATTTTTGAATTTGTACTAGCAAATGAAATAATTTGTCAGTGAAAACTAATCATTTAATAATTAAGAGGAAATCATAATTTAATGATTAATTAATTTTGATAAATACTTGTACATAACTTAAGGATGTATTAATTGTTGATGTATGAATTTCAATATGTAATGTATAAATTTTGTTTGACAATTTTTGATCCAAGACTGATGGATTTTTTTTTTCTTTTTTGACTGACAACTTGTAATAATTAAAAATATATTAACTTTTTATGAACAATTATGTACGATGAAATGAGCTGTTAAACTTTTGATTTATAAATTATAGAATTGTTAATTAACAATTTTGATTTATTGGATTATTGTTTGATAAATATAACTTTTGAATTATTGATTTTTATTGATAACTGTGTAGGATGTGATGAATTTTTTGAATTTTTTAATCATGAATGACTAATTTGTAATTAATAATTTTATGATTTATTGAATTGTAATTAATTGAATTGTATTAATGATTTAAGGGACTTATTTTGATAAATATGGATTCTTAAATGTTGATAAGGAGATGATGATGTATTGCCATAGAATATGTAATCTGATATTGAATTATAGAATAATTAATGGGTTCAATTTACTAGATATAGTAAATATTGTAAGACTGAAACTTATCTGAGGAACAACCGACAATTTGGTGAATCGTGTTTAAAATCAAGATTTTTTGACTCGCGTTACTCACACATCGCAAAAAATCGGGGGGTACTGTAACAGGTCCACCAAATTGATAGGCAAATTAATTAATTTAGATAAATAATAAATTATTATGTAGAAGAAAAGGAATATATTTAATTAAAATAGATGGAGAAGTTTCAAATCATGTTAGAAAATTGTCGTGTGGAAAATAACCGTGGGACAGATGAGGCCCCAGCAATAAATCACAGTAAACAAAACTCTTTGTTCGAAACAGGATGGGTGGGCTCATTCCAAGAATTATCAAAACATGTGGGAACGTCTGAGACTAAACAGTCAGCAAAGTTATGACGTAGCAGCGTGAGACAAGCATCGACATGTCGGTTGGGTATTTTCCATTGAACCCCACCATGTCACAAGTGACTGATGCGCAGTAAAATAACTCAGATGACGAGTTCTGAAACGAACCAATCAGAACGGGACATATGATTCCAAATTTGCCCGTAGGCCGCAGCAGCTGTCAAAACAGCTACATCGTAATATACCCAGAAGGATCATAGTCGCGTACCCAAAGGAAGAAAGGCGGGAATCCGACGTCAACGGTTGAGGTGTGTTCCTCACCCCATTTGGCAAATACTTGGAGATCGACGAGGATCGTCCTCCACTGACACCACCGGCACCGGGCTACGTTTCCGGGAGAATGTGTTGAAACACTTGTGCGTTTTAAATGTGCTAACTAAAAGTTGTTGCTATGAATTAAAGTTTATATTATATTAAATTTCCGTTTCGTTGAGTAAACGATAGGACATGAGATGGATCCCATCAGCATCCATAGTGATATAACTCAGATAAGTTGTTAGAATAAATTATTGATTAAAAGAAAAGTTAATAATGATTTTGTAAATCAAACTTAAATGATTTATTTAACTTAAAAGAAATTATCTAGTTTTAGATAATACAATTTTCAATCTTATTTTATTGTATTGCAAATACTAATAGAGTAACGTAATGATTTTGAATAATGTAAAATAAATTAAATTTTGTAAAGTAACATTTGTTTCATTATACTACGTCATCTCACCGATTTACCCGTTTTAGACCCTGAGAAAAAAGAGATTTCATAAAAAGAATTCAAAGAAAAGTTAATTTATTAAATAATTTAATTGAATAAATTAAGTAAAGTAATTAATGTAACGACCTCTTAAAGGCAATACGTTACACAACTCTCGGCTGTCGGCGCGCGCATCCGAGCGTGACAGCTGTCGCACACTGTATTTAATTCATATCTTTTATATTATAGAAATACTGATTCTCCGATTTCTAGGGAAGATTTTGTAGATAGTATAATTGTAGCATTAGCAAGTCAAGAAGATGTACCACATGTACCAAATGAAAAGGGAGATGGTGGCCATTTACTTGAACATTTACCTGGGAAAAACGAACGGATTTGTGTTGTTTGTGCCAAAGACCCAATTGTAAAAAGAAAAAAAAGTGTATTCTGGTGTCCTAGCTGCAACTGTGGTATATATCCCACATGTTATCACAAGTTGGAGCACTATCCTAGGGCTACACATTCTGGGAGAAGGAAAAGGGCAGAATCCAGTGATTCGGACTAAAAAAAAGTTGTACATAATTTTAGTTTTTATGAAAAAACAAGGAATCTGTTGTAAATAAGTGTATATATGTAATAACATTTTTTATTCATCGTAAAATTGTGCATATTTAGTGTATTTGAAGTTTCTTTTTTGCTCAAGTGGTAAAAAAGTTAAAAACAGAAACTTGAAAAAAAAAGTTATTTTACAAGCTTTCTTTTTCAACTTGATGTGAAAAATTTCTGAACAGAGGTAAGTTCAATTTTTATATATTTATGTATATCTACGGTTTATAACAAAGAAAATGATATGTATAACATAATACTTAGCTTGTAGGATGTATTTTTAAATAATTTTTGAAAATAATGATGCGCGTGGCTATAAAATGGCTTATCATTCTGGAAGTTTACTACTATCAGTTGGAGGGTTAATGTAATGTAGCCCAAATTACAATCCCACAATGTAAACAAAACAACTGTCAAATCAAATTAATTATTAAAAACATATGATGTATTTAACATGTGTTATAAATTAATATTATTGTAATAGGCTGTAGCAACTACATAATGATTGTATGTAACAGTTCAAGAGATTAAATATTGTAAATACCTAACTTAAGAACTAAAAATATTTGCAAGTAAAATCGATTCATGTGCAATTCACTCAATATTTTTAGTTCTTATGTTAGGTATTTACAATATTTAATATCTTCAACCCACCGTTCATTCTGTTTCAGTCTATATAAATAGATGAATAATCATCATCAGAAGCTGTAATAAACAAATCTGAATCTCCTGATATATCTTCGAACTGTAAACTCACAGTCGCCTGATTCACTATTCTGTTTAAAAGGAACCCCTCACGAGGGTAGCCATGTTATAAACACGATAAATAACCTAAATATTTACACTAGAACATATACATTAAATACACCATATACTGTACATGGACAAAATAAATGGTACCAAGTAACTGGCACAAACTTTCCCCCATTCCGTTTGTTATGTCAGATTGTTATGTCAATATGTACAGCATGTTAAAGAAATAAAAACAGACATTAAATTAATTACATCACTAAGGAATATACAGACGAAACACTTATTTTATTTAAAGTATGCAAAAAATATTCTTCAAAAACAGCTGTTCAATTAATTACATAGCCAGATTTTATGTAAACAACCTTCAACAACTTAGTGCGGTGGTAACTAAAATATTTGTAATTGTAATTTGCATCTTGACTGAAAATTTAATCAAAATTGCTAGAATGAAGCTTGCAAACATAGCATGTATTAATGTTTATACCTGTACAAAAATGTTATAACTAAAAAACTATTAAAGTAAGAGATATGCGGTTTTTACTAAAACATATTAAATTCTAATTCACATCTTTTCTGAAAATTTAATCAAAACCGTTATTGCTGTTTTTGAGAAAATTTTTTGCACAATCACAATACTTTCTCTATGCTAACATTTATGAGAGAAAGTAAAAAATAATTAAAAAAGGACACGCTGAAAACTACCGGCGATACCACCGTTGATTTATAATATCCCTTGCAATGCTGGCCCATTGATTTGAAATGGCTGCCTTTGTCAAATGAGGAACAACTGTGACGTAGATCTGAGTCACCCGCTGGAAATGTGTTAATATTCTATTAATTATAATTATTAATAAATACTTTTATTACATTTGCATTAAATTTATATTTTAACATGCAAAATTAAATCTTACACAACAGATTTAAAGGTATAGATTACACAGCCTAAATCTGCACTGTGAATGAGAGAGCGGCGTTAAATCAATACTGTCCTGAAAACATTAGCTTCCTAGGTGACTCATAAATCCACACTCACCTTTTGCAGAAGAAAGACAATAGTTATCATATCCAGTCCATTATCCATAGTAGGAAACTGTCTAGTGTAACCCACCCTCACAATTACAAATTAATTTCGTTATGAAGGTATTTTTATACTTTTAAATACATTTTTGGATTCATGTAGTTGTATAGTAGAAGAGCTTAAACAAAAAATAAAGAAACATTTTTCCTATTCTCCGAGTATATATACAGTGTTTGGTTGTTTGTTAGCTATCATTTTTTAAATTTAAAATGATATAACAGCTGTGTTTCTTACTTGGAAAAAACTCCAAACGTCATTATATTATAATAAAAATAAATAACACGTGATCTCCTGTCATAAAGCTAAATCCAATCCATCAAGCCATTTAAGACCTGCCTCACTGATTCAATTTATGTTAGCTAATACCTCTGTAAAACAGCGCAAGGGCACTCTGAAATTATGTGATCCGTTGTTTGGATAGACTCCCCCAGTCACATGACTTATCTACTTTCAATCCCCGTTTGTATTTCCAGTAGTAACATCTGCCCACTCCAGTTCACCTACTCCACGAGTACTATACTATGGTAAAACAGGTTCTCAATGAAGGCATAGCATTTGGCACGTCTTATGACGTGGATACTCCTTTACAGGTTCAATATTACATAAACACATACTTACAAACATAATCATACTTTACACACACAAAATTATTTACTTTTTGACCATAATTAATAAGCTCATAAATTTGCACATACACCCTTAATCAACTTGTGTTGGGAACATGAAATTTCACTCTAAGGCAAAGGCCTGTAAGAGGAAGGCCTACTTCAAAATCTTGAACTATGTTTTATGGCTAAAAACTATTTAGACTATAATTTTAGGTAATCTTCCAAACTTTAATAAAATACTTTGTAGAAGAAAAAATTATTAATAAATGGTAAAAAATATTATTTATACAGTTATTTTGGAGCCTATAATTATTTGGTATGGATATACATGCCCACATTCACACAGTAAGAGAGAAAAAAATCAGCAGAGTCCGAGTGTTTAGAGAGAGCTTCTTAGCCCTAACACCACCTGATAAAATAAACATCATTTAATTATAATTTATGCATTATATGCATTTTCCAAAAATATACAAGTATATCTCTGTAGATGACTCAGAAATGAAAGGTTAAACTTTTAATAAAAATTAAAAATGCAGTATGTAATTGGTAATTATAAAAAGAAAACTTGTTATGAAAGAAAACTAAAGCCTAGTCCCCACTTGGAAACAATGTTTGCAAACAGTTTGTTGTGTCTTCTTCATGTTTGTAAACAGTTGCAAACTGTTTTGAAACAATTGAGAAATATAAATGTTTGTCATTCATTTGTGTCCACACCATCACAAAGGTGTTTCCCGAAATTTAGACTGAAGAAAACATTCTGTTAGCGGTTTGTATCCAAACCATCCCACTTTCTTGAGCGAACTTTATTTCTCACATAACGCCTTGTGTTCACATTGAAATTGTATTTTCAAAATTCTTATTTATTCATTTATATTTTTCTATTTCATCGGTGCTCACGTCAAAAACTAGTGTGATTTCCTTTAGGGCGTCACGTTTCTTATCGCTGTTCTTATATATGGAGAATTTATGTATTACAAAACTCAACAGGAATGAAACTTTTCAATTAAATTTGGAATTTGTTTTTAGTTCCACACAGTAGTACACATCTTGAACAGTTAAAACCGGTACTGTACACTGAAAAGTTGCCTGAAAGCACCGCCAACGCCTGATGATTCATTCTAGCTTCCTCTTCCGTTCTAATTTTGACCTCTAGATGGAAACATGTTTGCGTGATTTCCATTTGGTTTTGAAAACAGAAAACACTGTTTCTTGGTCCCAGAAACATGCTTAAATGTTAGCATACTGTTTGCAAACATCGGAAATCAACACAAAAACAACACAAAAAGCATTGGAAACAGTTGAGAAACAGTTTGCAAACAGTGGGGACTAGGCTTTTTAAGTAATCCAAGCTTGACATTGAAGAAACTTACAAAATGACTATTGCATTAAAGCTGTCGTAGAATTTAAGTCCTCTGCTGGAAGGTAAATTTTTTTGGTACATGAACTGGAACTGGAATGTGGAAAGAGCTGTCACTCTTGAACATGCAGTATTTTATCATGTACGAATAATGATTGACATACAATAAACTTGTGCACAAAATATAAAAATTAGGCCCAACAAATCAAATTGTTGTTTTTTTAATAAATATCCTCTGTTTTATTTATATAATTATTTATCCTTTATATGATCCTATGAAAATTTGTTTCATTATTTACAGTTCAGAATCATTGGATTATGGATAATCATTGGATTGAAAATATGTTTCATTATTTACAGTTCAGAATCATTGGATTATTTAAGTGTAAATAAGGAAATTCTTAATAATCACGTCTTTGTTTTCTTATTTTGTTGCTTTGTATGAAAATTACAAATTGTTTACTTGTAAACAAATGTTGTTAACTATTAGACTCTATTTATTGATTAAAAGTTAATTAAGTCTATTGAGCTTCTCTGTAAATTTCTTTTAGATCACACTCGTAATGGTTTGTGTTGTAGGACGCTCTACGTGGGGATTGCTGCATACCATGGCAGCTTACTACCCAGACTCCCCTTCTCAGGAAACCAAGGACGACGTGCGAATATTCTTTGAGAAGTTTGCCAAACTCTATCCTTGCAAGTCCTGTGCAGACCACTTTAAAGAGCAGTAAGTTATTATTTTGTATTGTATCAATAATATTTGGAGACTTTTCAAACGAAATATACCTTTCATGAAAATTACTATATTTACTAATCTGGGCACAGGAAGAGAAGGTTTTGATTCAAAATTTAATGTTCTCAGCTCTCTAATACAAAGTAATAATGTATAATTGGGCTGGATTGAAAGCAAGCTGCGTGATATATAGCGTATGTAGGGGTTCCAGCACTCCGTCTCTAGTTGGCGTGAGGAGCAGTGTTGGGAGTGGGGACAACGGACACAATCAGCTGGTGAAGTTGTTGTGGGTTACGATGCACGTGGCACTTTATCTCCTTCACTCCATTTGTTTGGAGGTTATGTTAAAGGTAACTCCAAACTGCTTGAATTATAAAAGTCGATTTTATATAGCCATCATCTTGTATATTGTCATTTTTGAAATTATTATAAATCATGTTGAAATTGAATGTTATGTTCTTGCTCAATCCATCACGACTTTACAGTTAGCAAAGCTCACCTTTTAAAATTGCATACAAAGTAATACGTAAATAAAACATAACGAAAGTAGTAATAAATATTATTTCAGTTTGAAGGTAGGTCAGTGAAGACTTCATTGACTTCATAAGTATTTTAAATAAAATATATATTTAAAACAATAATATCGCCAATCAAATTATTATGTTACCTCAATAGAAAACAGTATTGTCAACAAATCGACTACACCAGCTGATTCCTCACTTCTATCTCAGGTCCTTTTCCCCTTATGTTATGTTCCAGCAGTACTAGATTCCAGTTCCTTCCACGTTCCTTGCCCGCCAATAGTCACCAAGCACGATGACGTAATAGGTGGAGCTTCCCACTGCATATCCATGATGATGAAATGTTAAAAGTAGCATAGTGGCACGTCGGTTCATTGGCGGGAGAAGAAAAATTTTCTGTCTCACTTTAATGACTAGCTTTATCTCTATCACACAGGTTCTTCAATTAGGTCGTGATCAAAGCCGTTGAACTAAAGGATTTAATTCAGTCAACTTAATACTGGCTTTTAAAGTATATCTGCCGCCAAATTGGATTTGATTCTCTACAAGGATTATGTTAAATTCAAATAAGATTATAGCTTTATTTATGAACGTACAATTTTAAGCTTCATATTTTGCTAAAAGAACAGAATTGTCTTGAGCTTCTTGATAACAGATATTAATTTTATCCCCCTTTTTTTTTTTTTTTTAACAAATGGCTATTGTTCTAATTTAATGTTAAAAAAAACCATAGCCAGTTAGAAAAATTGAATATCATGGTGACCTAATTTTTGAAGTAACAGGTTTGTAAACGAAGTAATGTTTAGCTGATAAAAACGCTGACTGATGGCCTAGCAGGGAATAGAGTTAACTGCCACTGTTGTTGAGCTCAGACTGTGGTAAGGGGATGGATGACAGACAACAACCAGTCTATTACAAGTATTACAGGAGTTTACAAGTAGTTCCTGGGAAGGTTGGAGACTAGCCTGTGATAAAATTATTCACGGAAGAACACTGTAAACAAGAAGTCTACAATTCTATTTCATAAACTTATATGGCTGGTGTTCATAATTAATGCTTTGGATATGAACAGCATCAGGGGAACATTAACATTATTTACCAAACTTAATGCAGTTCAGGCTCTCGTCATGTCAGAACAAATAATAATGACATGGCTTGTAGTCTTACATATCTATACAATTGAAAATGCACATTATACTCTCACAACCCTTAAAAATCCTCATCCTCAATTATTAAACAATTAGTTATGCTGATAAAGGTTCGTCAAAATATTACAAACGTTTATTTTTTGACAACATTAATTTCTTTGTTACAGAATAACAACTTTTCCTCCTAGAGTGTCGAACCAACAAACATTATCTCGATGGCTTTGTGATATGCACAATTTGGTCAACAAGCGGACAGGCAAGCCCATGTTTGACTGTAGCAGAGTGGATGAGCGGTGGAGGGATGGTTGGCGAGACGGTTCCTGTGATTGATTAGTTTAGTCATCTAAATAGTATTATACTTTACCTTCTCCAAAATATACAAATTATTTATGATCAAACGTGTGGTTATTCTTATTTAAATTTTGGTTTCTGTTGATTATGCATTTTTCCTACTGGAATGTTTTTTGAAATGAAATATTTTTCAACAGAAAACAATAGGAAAAACGCTATTTTACAACATGTGGCATCTTTTAAAATGTTTTTTAACATGATTTTTCACATTTTGTAATTTGTCATGATTTATTAATCTGAACCTAGGTATAAAAACTATTTTTTCTAAGAGACTTAGTATTTATGAAAACCCTAAAAACTACTTTCAAACATCTATCAATCCCAAGACTAATGTACACTGATTATACCACCAGCGACTAAAGAACAAAAACCAGCTGGTTGTGTTAGGGTAGGTTAGTGCCTTTTAAGGGAAAAAATTAATTTTTTTACTGCAAAACTCATTAAATATTAGTATCCAGCAGAAGTACAACCTTTGTTTTTCACAAATTGGTTGTATTCACACATTGTTCAAAATGTAAAGGAAAATTTATTCCTACAATTTACAAACTACAATATGAATCTTAGGTGTGTGATGAATAAATTAAAAATTTGTTGTGGTAAGTTCTTATGTAAAACGTTTCATTTTAGCCTGAGACCTAATAAAAAAGAAGTTTCTTCACTAAAATGCTAGGTATTACTATTCAATCTGATTTAAAATGGTTTAAGCATATCGATGACTTATCAGCCAAGGTAGCTAAAGGGATTTTAGGTAGCATGCAAAATAAGTAACATAGGGCAGCTTCTTCCTGATAATTTAATTAGTGAGCAGAGTTTAGTACGTTGCTCCATTTCCACAAATCCTGGAGAACTCAATTCACTGACATATCAAATTTGTACAGGCCTACTAATAATTGTTCAGTGACAATGGCTATTCTGATGTTTGCCATTCACCAAATACTTCATCACGCTAACCTTAGCTAATTTGGTTTTCATCGTGAAATTTTAAAGTAATTTCTAATAACTCTAACCAGATTTGACTACTTTGCATCCCCCTATATACTTAAAGAGGTTTGAAGAGTATAAAACTTTGTTTTATAATAGGAGAATAGTAGCAGGCTGAGCTTTTATATTGATATTATGGTTCAGAGAGAACCACTGAGGGAACAGTGAGCAAGCATTGAAGCAAGGGCTGTCAGATACTATTATTGTATGTATTTGTTAATTATGGAGTTCAATGCATTTTGAAGGAATTTCTTACATGCCTGCTTGTTACTTCCACGGCCTCTTTATTATTTTGTGAGGCCAGTGTGAACTCAGCAGTTTTGGACTGAAGGCTGTGTTACTGTTCAATACACATTGTGTGAACCTTTTAGCCTTGTTTGTTTTCAATTACCATGTTATTTGTGTGTGTAATATAGTGTAAGTTTGTGTTGCCAACGTAGATATCAACCATTCTGGACCATTACGATGTTATATGATACTTTTTTATATTTTCGGCCATAGTTGTGCGTATCAAAATTGGTGACTTTCCTGTGGTTTGTGTGGAAGGAATTGTTCTCATGTTTTCAAAATATCTGATAGGGCCTGTTTGGGCATTTGGGAATCTGTTTCTATCAATATTCATAATTTCTTGGAAAGAAATTAGTAGAAAAAAATGTGTCACCTATCATGGTAGATTTTTAATGCTTTATTTTCAATGAAATATATTGGAACATAAGTGAACTGCCATCCTGCCCATTAGAGCTGCTGTAGCCCTGCTTTACGTTCACTACAAGTGCTAGCGTCACATGTTGGAAATTTTTACTCCTGTGTAGATTATATTAGACTGTGGTTAAACTTTGTAAAAGGTTTACATTAAGGTAGTTTTAAAATATGTAAATAATAACCTCTAGACTTCTCATGCACGTGTAAATTGAAGAAAATTAAATATAAAATGGAAATCTCATTTTCCCGTAAAACGTAAACAACACAATTGTTACCAAAAGAGAGAAAAAAGAAGGTGAGGCTCGTGAACTTTGGTTTATTAAATATGAATATTGACCAATTTTACACCACTCCAAGAAATGAATAAACAAAACTCATATTTGGTGTTTTATATATATATATATATATATATATATATATATATATATATATATAAGATCCATTTATTAATTTGGATTCAATGATACACCATATCATTACTTCAATAATTAATTAATTTTGTTAAGACCAACTTATTGACTGAAGAAATAATCATACGATACAAGATAACAAATAACTTTCATATTTATTTTGAATTTTTCTCAAAACTGAAATTCAGTGTTTTTATATTATACTTCTATATTATCGTTATCCTATGTTGGCAATAAATAATTTTTCATTAATTCATTTTCATCAATTCATACACGGAGATAGTAATTGCACAGTCTACCAAGATAAATTGTAATGATGCCGAGTCAGGAGTTGTCCTCTAGCCACTATGACTAACTGCACATGCAGGTGCTGTCTGTCCCCTTGGCAGAGGGACTTGATACTTATTTTTTTGTTATTAAATTTGTATAGTAAAATTAATATTTTACATTAATATAGAAGCTTGAGTATATATAATATACACCGTTCTATAATTAATTATCAGTTTTATCATGTTTGTAACAATTTAGTAGAAACATTAGTTTAATTTTTTGTTGGTTGTTGTTGAAAGTTAGTTATTTAAAATTATCCTATACATTTTCCAACCACATAAAATTTACACAATGTATATGTCTGCTTACATGGTTTATTTATTGATAATTTTTCTTTTATTTTCAATTAAATAAAAAAAAAAATGTTAAGAATACCGTAATTAATTACTTTGATCATTATTTGTTGTAATTTATAAAAGGAGGGGAAAAATGTTGTACAGTAGAGTCCCGCTAATCCAAAATTTGGTAATCCGAAAGTCCGCTTAATCCGAAACAGAAATTGGCAAAAGATTGTGGGAAAATAAAAATGCTGTTTCTGTAAGAACCACAACTTATAAATCTAAAAATGACAAAACGATATTATTTTATGTACTTAACTGTAAATTAACTTTTCAATTGTTACTTTGGTTTGAAAGAATTCATTTTCCTCGAAACTTAACTTCGCCAGCATCTCTAAAACGTTATATCTACTGGGATCGCGTTGGGGTGTTGCTCTTAGATCAAGACGTATCCTATTGCGAAATCAAGAAAGCCGCATCGTGTCATAACAAAACTGAGATATGTAAACACATGAGTTAGAAATTTTGATAAGGACTAACAGTGGGAATTGGGTACAGTGCTGTCTGAGGTAGCGTGATAACGCCAGAAATATGCACACGACTTCCGTCAGCTGATAACGTGGACTATTGGAATACAACGGCGTCAAGTAGCGCTGGGCCTGGGATCAATTTCCGCCAGTGACTCTAACTTTTTGTCTTGAAAAACGGAGTTTTATCGTTCGTCTCAGATTAATGTAGTGTTTGATTAAAGGGTTCATTATTTCCTTCTTATCATCATAGGCTCTTACTGCGCAAAAAAACTGAAGTAATGTACTTAATGTTAGGCATATCATTTATGTTATTTTTTATTAAAAGAGTGTTTTAGGAAAATTCGTTTAATCCGAAAAATTAGGTAATCCGAAATGGGTTCGGTCCTATTTATTTCGGATTACCGGGACTCCACTGTATGACGAAATCATTTAACTGTATGGAATGTGTTTTATTTATTTATTTATTCTAGATGCAATTGTTAAATGATTGATTATGAATATTGTTTAGTTTTAATAACATTATTTATTAAATTAACTCCTTTATAATAGACTTGTTATTAAATTGTAAAGTTTAAATTAGTTAATGTCTCATGAAATCCCTTTCTGTTCTATGCATTATGGTGTTCAGGTCGGTTCCTTTTCTTCCCTGATGTGTTAAGTTTATCATTCCTTGCCTTCTTTACAAATACGTTGGATTGAATTCTCAGACAAGTTACAATATTTAGCTGCTCCGGCTGTGCCCTTTCAATTGAATAATAATTTTTTTCACGTGCTTCTTGGTCACAACACTTTACAACTCACCTAATAACTTCCTACTCAGCAATATGTGTTGTGGTACCACACACACACACACACACACACACACACACACACGCACACGCACGCGCGCACACGCACACGCGCTTCCGAAAAAGACTAATTTTTCTTTATAAACAGAACTGAACGAGACAACACTGTAACAAATGATACTGGACTCTGCGAACAACGACTAACAACTGAGTAAAAGCACACGCAGTGACAAGCAGGTAAACCATTTCCATGTTTCAACATGATTTTTTTTAACAATCGGTCAGCCTCATAAACAAGTAGCTAACAAATGAACAAGTCGTTCTTTGCTAACCAGAATCATATATTCTATTTATTTGCATTCCTCATTTAATTAAAAAATACAACGTAGTAAAATGAGAAATAATTGGCCTTTTATTTGGAAATAGAGGAACAATATCATCGTTCTTGAAAAATTACAACATATCAAATAATATAACAGAAAAAATACTAATTGGAATTATAAAAGACTACTTGTATTTTGAACCACTGTTTATTTTATAAAACAAATTAACAAAATTATTTTGTACTGGATCTTTATGGTCACCTCAAATGTGAGGCAGTTGTCAATTTATTATTTTAATAAATATAATTTCTCTCTTTTCTGGAGTGAAATACACAGCATTTAAAAATGTGTACAATATTTAGGTAATCATTGATATAAAGTAAAATCCAATTATTCCTTGGTTAAGTAAAACGACAGTATCCGTCCGTATAATGAACATGTGTTATTCAGCCAAGTATTATTCGAGGTATCATCTTGGCAGACACAGTGATATCAAGGTTACATATCTCACAAATCCCAATAAATAATGTCCACTTGAAATGTTACAAACTAAAAACAAAGAAAATACACAGCCATGCAAATTTTAACAATTTCAAAAGGATTGCGTAAGATTTTATAATACAATTCTATAATTGTTTGACGATAAAAATTGGTTTATAATCAAAGTTATAGTTAAAAATATAAATTATTGAAAAGATTAAAAAACATTTTTTACTTGTACAAAATTGTTTAGTAGTAATTTCATTTTATATAATATAAAATGCTTTAATCGATTATTAAATATCACATCTACAGGAATACGTTTTAAACAAAACGATCACTTGTAAAAAGTTTAGCACAGGGAAAAGGAGTGCCTTCAAGACATCGTGATACTACATGAACGCTTAGCTGCACTGCAACATTTTAAGGTTGAGTGGAAGAGAGGACTTAATAGTCCTAACTCCGCCTAATAAAGACAATTTTCATTTCGTTTCAGAATGAGCCATAGGACAGCTCCTGGCTCATTGTCAATAAAGACTGTGTCAATAATAGTGGCTGCTGGTCTCCTCAACAATCTGCTACGAGCCGTCGTCCTGTATACATGTACGTCGCACTCTGTCGCAGTCCCGACTCACTGACTGTGTTATAGTGTACTACAATGAACTATTCTACAGTGAATGTGTTCTGTGACATTAGTGTGTACTATTTTATAATAAGTGCCAAAGGACACGTGTAAGTGTAAACATTTAATACTTTCATATAAAAAGTGTAGTATCAAATAGGCCCATTGAGGACATTTAAAACCTGTGTAAACTCTACACTATATTATGATAATAGCTTTTCTAAATTCTGTTTGTTTAATTAATAAAATTAATTCCTAATATTGAAATAGTTTGTTAAACTGTAGTAAACTTGCTAGTTCAACATTTGTTTAGTTACTTCTATAATACTTGGCAATTACTGCAAAATGTTAATTCTATACATAAAAATTATAAATTATTATAATAAGCAATATAATATACAAGCCTCTAATGTAGCTGACCTTATACAATATATAACAGTCTGTACCAATTGTCCAAGAACATTAAACTACCTAGTAATGAACGATTAATTAGTTAGACATTCGAATGAGTGAGTGAACATTGTCTACAGTGACCTTGTCTCAGCGCTTCGTTACTACACCTACCAGCGCGGCCCGGCCATCTGTTCTCGCCCGGTAATGAGGAATGCCGGCCCCGCCAGCACTCGACACGGTGATGGACACCGCAGGCCCGCCGACACCTGACCACTCAGTCGACGTGAACTACTCGCCCTCCACTGCCCTCTCTATTGCTGCCCCGACCACTACCACCACACCACAACCTAAGATACCGCCCATCGTCATCCCTGGCCTCAAGAACTGGCAACATTTCTTGAAGTCTTTAGGAACACCCTATGAGGCCAAGTTCATCGGTCACCTCCTGCTCGTCAAAGTGACAACGGTCGACCACTTCCGCGCCCTTCAGAAGATGATGTGAGCTAAATGAGTAACATTCCCCACCTTTACTCCCCCCTCTGAAAGGGCACTGAAGGGGTCTCCCCTACAACACCCCTACGGACGACATCAAGCAGGAGCTGGAGTTCCTTGGGATGACGCCAGGGAAAGTAACCTCCCTCTCCAGGATAGATAACAGAAATCGAGCCATCCGCCTTCCGTCCAACACTTTCATAGTACGCTAAAAAGAGTAGGGTTCTGTTAGTTTATATGAGACATGAAGAGGCTCTAGGGCGTTTCCATCACGATCATCAAATTTAATTCCCCCAAAGGCATGGCCCAGTGTTATAACTGCCAACGCTTCGGCCATGCCTCTGAGAACTGAAATATGCCATCCAGACGTGTCAAGTGCGGTGGCAACCATCTGCACGCAACGCCAGCACATGGAGACACCCGTATGCTGCAACTGTGGAGGTCCTCACCCAGCCAGCTGGAAAGGCTGCCCGGGCAAAGTTGCCCTTATCGCGCACTGTCCCGGGGTGGGGACCCCCAGTCACTAGCCAATGGCCCACACAATTAGGACCAAAAAAGCAGTCGTGTCCAGTGGCCGAACCTACGCTGCTGCTACCACTGCACCCTGCACTTCCTCATCCCCTGACGACGACAAAACAGGTGGCAGCCCCCCCACGCCTGCGACCACCCCAGCAGCTTGCCCTTGGGCGCCCCCAGTAACCTCCCAATGAATTGCAACGCCCTCTCGCTAAGCCCCGCACCAAGGTGAAAGCAACTGGACGGCAGAGAAGACCTCCTTCCCCCATCCTCAAGAGGACTCCGACTATTAGGACACGACCACCAGTCAGAGGATGACTCAGTGGCCAGGAGGCCTCCGACAAGACCCCACGACCAACCATCTCAGGCCTCTGCCCACCCCTCTATGGACACCACTCGTCCAACCCGCCCGTCCACCCGACCCACTACGGAATCTCCCATACCCCAGCGGCCCTTATCAGATGGTTGAATTCAATCATCCTTCTGCTACTTACCCCTGGTGCCTTCACCCCGGTGCAACTTATTGTGTCCAGTCATTAACAAATCTCCCTAATGATGGGCAGCCCCCTTAAGTTAGTTGTGTGGAACGTCAATGGAGTTGAGACTCGTAGAACGAGGTCCATTTGTTCGCTCGTGACCATGATGCTGACGTCATAATAATAATGAGAACAACCTGCAACCCGATGTAACTTTCAACATTCCAGCGTACGTCACCTTCAGGATGAACCGCCCAGAAAGAGGACGACAGAGGGCCATGGGTGGCACAGCTGTCACGCCTGACTCATCGTGAGTCTGCGCATACCCCCCCTCCCACTGTTGCAGACCTGGATGCCATGGCCACCAGGCTGCAGACGTATACACGTACCAATATACTTATGTATACATTTTATTTATACAATTAGTTAAAACAAAATACAAGATGCATTGGAAGCAGCCTCCAAGTCAGTCACTTTACGGCAACACTCCAACCCCCTACCACCCGACCTGAGAGAGGAAATGACAACCCGACGCAGCCTTTGCTAGGCCTGGCAGAGAACTAGGTGTTGACAGAGAACTATGGTGTAACCCCCGCCCCTCCATACAACACCTTTCCATTCTAATTTAAGCATGGAAGGGCCTCCCTTCTGGAAGCAATACTAGTTCGTGTCTTTTTGTAAGGGCCTGTGGTGAACCCACTCAGGCCATTGTAAACTAAAATACAACAATCTCATACCCTTAAGGGTTGTAAAATAAAGAAAAAAACATCGTCGAACGCAGAGGCTTTGCGTGCAAAAAAGGCACTTTTCAATGCTGGCTAAATCATCAACCTGGCCAAGTTTCTCATCAGCCAAATGAGAGAAACCATCAGGCATACATGGATTTTAGCTCGATACTCGTAACTTATTTGGGGCAACCAAACCCCTGCTCTACGTGTTGCATGCTGGCGGCTGGCCCAGAGTGGGCACTTCAGTACATCGGACAGAAACAGAAGGCTTATTACTCAGGAAAAGGTAAATAACAGATTGTAAGTTCTATTCATCATTTCATATCAAATATTGTGTTAAAGCCTGAAGTTTACAAAAAAAGTCAGTAATTCCACAATCATTCTGCGCCTCCTATTGCGAAGCTAATATACATAAATTTGTATCCGATTACGATACAATGTAATCAGCCACTCCGAAACAGCTGTAAACCATTTTTTAACGGCTACGAGTTAATGTCGTCTAGTGTCAGTCTCAAGTCTGTCAATACGAAGGAAAACTAACCAAAGTAACCATAAAACTAAGTGATAGTACTGCCAACAATGTTCTCAGTGTAGAGAACAGATAATGTTATTTTAATTGTATTTTTCGTGATTTTTAAACAAATGGCTCTGTCATATCTTGAAATGGATAAATGGTAAGTATTATTTAAAGTAATACCTCTCTAAAAAATAAAGTACGTTTGGTCATTTAATATTAGGCTACTTTTGCTATCCTATGTTATGATGTATTAATTTTTTACATGCACATTTATAGGGCCTACATCAATTTGAATGTAGCTGATTAAAATTGAAATTTAGGCAAGTAAGATTAACAATTTTTTATTTTTAAAACCTGTTAAAATGATAATCTAACTTGGTAAAAATAGCAAGATAGGCCTACAATGGTAACTGCAATTTCCACTAACCTAACAACATTTAGAAAACTGAAATGGGCTAAGAATTGGCATTATTTTCACGAGAAATGCTTTTTATCCTGCAGAAATTATATTTTTATCGAAAAATAAAAAATAGAACAATTTCACAACTTGGTATTCTTGTCATATTTCTGTTTTTGTAAACGATTGTTTAATCATCCTTAATTTTATGTGTCTTGTGCATTGACCAAGAATCCGAAAACTATTTTGTTCTACAGCTATTATTTCTCAAGATATGATGAAAAAGCTACTTTCATGGTAAAATGTGATTAGCAGCCGTTGTACAACCATTATGAACACCACCAACTATTTTCCACTAAAATTGAATTCCTATATGTATATCAATCAGAGGCATGGCCTGTAGGTCTTAGGCTGTCTTGAAGCTTAGGCATTAACATTTTATGACAATCTCATATTTTACTAAAGTATAATATGTTAGGTTTCGTTGTGTAGGTAAAAAGTGTTTTTATAGATGAAAATCATAATTTTTTTGGCAAGACAAAGTACATATTCATGTTCAGCTTAAAAAAACAGTAGGCCTAAATGAAAAAAAACTTCTAAAATAAATGTTATTTACTTGTAAATGGGCTGCTGGATGTTCCTCCAATGGAATTATATTCAAATTTGTTTTCGGTAGTTAGGAATAGCTGTCACTGCCTGCAGATTGTGGAATAAACTTGATCCTTCAACTCAAAATATCGATAGTCGAGCTTGGTTTATCGCAGCACTGAGGGACTGCTTGTCGGCGGATTTGTGGGGGGCGTAGGCCTTGGTTGTGTTGTCATTGTAGGGCTGAGTGTTTGCTGTGTGTTTGTTTGCTAGTTTCTGGAATGATTTTTTTTCTTTTAAATGCAGTTCTTTCTTTCCTTCTTCGTTTATGTTCTTCACGCTTGATGGTTAATTTTTTTAGATCATTATTTTACAACTTCAATTGTTGTTGTTTGATTTGTAAACAATGTGCTCAGTAGAAGTATGAACTCTTAATACATAGATGTATTTAATGTAATTTTCTATTGTATTTTCTTTAAGAGATTAAGTGCAAGAGAGGACCTAATGGTCCTAACTTTGCCTCGATAAATAAAATATTTTTCATTTCATTCATTCATAGCTCTTTTGTCATCGTGCATATGGCAGCCATAGGCAATTTGCTATGAAAGTATTTTTTCTAATAGATGGTAAAAAAGTTACCTATATTTTGTTCCCTTACCAATCTTTTCGGCACTACCGGTTTCGAAGGATGACCTTCGTCTTCAGGTGCACTTGGGCTTCACTCAACACAGCCTTACTTTCAGAATCTATACAGGTTTAGTTTTTAGCACTTGAAAAAGGTTTGGGTTTTACCAAATCGAAACGTCGTGATTGGTAATTTTCACGTAATGATGGCAAATGTCCAACTACCTTTGTCTCCCTCATCTATACGGTTTATAGTTACCAATCAATGTAAATTCCTCAAAATAACGATTAAAAAACATTATTTGAGTTTCAAATATTATTTTATAAAATAAGTTCATAAAGTTCAAAGACTTGTTGATATTAAAACATTTTTTATGTGGTACACAATTAACGCGTCTGACACTAACCCATTTTTAACCCCTTTGAAACAACTAAATTGAACTTATTTGAGGTCAACAGAAAGTATAACATTAATATTAATAAATGTTTAGGTTATTTTAGCATCCTGTGTTATCTGTGAAAATGTCAATTTTACAATTTCCCTATAAAATTACTTTGGAAAAACCACTAGATTTGGATGTCCTTCAACTATGTAGTATATTGAAAGCAATCTGATTTTTAAGCATGTCACTTTGGCAGACTAATTAAACAAAACATTTTAAATTTATATGTTCTAAAAGCATTTAACTACATAAATATACTTAATTTCTTATGATCTATTCCACAGGTCTTCCGATCATGCATCTTGTGAAGCAGAACATAGATTCTTAGTTGAACTGTTAAACACAAGATCCTATGAGCCAAGGACTTCCAAAAAGTACGATTTATTGTCAGGTAAGGCAAGAGTACAGCTGAAACAATTTGAAGCAAGTGTGAGAAATTTGAAGCTCAAGTTGGAAGATGGATATAACTTGTATCCTTTAAAAATCTTGTATATGGTTTAAGAATATTATTCATGAAAAAATTTATTTAAATCTTATGGAAAATATTTTAAGTTCTAAAATTTAATAGTTTAGTAATACTTAATATTTGGTTTTAACAATCCTCTCGGTGACTGATTCATTTGTTTGACAACTGCTATTGGTTGTAATGTGACCGATCCTGATTTTAGTTGGTTTTAGTTACATTGCACTTTAATTTCTTTGGTATTGTTTTAAAGTTAAAGTTTCTCTCTGTGAGATATGAAACAATTTTTATTCCATTTTATTTTGTGGCCTTTATATCTGTAGTGAACTGAGGTTGTTTAACTACAACTTTTTATATGTAATATATACAGGGTGCCCCTAAAATATGATCCCATACTTAAGAATATGGTTCCTTGGGTCAAAGTGAGAAAATATGTTTTAATAAACATAGGTCCTAAAATGATTTTTTGTCCGTCTATTTGACTGTTGTGTATTTTAAAGAAAATTTTGTAACTCAAAAACCACGTAACAGAGCTTAACCCTAGATAGGTATCGTAGGTAATCAAATCAAATCAAAAAATAATTTATTTTACCATTTCTTTGTACATATACAAATTTTTCAAATACAACTGGAAAGTATAATTTGATTGTTTATACAATTTCTTATCTATCAACAAATAAACAAACATCTACATGGAAATTACAACTTTTGGTAAAATAAATAAGCACCCCAGAGTAAAAACTGTTTTGGGGTTGCTATTACTTAAATAAACTAAAACTAAAGGTAGCGAGCTGACTGAAATTCAGATGCAATATTAATAAGACAAAAAATACATACAAAATTTGTTCTACATTTTTCAAGCAATATTAGAATTTTAGTAAAGTTAGTAAATGAAATATTAATTTTTACGTAATGTTAGGTATTCTTTTGCTCTAAAATAGTTGTTTAACATGGCAGATGTTTGTCCAAACAGCAGTGCTTCAGTTCCTTTAGTGTAATGTATTAAGTGTTTTTATTACATTTCAAGACTTAAAGAGAAAAATACCTAAAATTTACGCAATATCTAGAAGCGAAAAAAATAATTTTCAATAGGGTCACAATTATCAATGTATTAATTGTGTTTATCAAATTTATTGATTGCCTACAATTTACGTATGTTGTCTTTGCGCATATAGACTTGTTCACCAACTCCTAATGTCTATTTTATTTGCTATTTCTTTCCAGTTTATTCTAACAGTTCCAGTTATGCAGGTTTCTTTAGAAAATAAATATTGTGCAAGAGGTATAGACATAAAAAATATCAACCCTTTATTGAAGTATTGACCAATTTCAAGCAACTTCACTACTACTTTGTAAGCCAAACCTTGCTCTTTGTCCTTAGTCATTTCTTAGTTTTTTCCTTTGTTACAGAAAAACCTGAGACAATAATTTGTGACCGTATCACAAATCACTCGCAGCTTAATCCCCACCTGTGGTGGTGTTTATTAGGCAGGTATTGAGTCATTGCTGTATGGCTCTTGGTACCTATTAAGCTTTCATCTACTGGAAATTCTCTATGTGGGGTGAAGTAGGTACAAAAAACTATTAGCATGGTCTACTAGGATGGAAAACCTTGTGCAAGGGTCATAATTCGGTTCCCCTGGCTTAGCAATCGACAGATTGTCTGTAATGTTTAGCAAGGTTTTGAAGCGGTCACAACTAAACATATCTCTAAACCAAGGAAAATGTTTAATTTTTACTCGCCAGTAACTATTAATCGTAGGCCTTTTATTTAGGCCCATATTTAGAATCACCTCACCAGTTTCCCGACAACCTGAATGAAAGTATTCCTACAAGACCTTCCACTGTCTGGTGTTGTACGGATGGCATCCTTAAGTACATAAGCCCACATCAGTAAAATATGTCTACAATCTAGCAGGGCTTCGGACCTCCTCATTCGATTTACAAGACACCTGACACAACTCCGAACTTTGTATTGTGGTAATGTCAGACCATTTTGGAGTACTTTTTTATAGTTTGGTATCCACACCAAGCAACTCTTTGTGGTCAGCTTGAGCAAATCCAAAATATATATATATATATATATATATATATATATATATATATATATATATATATACTACCTGTTCAGTAAGATCTTATATTCAGTATCATTACCATGAACTACCCCTCAACACAGTTTCTGAACCGTTGAACGTACACACACTGCAAGCAAGGCACGAAGTCCACATGCAATCTTCCTTCTTAATACCAACGAATGTATAAGGTTGGGAGGTGTATCATCTCCATTGAATGATTAGGGTGGGTGGGGTGTTCATCATCATTGTACAGGCATTGTTGGGTGGTGGGTCATCGCCACTGTATTTGTGGGTCATTTAACTCTCAGAGACTCAGATCTTGATTTTAGTGAGAATTTGAAACCTTTTAAAAATTATGAACTACTGTGAATGCTGAATTATTACAATAATTTATAGGGACAAACCCCTACAATTATTGATCCAATTATTAGAATTATTTGTCTTACCACATATGTTGTTATGAAAAATAGTTCACACTTAGATCATTCTAATATATAATTATTAAAAAATGTTTTTTTTAAACACACACTAATGAAATAATCATTGTATCGCTTAATAAAGCAAAATAGATAATATAATTTAACCCTAGAACCGCTTTTCAAGGAAGGTTTTCATTTTAGAAAACCTACCATTTTAGGTTTTCACATTAGAACATAAATTTAATGTTCATACATGTTATAACATGTAAAATCAGGCATCTGCCTTGAAAACTGGCTCTAGGAGTATTGGTCGAAGGTCAAGTCAATTGGGTTGTATGATTTGTATAGATACTGATAACTGTTGCTCATCTTTAGAGGTATTATCTCTTCCAGTGATAACATTCAGACATAACTGCCTCTTTAATTTTATCGATGTAATATGTCTAATACTTTTTCTTGTTCCAGTTGTCAGAACTTGGCTAGTTTCTAAGCTTAATTGCAATTCATTTATTTTTTACACTTATTCTATCTCTCGCCTTTATATAAAGTTAGTGATGATTTAATTAATGCTTTGTTATGTTGTACTAAAATTAAAGAGAACTTTATTAATTCCTCATTCCCACAAATCCTACTATTAAGTATTCATTAATTAAACTGTATGTAGAAATTGTGTTTTTTATTCACCTGTAGAAAGAGAAATACGTTTTATCAGAGAATTTGTAAAATTATGAGCTTTTACACAGTAGTTGTATTCATGAATAGAAGTTTTTTTTCTTATTATTTTAAGATGGCCGTTTCCTAAATTGCCAAGCCATCACTAAAAAGTTGACTTACAATCTTTCCGTCAGTGGACCAAAACTTGCTGGTCTATTTCAACTGTACAGTTCTTTTTTATTATTATAATGAGTTACATATAAACTGTATTATAATTATAAGGTCTATTCTGACTTTTGACTTGAATAAGGTGATATTATAAGTTTTTAAATCTAAAATCATCAAGAAAGACTTTTAATGAAGTTTTACATGTTTAACTGTGAGAAAAGTATAAAAGTCCTCAATTGAAAAAAACTTTGTCTACTTGAACAGTTCTTTTTAACTAAACAGTGATATTAAAGTGTTGCAATATGATCATTATTACGGACTGAATAGTTGAAATAGAAATCCATGCTTTTGGCATTTTTATTTTAGGAAAACAGCTCCCTTGTACAAGAGTTGTAACTGACTCATGGGTTTTACATAATGAAGGAAGAATAAGTAATTTTTTTGCCGTAAGAGTAAGGAGAAAACAACCTGGTATTTTTCTGACAACTGTGGAATGTTCTTGTACTTTTTACTGCTTTGATGCTTTGTTTATATCAATACTTACAGTAAAAAACTTGTTTTAGGCTCTGTACCGTATTGAATTGAATAGTAATTAATATTGGCTTGAAAAATCCCTTACAATTTTCCTGATTATTTTAGGTTAGGTTAAAGGGCTCTAGGCCAGGAATTGAATATTAGTATTCTATACTAATTCTATTCTATACTAAAGAATAACTAATCAGGAAACTCCAATTTTCCTGATTAGTTATTCTAGTACCATACACGAAATTTAAATATTGATATATCACTAAAATAATTTATGAAGAAAATGATGATGATTTTATTACAATTTTAGTCAAGTTTGTTATAAGCTGCTTAATGTCTAAAATAAACCTATTGGGAAAGAATGATTTGTGTATTACTATAATGACCAATCTAATCACTAGGAGTTGTTTATTAATAAAACCCAAACTGTATAGACATGAATAATGGAGGGATGGTTACATCTGATTACATGCCACTTTCCATACTAATACAATTCACAGGTTATCTAACACAAACAAAGTTTTGTTACTCTATGGGTGAAGTGAATAAAAACCAAGTAAAAGCTCAAAGTATTTTCTCACGAGTAAAGTAAAATCTTGTCAACCAAGTGAATAAAAGAGTCAACTTAAACAATTTTACTTAACGTTGACAAGGAATTAGTAGGGAAGTACTTGCGAGTGAATACTTGCAACTTCGTGGAGCCAAATAAATACTTTTGAAACATTGCAAGTCTTAACGAGCTCGTCTAGCATCCGTTAGTGTGACACTTGCTTACCACACGCATGTTCACTGTTCACACGTTCTGTTCATGTTTGAGTAGTGATTGAGTGATGATATCTAATCTAGCACTGACTTACCTGTAGATGTTCCAGAGGGTACCTTAAACGGACCTGTTTGAAAATCAAACAAGAAAAGATGCAACTTAGAGACAACTATGTAACAGATGGTTCTATAGCTACCATAGAAGAAGATTCTGCTATAAAGGCTTTTTTGTAAAAAATAAATTTTCTATCACCCAATCTGGTATACTGTACCAAAAAAAAAAAAAAAAAAAAAAAAAAAAAAAAAAAAAAAAAAAAAAAAAAAAAGAAATGAAAAATATACAAAAATAGAAAAATAAAAATGATTACTAACAATAGTGCTTACGTGCACATGAGTACGTATACTTGTATACATTGCGGGTGCCTACCCGTATGTGTGAGTGTGCGCATGCTGCTGAAACATGCTCATGTTTGAAGTACACTGTATATAAGTGAATGTGTTTAAGACATGTATAGCACCAGAGGGTTCTTACATGTATAACGGGTTAGTGAGAGCCTCCAATCGTTATGTTTCATTAATATTTTGGGGACTTTTTAAAATTATTTTCTAGTTCTGTCAAATTACATATTAAATTTCTTTATTTTAATTTTTAATTCATATTTATGTTTCATATATTTTATTTTAATATTTACTAATTCAATTCAAATAAAGTATTATTTAATTATTCAAATAATAAATACTTGATGCATTGGTACATTTATATTAACATAATTGAAAAAAATTGGTGGGTGCATGAAGGTCACCATCTCAGACTCGAATGACACAAAATTCAAGTGAACAGTGTTATCTGCATGCAGCAAATACTTCCTGTGTAGAATAACTTCTTAATCCTGTGTAGAATATTTTAAATTTTACTTTATAAATAATAACTCAAAAAGGCTTATACGTTACTAGATTTATTAATAAACAAGTCCGTAAATATGTATGACTTTTAAAAGTGACAAAAATATATTAAAATATTTGCAATGACATTTTAGTAAAAGGTGCTAGCATGGGTCTAGACAGACTCACAAATGCACGAGTAAATACTTTTCCTTGTGAGTAAATACTTTTTTTATTCACCTCATTTCTAAACAAATACTCTATTGACTAGTAATTACTACGAATATTTAGCTTTTACTTGTTTTATTCACGTACTTGCAAGTATTTTCTTGTCATACCGAAAGTAAAAGCTTTTACTCGTTTTTATTCACTTCACTCAATAGCTTACATCGGTACATGTAAGCAGGTCAGTCAACTATAATATAAAGATTTTAACAGGAACTTGCCTTTGGCTAGAGGCAAGAAAGGGTATAGTTTCTCAAACCTACTAAATATTGAGATGTGACCTTGCACTCAACCTAGGGTGCGTAAAAGACGCATTATCGCCCGTTCATGTAGCCAAATAGGAAGGTAGGTAAGATGGCTTATGGTTGTACGAAGTGGGTGAGAGATGTGCCACTGTACGTGCAGTGTTATTGACCCACCCACCCAAACATACACTTGCAGTTGTATTGAAAAATAAATAAATAATCTACTCCATTTTTAAAACTTGTCTCCTTATGGCCCACTGTTTCTAGAAAATTTTATGGACATCAGTTTAGTAGTTATAATATTGATTGGTTTGTTTTAAAAGTACTTCAGCTTGAAGTCAAGGCTTGGAATAAGTGGTCAAAATGAGGAAATTTGCAAAACCAATTTTTTTCATTCTTGTTAAATGATCAAATTGTTGATTTATTTGATTCTGAAATGGTCTTTAAAGAGGTATAAAAATATGTTTATTTAATTTTATAATTTATTTATTCATGTATTGTAACAATGTAATTGCAATGTCAGTACATACTAAAGTAAGTATCTTGCCTGCCTACTCTTTTAAGTCATACCCTTTTACATAAATTAGCAAAATAATTTATTTAACATTTACTCCCCTCATCGTAATTAATTGGTGTTGAACTTATTATGCCAATGAACTCACCAACAATTATTTGAAGTGATTTTTTGTTTATGGTTACTGGTTAAATGAAGTTAGAAATAATAATTATTTTGACTAATACTTCCCGACACGATTTTTACTAACCTTTATTTTTATAATCCTTTTTGATTGTGAATTTATTGATTCAAATTTTGATTGTTGCTATACCTTATTGATGTGCTACATTTTCTCACTACTTTGTATTCAATTTTACCTAATTATTCTCCAGCTTATCTGTCTGAATGTTTTTGTTACATCTCTGAGACGAGTGCTTGGAGTGCTCAGAGCAGATCTTCATTGCTATAAATTCACGTTCATAAAACTTCTTTATACAATAATTCCTTTACTGTAACTATTTGTCAACAGAAGTAATCCAACTGCCAACCTAACCACCCAACCCATGTAAACAAGACTTGATAGACGCACCCAACCATCCACCTTCCCTCACACCGTTCTTTTATTTCAATCATCATCCCAAACAATAATTACTTACTTTAAGCCACTCACCCACCCTTACACAATGCTTTTGGATTGTGCAATCAATGTCTGGCTGTGGTTGCAGGTCTTATTTTGTTCTTGATGGGTCATCAGCTTGCATTGTACTAGGTGTATGTTGTTGGTAGTGTTACGAGCAAGCCCTAGGGGCACTTAAAACTTAACGTATGCCAAAGACCAATTTGAAACTATGTTCGGGATGTAGCTATATCCTAACTAAGCATAGTACAAGAATGTAATTTATTTATGATTATTAATAACAAACAGTAAAAAAATAATACACTCAAATACTACTAAAAAGTCTGTTAATAACAATAAAATTGCTAAACTTGTGCATGGTATAATATAGTGATAGTAAACTTTAAACACCTGTAATAATTTGCACGAGATACTAAATGTGAATATATACCATGTGGTCTAGGGGTTCACAGTAACTAAACTTAAACGTACAAGTAAACTAAACAACTGAAGAAGTTACCCTATAGAAGTACTCAAAAGTAAGGCTCAGAAGTAACAGCTCGGTAACTTTCCGCAACGATGGAGATCTAGCAACCGTTCAAGATTGTCCTACCTAAATTAGGCGACACCTCCACAGGCAACCTGACCCAGTGACCGATTAATTCTTGTGGCCTACAGTCTCCTACTTAAAACAATAATGGGGAAGTGTACAACACACCACTATCAAAACACGCAAATCAAATTGGGCTACAACCGCCTAAGCCATATATCTACATATCAGTAGCATATGTACTAATAATACTTAAAGTGCCTATGAGAGAATGACTGCTAGTTTATATTTGTGTTCTTGTTTCTATTTGTATATAACATACAAATTTATGTTTAGCATTATGTTTTTATAAAGTCTATATTTGTATAGAGGTATAGACTTTATAAAAATATATACTTTTATAGAGTAATATATATTGTAACTTATTATGTCTATAAGTTATCATAGAGGTGAATGTCACTGTTATGATAACTTTACTTATTAAATATTCTTTACCAAAACTCTTTGTAACTATCCAAACATATGTTTATACATTCATTGTTATTATTCCTCAAAACTAATACTTTTTAAATGTAACCAAATCATGCTGTTGTTTAAAGTTGATTAACCCTCCCAGTGTCCCATATACAATCCTTAGGTGCTACACCTATTTCCAGCGATTTTGTAGAGTTTTACTTTAAAATTTGCACAACATTTATTGTTTATGATAGTAAAACATATTATATATGGTTTTGTTCATAAATAACTTTAGAATAATATTATATAACATTTATTGATATATCCTGATATACAAAAATTCAGGTCTATTTGGAATCTGAAAAAAGGTTTTACAAATAGTTTTCAAAATGTTTGCACCCTCCTCACAGACTAGTCTTACCTCACAGTACCAATTTCAAAATAGCCAAATTGTAAACAAATTAGTTTACTTTTAGAAAATATATACTCTTTTTTAGAATATCGTAACAAAAAAAATTGCTATGTAATGAATACGCATTACTATCCTACTAATCACAAGTTAGCAAATACAATGGGCATCGACAATAGCTCAAACTCAATAGTCTGTAGATCGACAGTACAACTCTTTTCATCTAGAATTACCATACAGTAGGAAGAATAGAATGTTTTACTTCAAATGGTATAATATATAAAGTAATTTGCCAACAAATTTGCATTGTATAAGCATAAACCTAAGCAAATGTCTACCCATCTCAAATGAGATGGGTTGATGTTAAGGCAGATGCTAAACCATCTCAAATGAGACGGGTAGACACTGGTAGGGTTAAAGCCTTGTTTTTCTTACTATATTTCAGATTCCTTAATTTATTTATTCACAACAGTCATACAACACAAATTTATTATATAATATAAGTACAAAATGCACAAATATACAAGCACAAGATACATATCTTGTTATATAGGATGCTTTGGTTAGTAGCTCTGAACAAAGTAAGTCCCGGAATGGTCTCCACTAAACATGGATGGCAGACGCACGTACGGAAGTGATGGTCTACCCATTCACCTATACATGTATATAGTAATGGCTCACCTACCCACCTATACACCTACAGTGGTAATACAGACTAATTATTAAGTTTATACACGTACTATTAATGTTCATTAACAATTGTAATTGTATGTTATAATTATTATTTTATAATTACTATTTTGCAATTTATTTTATACATTAATAAATTTTAATTAAAAATAATAATAAAGAAGTGTTTAATGGTTTGGTGTAAGAGAGAACTTTAGTTCTAACCTCTTATTGTTACATTATTTTCTTGTCTCAATGAATAAATTTTTCATTTAATTTTATTCTGGTAAATAATTCCTTGACTGAATGTCAGAACCGAGGAAGAGAAGGAGCGAAGGTATCGATTGGTTGAGGTTCTTGAGAGTTACATCATCCAACTTACGCAGAAAATTAATTCAAGGTGGGTAAGATGTATGGTCAGGCAGCAACTCGCTATGGCTATGGTTTCTTCTGAAATAGCCTTGCTGTGGTCGTTGAGGCTATGCTCACAAACCCTTATTAAAGTCTCCCTAATCTAAATAGTTGTTTAGACATATGTATTCTTAAAATATTACAAGTTTACATGTACTTTACTGTTTAGTAAGCACTTATCTGTGAACTAAAATGTTAAACTAAAATTTAAAACCTCAAGTTTTCCAACATTGGTGTTTGTCATTTCTAATTTGTATAGAAAAATTACAGATGGTGAATCTATCTGTGCTTGCGAATTCGACTGCTATAACCATTCTCATAACATACTACTATTTAAATTTTGCGTGCTAAGACTAATAAATATTCTATACATCCATAAACAAAAGTTTTATTTATCATTTAATATAATGTTACTAGATAAACCCAGCCATACTTTGTTGTGACCTTACTTGATCTTAACTGAAATAAAGTAACTTACAGTTGTTTGTTTATTTAATTTAGATTATTTAAATAAATGAAATACTTCAATCAACACTATATAAATGTTACTGTTAGGAAACAATCAATAATGTATATTCAAAGTGTGTTCTAGGCCTAATTGACAAAAATAACTTACTTAACAATTGATTCAGAAACAGATAGTAATAAAAATGACCAGTAATTGGTGTATTTTATTACAAAGATAATTTACACTTCGTTGACTTGTTTACCAATACCTGATCAGTAGGAATGCAGTATGACGTTTTTAGGAAAGAACCCCCACCTTTCTCCGCTTTTACTAACCATACCTCAAGGTCACGTGTACCTTTAGACTGGGCAAACTATTAATAACCTAACAATCATAATAATTAGGCATTTATTGGTTTATAACAATAAAATGGCATTCACAAACGTTAATTTTTAACAATTAAAAAAGTACTATCTCATTCAAAATTACATAAAATTATATTATCATTCATGCTCATTCAAAAAAACAACATATCTAACATCAGTATCAGTATCACAACACAGTATCAGTAATAAACATATCTACTTTGTTTTTGAAATTTGTTAATGATGGAGTATCAGATGAGGGAGACAAGGTAGTTGGACATTTGCCATCATTACGTGAAAATTAACAATCACGACGTTTCGATTTGGTAAAACCCAAACCTTTTTCAAGTGCTAAAAACTAAATTACATCTACACAACCATTTTATAAAACTACGTTCTTAAAATAATAAACTTATCTACTTTAATAATTATCTACATTTTAACCTTGATCCTAGAATGGGATGCAACAAAATGAACTTCTACTAAATATAAAAAAATATATTAACAGGGTTAAATTAATATAACCAATTAGGCGCTGTCAAGGTCACGATATCAACGAAAAATATCAAAACACAATTAAAATTAATATTCAAATCAGACTGAAATAAGATTACATTAACTAATCATAAATATATGGTACAGTAGAAGTCCGGTAATACGGCACGATCGGGACCGGCTCGGTGCCGGACTACCGAAAATTCCGGTCTATCGGGCGGTGCCCCTTCCTTTTAGTGTAGGCTTTGCCGTAAAACAAATGTATGTAAATTATTTACATACATGCATACATAAATCGCAATTATAAGAACAATTAGGTTAATAATTAAACTACAAATACAGTATAAAACAAAGTTTATTTTACATATGCAACAAATACAACAGTTTATTTTATAATTCAAATTTATAATTATGTACACGTTCTGTAAAACATATTTCACTTAGATTTAAAAAAGTCACGAATGTCTTTTTGTTTTCTTGACTTTTGGCGTTTAGAATAAAATTCATTTCTAATGATATGTAAATCAATAATTTCTGAAGCACTGTAGCTAGTACTAGCCTCAGCAAAAGAGATAAACTTATTCAGTGACTCTGCAGCTTCTGCCCAGCTGATTTTTTCCTTTTCTTCTGATTCGGCATCTGAGTCACTGTCTTCAAGATTTTGAGTAGGCTGAGGGTTTACTACACTGTTGATAATGTCCTCATCGGTTAGTTCTTGTTCAACAGGCTCATTCTCGTTGATTAGAAGCCACTCCTCTACCTCATCTTCAGGCAGTTTTTTCAAGGGATTGTCAGCACTTCTAACGACATCCAAAACTTTGGTCAGAGCTTCTTAATGGTTTTCTTCCTCATCAGTCTGTAGAGCTAGGTCAGATGCAGGGTTTGCAGCTGGATAAAGTTTTCTCCAGCATTTTTGTAGTGTTGTATTTTTTACCTGGTTCCAAGACAGTGCAATAGCATAGACGGCATCTTTTACGGTAAACCTTTTTTGAAAATCAGTCACGTCACAGTCTGCATTTAATAGGCCTTGAATAAATGACCTTCTATAAAAGCATTTAAAATTTTGAATAATCCCTTGGTCCATGGGTTGAATCAAAGATGTTACGTTAGGTGGGAGCAGAGTAGCAACAATATTTCAAGAAACTAACTCATCTACTGGCGGGTGGGCTTTGCAATTGTCCAAAAGAAGGATGGCTTTAGTATCTTCTGGTAGACCAAGGCTTTTGAAGGATTCCTTGACCTGAGGCACAAAGTGGTGAAGAAACCAGTCTTTAAAAGAGGGCGGCAGTCATCCATGCATTTGATTGAGCATCGTATTGGACAGGCAAGTGTGTAACATTCTTAAAAGCCCTGGGATTTTTAGATTTACCTATCACAAAAGGGGTCACTCGGTGGTTTCCAGACGCATTAGCACATAGCAAAACGGTTAATCTGTCTTTGTTTTTTTTAAAACCCTTGGCTGCTTTCTCTCCTCCCCCAGCTAGTGAAGATGTTGGTAAACATCGCCACAATAGCCCTGTTTCATCAGCATTATAAATCTGTTCAGGTGTTAAATCAGCCACGATTTTCTCAAACTCGTCTTTGTATTTTTCTGCAGAGTTTTGGTTTGCTGAAAGTGTTCCTCCAGTTACATCAAGTCTTCGAATTCCATGCCGAAACTTAAAGTTTCTGAGCCAACCATCAGAATAATTACATTCACTTTCACAACACAACATTCTTCACAACACAACTTTCACAACATTCACATTCACATTCACAACTCCCAAATCTTGGCTGAATTTCTTTGCCTTCTCAATAATCATTGGCCCTGTTACCGGCTTTCCTTCAGAACGTACTGCACTAAACCATTTGAACAATACACTATCTAGCTGTTCCAGTTTTGGTTTTTTTAATGTTTGTCTAGAAGCCAATTTTTCAGTTGTTACCGATTGAGAGGCAAACTTCATTAGTTCATGTTTTTGTTTTTTAATGTCATAAATAGTTGATGAGCCAATATTAAACTCATTCATTTAAACATTTCTATTCTCACCTTTTTCTAGCTGTTTGATGATGTCTAGTTTCTGATTGAGAGTCAGTGTTACGTGTTTTCATTTCTCTCCTTTTGAACTCGAAGGCTTAGGTTTTGAAAACATGGTCACTGTACAGTTAGAACGAAACTCAGTTTGTTTGTTAACACTTTCAAACGTTACATACGTCTTTACAGATGTACTGTATTACAGTAGAGAGTACTGAGACACAGTTTACTGCGATGTGAAAGGACACAAAACAACAACAACGCACACAAAACAAAATGACTAAGACGCTTCGTGATTAATTAACTGTGCTGCACAGTTAATTAATCACGAGCATAGCTCTCGAGCGTTTTTATTTGCTTTAAAGACACACTTTTGGAGAAAACCAAAATTTTTTCAATTTTCCGGAGCGATGCCGGACTATCGGGCATTCCGGACTGTTGGATGCCGGACTAATGGACTTCTACTGTACCTGAAAAACATTATTAATTTAAAATAACATTCAACATGCACAAAAAATGATATATATGACTCGGAAGGACTGAGACTACTGTTACAATTACATTTTAACCTGAAAAGACAACAATTATTAGGAATAAAACAATACAATAACCAAATATTACAAAAATGATGAAGTCTTACGACCCGCAGTGACGATGGCGTCTAGACGTCCCAGGCACGAAGTGAGGATGATACAATCCAAATGCAGTGTCTACGAAGTTCCCTCCAAGGTGATAAAACACGGGGACAAGAAAAACATACACACTACACTTCACAACAACCATACACAGACTGACGAGGTCAGGGACGTACTCTCCGAGATCGCCAAAAATGCGGTGACTCAGGTACGGGGACGTAAACTCATGGGGTGTTTAATTGTTGTAGGTGCAGGTGGTGTAGGATTCTGGTTAGATGACGTCATGAGTGTATTGAACTTTTTATCAAGTGTGTTTTTAAGTAAAGGAACCCACATGGGTCTAACTTCTATGCTACTTTGACTGATTACTTTTTCATTATTTAGTTTCATAAAGGCACCTTCGATGAATTTACGTTTAAAAAAATGTGGTTCCCTGTGAAGTATTTTAGTGTTATCCCAGTTAAATCTGTGTTCATTGTTCCAGGCATGTTCAGCTAATTTAGAATGTGTAGTGTCTCCTTTTTTAATGTTATTTTTGTGTTCTTTTAGCCTAACTTCCAGTGGTCTCTTTGTTTCCCCTATGTATTTTTCATTGCATTCACAAGTAATGCAATAAACTACATTTTTGGTTGGAGGATTGCTCCTCATTTTTTGGTTTAGTTTTAGTTAAAGACTGTCTTTATGTGTTTTGAGTGTTGAATGATGTTCTGATTTTGTATTTCCTAGCTATGCGTCTGATTTTTTCTGAAAGGTTAGGTGTATATGGAATGGACATGAATGCTTTATGCTTTTCTGTGTCAGTGGGTGTTTGTTTGCGTTTTCTTATTTGTTTGCATTTGTTTATGAGAGACTGAGGGTAGCCATTGTTTATTAGATCTTTGGAAACATTGTTTAGTTCATTGTCTAGTTTAGTTTTGTCTGAGCATATGGCTCGGGCCCTATCAAAGAGAGAGAAGGCTACACCTTCTTTAACAGTTTGTGGGTGGTTAGAATTGAAATTGAGGTATTTGCCTGTGTGATTTTGTTTTCTTTAGACCGATGTTTTTAGTAACAATAAATAATAATGTTTTTAGTAACAATAAATAATAATGTTTTTAGTAACAATAATAACAATAAATTATCATAAAAAATGATAATTTATTGTTTACTTCTTTTTCCATTGTGAATTTAATGGTGGGTGAAACCTTGTTCAAGTGTTTTAAAAATTCTTCTAAATTAGGTTCACCGTGACTCCAGCAGACAAATGTGTCGTCCACGTACCTAAGCCAAACCTTAGGTTTGAGATTTGAGGAAGCAATTGCTTGTTCCTCAAACTCTTCCATGTAGATATTGGCGAAAATATGTGATAGTGGGGAACCCATTGCCATACCATCCATCATCCTGGCGGTATATTTGACCATCTATTTCAAAGTGATTACATTCAGTGCAAAGCTGTAAAAGTTCCATTATTACGTCAATTGGCAGTTTGGTACGTTCTGAAAGTTTAGTGTCTTGGTTAAGCCTGTTTTTGATTATTCTTAGAGTTTCTTTTACCGGAATATTAGTGAACAAGTTAACTACATCAAAACTTACAAGAATGTCATTATTATTTATGGTCATGGTTTTTGTCATTTCAGTGAATTCTTTACGTGTGATGTTGTGTTGTTAGCCAAAGGAGTGATTATTGGAAGGAGAAACTTGCATAATTCACGGGAAGGAGAATCTCTGGAGCTAACAATAGGTCGTAAGAGAATGTTAGGTTTGTGAATTTTGGGTAGGCCATACATGTGTGGTGTTTTGGAGTGATGTGGTGTTAGCCTACTACGTAATTTATCGGGCATGTATTTTTTGTGTTTTCTAAGGGTTTGTTCAATTTTCCTTTCAAAGGATTTAGTTTGGTCTCTACTTAGTACTGTGTATTTTCCATCTTTAAGAGTTTCTTGAATTTTGTGTTCGTATGTAGTTTTATCTAATATGACTGTGGCATTTCCTTTATCTGCAGGTAAAATTGTTAAGTCCTGTTCACTTTTGAGGGCCTTCAGAGCGTTGAGTTCAGTTTTACAGAGGTTAGGTTTGGTGGGTTGGATTTTCTTTAGGGCGATACTGGCCTCACACCTGAACTGATCGGCATCCTCCTCAGGTAGCTGTTGAGCAGCCGATTCAATTCCAGTAATGAAATCCAGCACGTTAGGTCTTTTAGTAACAACAGACAAATTTAGCCCTTTAGATAGTAAATCAGTTTCTTCTTTAGTTAGTGTTTTGCTGGAGATATTAACTATATTATTCATCTGTGATGATCGGTGAATTCCATTTTGTGAGTCAAGGTTCAAAGAATTTGTAGGTGTGTTAGATGAGTAGGTTTGTTTGAGAGCATTACATTTTTTAATATGGTTTTGCTTAGTTTTTATGTCTGTTTGATGTGCTGTGGCATTTATGCAAGAAAGTATTTTTTCCCAATCATTTCATAATATGTCCTTAAGGTGTTGTGTGTTTATTTCTATTTGATTCTTTAAAGAGGATTTCTTTCTAAGGTTATCTTTAAGTACTTCAATCAAAAGTTTCTTACCAGCTGCGAGAGTGATATCTACCTAAACATATCTACCTTTTTTTGTAGACAATTTAATTGTCTGTTAAATCAAGACATTCCATTGTTTGAAAATACAAACTGTTAAACAATGAACAGTAACCATTGCCTTGCGCACATGCCAAAAAAATATTATCTTACATTGTTTTTTAAAAATATCCACATTTAGTTACATTAACCCAACACTCTGCCGATTTTCAGGCATAATACCGGGCATTTTGTGACCATTTTGTAAGCTTTTAGGAAAATAATCACTAAAATATTTAGAACACTTGTTTGGTATGTTATCATAAACAATTCTTTTCAGAAAAACGTGTTGAATCAAAATATATAAGTAATTTTGTATAGCAAAATAATATGTTTTTTCTAATGTAATGTTTACATTCTGCCTCATGTATAATAATTTTAAAATTACGTTTCCTTGACAACATTCATATTTTCATAACCACAATTTAATGCCCTTTTAAATGATATGTTATATATATAGATGTATAACTTTTAGAAAATATAAATACAGCTGTAACACTATCAGTCGTTTGCATCACTAGTATCTAGCATGATCAGCTGACAACAAAGAATAAAAATTACGCAAGTTTTTAATGTTATTCTTGATCATTTAAAAGAGTAAAGAATGAAAAGATATTGCATTGGCTTTCGTTTGCACTGGTAAATAAGTTTAACAACCAGTATATAAGTGAGAAATGTTCGATTTAACAGCTGAAATTTAACGCCTGAGGCATCGACGGTATTTCGGACTGGGATGCAATCAACACCTCAGGCGTTGATGGAATTTGAAGGGTTAAAGCTAAAAATTCATTAAAACGCTTCAAGTTGATTTTATCATTCTTGAAAATCCACATGAAGAAAAGATCTGCATTTAATTATATTTTTTACCTAGCTTTCTTTGTAGTGAAATTAATAACATTGTTTTCAAAGATGAAAAAAAGGAAGGTGGATGGTATTTATTTTGCTAAGTGTGGTAAAATATCTTTTATAGTGATAGTGAGTGTTGCACTGCCTCATTTTCACTATTTCTCTGATTGTCAACGCTTCTGTAGTGTCCCTGATTGACTCAAAGCACTTCTAATAGACTCAAAGTCAAATACTGTTTTTAAACCAGTTTACTTTATAAAATATCATAAAAGGGTGCAACTTTTATTTATAATATCAGATATTATAAGCATGATTTTATATAAAAATAAAAGAATTCTAAATTTATTCTGGTATTTTTATATAGAAATTTGGTAAGAAAAATGTTATAGAACGAGAGAGGAAGATCGTAAGAATCTGATGTCAACAAATCGAGGGATGCTAAGGGACTTGGGCACGACTGGTTGGGCATCGGATGATGAAGATGATGGCACCGACAATCAACCTCTGCTACAGGACACTGCTCAGCAGCTGAGAGAACAACACTCCCTTTTGCTACAAGGTTAAACCTATATATTTAATTCCATTAGCAAATCAGCCCCAATACAATTTCTAAAGCTAGGAATAAAATGAGATAGCTTGACTTGATGGACCACATGAGATAGCTTAGGGACCAAGATTGATGGGAAAATAATGTAAAAATTACCTGGGTTCTACTCCACTGGCCCTATAATGTCTAATGATTTTTTAATCATAAATAGTTTTTATTTATAACTATAACAGCTGCTTATGTTTATAATGTTTATGTTGGTGTAAGCATTGCATATTTTTACTGTGAATTAAAAAAGTATTTGGTTTTTTTACATAGTAAAAAACAGCTGTCAAACAATAACAATACAAAACAATTTATCTGTTGATTTAGTAAAGTTGAAAAGAAAAACTACAAGATGTGTTTTTTGAAGTAAGTACTGTTTTAGAATTCCGCCATTGTAACATTGCAGTCAGCGTTTAGCACATTAATGCTGTATACCACTATTTTTTGGCAAGCCACAGCTGCCGTTACTGATCAATTGATGGTGTTTAAGGTTGCTTTTGAGTGTTTAAAATGCCTCTTTCGATTGAAAATGCAGCAGACTGTGAAATACGCTCTGTAATAAGTTTCCTTAACGCTAAAGGCGTGAAAGCAGTAGAAATTCACTGTGAGATATATGGCATATATAGAAAACACAATGGGTGGTGGGATGGTACAGAAATGAGTGAGAGTTTTTTAAGATGACCATACGAATGTGTATGATAAGGAACAAAGTGGACAATCTTCACTCAGGGTGCAGCCTCTGGCTGTTCCGACCTTCTTCCCTGCCTTTTTACCTTTCAATTCGCGCTCACACACACGCAGCTGTTACGACTACACGTACATAGTTAATGGATTAGTAATAATCTGCATGTGTGTCCACTCTAAACTACCAATTTTATTTGTCTTAATATGTAAGCCATGTGATAGTCTACAGTGGCTTACAGTCTATAAAAATATACAGCTCAATAAATTATTTAAACTTTAAAACAAAAATTGCATTAATGGTTTGGCTAGTTGTTAAATATATTTGAAGTTATACATATATGTATTGTATCTATTTGTTTTTTCAGACCAAGAACAAGGACTAGACAGGTTGTCCAAGGTGATATCCAGGCAAAAGGACATTGCTGTAACAATTGGAAATGAAGTAGATTTCCAAAATGGTAACCTCTTTTTGCATTTTATAATTAATTCACCAAAATGATTTGAGGTCAAATTCCTTACCTTACCTTACCTAGCTGGCCACTCAAACCCAAGTTGGTTTTTGGCCTCACCAACAGCTTGACGCCATCTTTGTCGGTCATCCATCATGTCCTCTGTAGCTCTTATGTGTCTCATGTCTTTTTGGACTTGGTCCCACCAGCGAAGTCTTGGTCGTCCTAAAGGTCTTCTTCCTCTTGGTATATCTTCCAAAGCTGCTCTTAAATTGGAGTTCCTGTTTCTTCTGTGAACATGGCCTGCCCATCTTAGTCTTTGACTTTTAATTGTTGCAATTATGTCTGGGTCTGTATAGAGTTCTCGTAATTCTCGGTTTTTTCTTATCCTCCACGTACCATTTTCTAATATGGGTCCAAAAATCCTCCTTAGAACTTTGTTTTCAAAGGTTATTAATTTCCTTACCGTTTGTTTGGACAGTACCCAAGTTTCCGATCCGTACATAACAACAGGAAGTATCATTGTTTTATATATTCTTAGTTTTGTTTTCTTAGAGAGTATTGTACTTTTTAGGAGGTTTTGAAGGGACCAGTAACACCTATTGCCACTGAGGATTCTTGAATTAATTTCTGTTTCCTCTGTATTATTTTCATTAATGATTACCCCTAGATACTTAAATTCTGTGCATTTTTTAAAGGAGTACGTTCCAACAACTAAAGAATTTTGGACTTGAGCTGTGTTTCTTCCAACAACTAAATATTTAGTTTTTTCTGTATTTATTAGTAGTCCTATTTTTTTGGCTTCTCTAATGAGGGTTTTTATTAATTCTTTTAGATCATTTTCACTTTCTGCCATGAGAACTACATCATCTGCATAAGCCAGAATATTCATTCTATTGCCTACTTCAAGGCCGAGGTGTTGTTGGTTGACTTCCTTTAAAGCTCCTTCTATAGCTAAATTGAACAACAAAGGTGAGAGCCCATCTCCTTGTCTTACTCCAGTGTTGACCATGAATTCTTGAGTGTACTCGTTATTAATGATTACTTTGCATTTAGACCCCTCTGTGCAATGCTTTGCTAGTGTAATAAGCTTTTCTGGTATGCCATGTTGTTGCATATATTTCCATAATTGTTTTCTATTAATACTGTCATATGCTTTACTAAAATCAACAAATAGCATATGCGCTGTCTTATTAAATTCCCAATATTTGGATAGTACTTGTTTTAGGATGAATATTTGATCTGTTGTGGATCTTTGGGATCTGAAGCCAGCTTGATAATCTCCAAGAATTTCTTCTGCATAATCTACTATTCTATTATTAATTATTTTGGACAATACTTTGTAGGCACAACTTATTAGTGATATTCCTCTATAGTTATTGCAGTCTAGCTTATCTCCTTTTTTATAAATTGGGACGACTACTGCAGCTTTCCATTCCTCAGGAATTTTTTCTGTTTCCCAGATATTCAAAATTAATTCATGTAGTTTTTCGATTAGTTTTCTTCCACCTGCTTTGAGTAGTTCTGCTGGAATATTGTCCTCTCCTGGAGCTCTATTGTTTTTTAGAGATTTTACTACATAATCGACTTCTTCCATAGTAGGGGTGTTAATTCTTGGTTGAACGTTTTGGTACTGTTCTTCTTCATTGCTCAAATTTAGAGTTCTATTGTTTAAGAGCTCTTCAAAATAGTTTTTCCATATATTTAAAATCTCTTTTTGATTACAAATAACATGGCCCTCTTTATCTTTTACTCCTATAGATTTTACCTTATGTCCATTTTTAAAAAATCTAATAAAATCAAAAAAGTCTTTGGTGTTACACTTATTGCTATCTTTTTCCGCTTTCTCCAACTGCTCTTTGATAAATTTTCTCTTTGCTGCTCGTAATACTTTATTAACTTCTCTGTTAGTCTTTTCATAGTTTTCCTTTGTAATTATGGTTTCCTTATTGAGCAAAAGCATTTTTTGCTTTAATTCTTTCATTTATTAGTCTCTGACAACTTCATTAAACCAGGGTTTCTTGTTTTTTGTATTCTTTCTAAATCCTACAACTGTTTCTGTGGATTCCTTCACAGCCGTTTTGATGTCTTGCCAGATTTTTCTCTACTGAGTCGTCCGGTTCTAGTTGTTCTAGAAGTCGGAACTTGTTGGATATTTTCCCGCATAAAATCTTTTCTTATGTTGGGATCCTTTAACTTACTTATATTAATTTTTGGCACTATGGAGTGTTTTTCCCTCTTAACAAATTGAAGCTTTTGTCTAAGCTTGGTAATGACCAGATAGTGATCTGTGCCACCCTCGGCTCCTCTCCTACTTCTTACATCTATTAAGCTGCTTTTATGCCTACTTTCAATTAAAACATGATCAATTTGATTTTTGGTTACACCATTAGGAGATACCCATGTTGCTTTATAATATTTTTTGCGAGGGAAGTGAGTGGACATGATATTTAAATTCTTCGAGCATGCAAAACTTACTAATCTTTGTCCATTATCATTAGATACATCATGTAAACTATTGCCTCCTGTGTACTGTTTTCCACACTTCTTCATTCCCAACTTTAGCATTTGCATCTCCCAATAATAATTTTAAATCATAATTAGGTAAATTTGCCATCACTTGATCTAATGAATCATAAAATGAGTCCTTGGCATCATCATCAGCTTCCTCTGTTGGTGCATAAAAGGATATTTTTTGAGACATTCCTAAATTTTCCTTTCAGTCTTACGTAGCATATCCTTTCGCTGATTGGATTAAATGTCATTATAGCTCCCATCAGTTTCTTTGCTATAGCAATACCTACACCTGCTTGGTAACTTCCATTATCACAGCCACTATAAATTTGTGTATATACATTAGAGTTAATTATGCCATTAAAAGGCCATCTTGTCTCTTGGAGAGCGACAACATCCAATTTATACTTTTCAAGTTCTTTGGTAACTATATCCACTTTTCCTGGCACAGCCAGGGTCCTAACATTCCAAGATCCGATTCTCAAGTCCATTGAACAAAGCTTAGGTCTGTTTCCATTTGGTCCAACCAATTCCGAGGCTAAACTGTTGGTGTTTCTGAACAAAAGGATTTTTATAGGGTAAGGTTGTTAGCCTTACGCCAAACCCCCAACCTGGAGGACCAGGGTATCCCTTCTAGTCTGGCTCCTACCTCACGAAGACCTGTCCGGCAAGGGAGGCCCTACCAGTAGCAAAGCTACCGCCGGCATAGCTCTCGAGGTTGTCAGAGCACACAAGCCCCACCGCCACATCAAGGCAAGGATACCTTCGGGGGGGAGGTCAAATTCCACAGCTTCTTAAAGTATTTTAGTATGAAAATCCTTCCTCCTTAAAGAGACTAAGTAATACTTGCTTTTCACTAAAAGATTGAACTGAATAAATTAAATGTTATATGCAGCGTTATGATCGTGGTTGTCATTTAGTAATACACGCTTAACATTTACAGTCTGACTGGGTTAAGAATGAACATGGAAAAGTACTCTAGCTTGCCTCTGAGGTTGGACCTGTTTGGTTTAGTTCAAACATATGGTTTATTGATTGTGCTAATGCTTATTTAGACACCCCAGTGTTTACATACATTACATTTTTTTTAAATCTACTGTAATAAGCGCTATTTTTAAGTTTGTGAACTGTATTGAGTATTGTTTTATTTAATATTAATTATTTTATATACTTATTTATTTATATTTGTTCTGTTGAGTCAACAAAATTGCATTAGCTGACATGTAACATTAAAACTTAGCAATCAAAGTGTTTGGGAGATTGTAGGCTATAGGTTGGATGCTCGGTCCTCTTAATACTGACATGGCGTCCGCTCAATGGTTGCCATCGGCGTGGACACTACTAGAGAAGTCTGGGGTGTCCATGTTGGGTGGTAATCATTGTACGGATGTTGTGTGGGGGAGATAACTGAGTATCAGGCTTGTCAATTAGCTGAAAATCAGACCAGCACTACGTGGTTCGGATTCCACGTAAAGCTTTAGGTCCCTTAGTTGCCCTGGCTGTTGGGCTATTAATAAATTACCCTTTCTGAGGAACAGTTGAACTCAGTTAGTAACCAGACTACACTCATCCACACTCAGCCTACACTCATATTATAATCATTCATATTCGCCTTAAAATACCAACAACGTTGTGTTGGCGTCTCATATTTAAGAATGTAAGAATCCGATATCCATACGATTATAACCTTACCTATAAACAAAAGAGGTTGAACCTTACAGGCAATCTAGTGTATATTTCACGTTCATTCTTAAAGTGTTTAGACTAATAATATTTTTGTCAATATTTCGGCAATGAAATTGTACAGTAATATTCCAGTTGTACACCCTACAATAAGGTAGTATACTCTCTTTAGATCCGCATCGTAGGGTTACAGAGACCTTCCACTAGACTGCACCATGTTATAAGACTTCCTTAAACACTTAAAATTCTGTTTGACTGGATGCGATCGGCAGCTGTGGTGAATATGGTGACAACAGATCACCTCTGCTATGTGTAGTCCTCCATAGCACTACATACAAATAAGAGAGCATTGCCATCTCATGAAAACAGACATCATCCCCATTCTAAATACAACCAACATTAAAGGCCAATGAAACCTTCGCACAACACCTTTATATTTGTTCAAATGCCGCAATAGGAAAATATTTTTGTTTATATTTCTCTATGGCTTTTTTTGTTATTTACTATTTTTAATCATAAAAATATAACAGATTTTTTTCATTTAAATCAATTTTTTACTTTCTCCCATATGCATTAGCATAGAGGAAGTATTGTGATCGTCCAAACAAGTTTTTACAAGTTAGTCTGAAAATCCATTTTAGGGTTCCCAGAACCCAAAAAATGGTTTTTTTCGAAAAAACTTTTGATGTGTGTATGTGCACTTCACTGGAGACCAAATGGATGGATCAATTTTTATAAAATTTGGTATGTACATGTATCTAATCTAGCCAATATCTCCAGAGAATTTTTTCACTTTTTGAAATTTTAGTTTTTTTAAATTTATATGGGCAAAAAACATACAAAAATGGGATTTTCTCAAAAACAGCACTAATGATTTTGATTAAATTTTCAGGAAAGATGTAAATTACAATTTAAAATATTTTAGTAAAAACTGCACGTCTCTACCTTGACTAATTTTAGTTATAGCAAAAAAACATATTTGGGAATGAAACAGGCAGTTTTCAAAGTTTTGATTTTTTTATTGTTTAATATGGGGGAAAGTTTATGCTAATTCATTAGAACCATTTATTATTCATGCATTAATAAATTTTTTATAACAAAACTAGAACCAAACACAACTTATGAGTTTACTATACCTGCCGCTTTATTGGATTTTATTCTCCATAAGGCCAATGTTAAATTCATAAAGAGCATAGCTTTATTTATGAACATAAAATTTTAACAAATACTTGTCCTTTAAAGCATACATTTGAAATTAATTTGTTAAAAAAACTTAAACATGAAACCTTTTCAAGTGAAGTAATGTTCAACTGTAAAACATGGGCGTCAGCTGCTGATAACTGGCGCTGCCTGGTAGCCAAGCGGGGAAGGAGAGTCAACTCCCAGGACTGTTCAAATCACACAATGGTGATAGGGGACAAACGGACAGACGACAGCCGGTCTTCTGATAGCCAACACCAGGTAGAGGGCTGGAGGCTGGACAAAACTTTTCACTGGAGAAGACTATTAAAAGAGTACTAAACATATACAAACTCAAGACTGAAGAAAAGACACTTGAAAACGTAAAGCAACTAATTATGAAATAAATCAGTACTATTGATAAAGATAACAAATAAGGAACTAAAATAAATAATTATAAACAAGCACTTACGGTTGTTGCCGTAGCGAGACTGAGGCTATTTCTTTGTTTTGCTATGTAGAAGAAAGGGGACCGGGCAGCGTTTTGAGATAGTAGTACCAATTTAATTCTCATCTTTACATTAGAGGTACTGACAGGTACACTTTTTTGGCTTCCATTTACCATAGATTTATTAATGATTTTTTAAATACTGAAATACTTTCTGTTGGCTTGTATTAAAATTGTGTTTTAGAAAATATGATAGCTATAACTAGGGCTTCTAATTATTGTAAAAGATATAAATTAATGTGTCTTATCTCTTTCAGAGTTGGTGGACAACATTGCTGAACGGATGGACCGTACAAACACAACTGTTCAACGAGAAACTGCCCACGTGCAAGTTATATCACGAACAGACAACACGTGTGGTGAGTAGTATGGCCAGCAGGATATGTTCGACTGAGGCAGCAAGCAGAATCAAACAAACATGTTAGGTTAAAGAGCACTTGGCCAGGAATTCAAATTTATTCAAAATTAAACAAAAACAGAGATATTACAATAAACAATAGAATAATATTTCCTCGCAAAGACTATCCGTCTTTAGTATATTAGTATATATCCTAATTAGTATATTATTACCTTATTACCAATTCTGCGTCAATGCCCAGCATAGCTAGATAGACTGCGTCAATTAAAGACCGCAACACATACGTACACTAAGTTGTATTACATGTAAGGCGTTGGATGTCGATTTGCCCCAAAATGATCCCAGAACTCGCGGAAGGAGTAGAAAGGGTGATCTTTAAGTATTTTGAGGACGACACTTTTGAAACGAGGGACTGTAAGAGTTTTGATGTCTTCTGGCAGGCTATTAAACATTCTAGCCGCGAGCAGAGGGAAGCATTCTCGGGTTTTTGAGAGCCTTGTCCGAGGGATATCGAGATTAGCTGCCGATCTTGTATTAAGGTTGTGCACCATGTTTCTGGTTTGAAAATTATTTGGGTTTTCCTTGACGTGCAGTAGACTGGAGAAAATGTACTGGTTGCAGACTGTCAGGATTCCAAGCGTTGTAAATAGAGTTCGGCAGGAGTGTTCAGGTGTTTGTGGGGTTGATGTGATGATGTGTATGGCTTTTTTTTGGAGAATAAGTATGTTCTGGCATCCTGTGGAGTGGCCCCACAGAGGCAGTCCATAGTTGATGTGACTGTGAAAGAGTGAGTGGTAGGCAGTCAGTAAACATGAAGTGGTGACCTGTTTCTTTAGTTTTCTGAATAAGAATAGTACACGGGATAGCTTGGTCCTGACTGAAGAGGTGTGCTCATTCCAATTAAGCTTACTGTCTATGGTGAAGCCCAGCAACTTGACGGGGGCTGTGTGCAGTTGAATGGGTTGGAGGCTAAGACTGCAAATAATTTTTTGAGTTTTATCTTGGTTTATTTTAAGGCCATTAGCATCAAACCAGGATATGGCTGAAGTTAGGAGGCTATCTGCTTCGTGCAGTGCTGCCGCGGTGGTCCGTCCACGTCCGATCACAGATGTGTCATCCGCAAAGATAAGTGAACGCCCTCCGCAGTCGAGGTCATTGACAATAATAAGGAAAAATAGCGGGCCTATGACGGAGCCCTGGGGAACTCCGTGTTGAACATGCTGCGCTGTAGAGGAGGCACCTCCAACGGACACTATTTGATTTCTGCCGGACAGGTATGAGCTGATGGTGTCAAGAACCGCGCCGCTCACGCCGTATTTGCTAAGCTTTCCCAGCAAGACCCTGTGTGAGACGCAGTCAATGGCCTTGCTGAGGTCGCACAGGGCTATAGCCACAGATTCTCGGTCTTCGAAGGCCTGCATTATAGTATCGGACAGTTGAAGTAAGGCTGTTGTGGTTGACTTGTTTCGTCTGGAGAGATAGGGCATCAGCAAACTTATCTAAGAAGACAAGTCCATTGATACAGTGCAGAAGAAAACAAATACAATTAAGTCTGATCAGCCAGGATGGCAGTCGATCCGATATAACGAAAATCCAGGTTAACCGAAAAATAGCAGAAAACCCAAGAATGTAAAAATTCAATAAATCTGTTTATTATCCGTATACAGGGTGTCTTAAAGTCCCCTCCCACTGCGCTTGAAGTTGGAATTTCAAAAGATAATGTCCATAAAGTGTTAAAGCGTCACAAGTTCCACCTGTACACAGTTCTGCTAAATCAAGGATTAAATGAAGACGGCCTTGACCAAAAACTTTAGTTTTCTGAGCAAATGTTGCAGAAAAATAAAGAAAAAAATAATTTAATATCCCAGATATGTTTTTGTGATGAAGCATCATTTTCCCACTGGATGGTTGAAGCCCATACGCAATAGTCATAAAATTAAATGTATGGGCTGGCATTTTGGTAAATTCTGTTATTGGGCCTTTCTTTAGTGATGGTAATTTAACTAACAATAAATACTTGGACATGTTACGGAATGGCATTGTTCCAGCAATAACTGAGATAGCACAAGGTACTTACAAGCCTGTTTTTCAACAAGATGTTGTTCCACCATATTACAATGTGCTTGTCCAAACATTCCTAGACCAAACGTTACCCGACAGATGGATGAGTGACAGGTACTCGCCTAACCTTTCACATCTGGATTTTGGGGTGAAAGTATCAAACGCCTGCCACCATATCACGTCTGAAATCTTACAAAATGTGAGACGTTTTCAATCCAGGCTTTTTTACTGTCAAGAAGTTCGTGGCAGCCATTTTGAGCATCTTATCTGAGTTAAATTGAGGTGATATTTCAACATTTTGACAATTTTTTCCGTTATAAAATCTACATGTAAAGGGTGATTGGCAATTAGTGTTTAACATTTTACTGGGTTATTGTACAAGGTATTTGGAGTAAAACAGTGGTTTTAGAAATATTTTATTAGAATTCCTCTTTCAATAGTGATTTTTTAAAGTTGTACAAAATGAGTGACTTGTGACTAATAAAGTCAGTTTTTCCTATAATACTCGAAATAAAAGACTCAAAGTTGTGGTATATTCTTGATGAGCGATAAATTTACATCAGATTAAACTGTTTTCATTAAGATTTACTACCCTTTATTGTGGTTTAAGGTGCATGAAAATACAAGACAATAACACAACTGTAAAATAATTTATTGAAACCCGCACTTTCAATTATAAAAACGTAAAGCTATGCTAACAAAAGACTTTTTTTAGGTCCATTGTACCAAATAATAAAGAATTTATTAGGGAAGTTTTCAAGGTAGTTTGACACCTTTTACATTCGCTTTTTGGCAATGAAAAGTCCTATTAAAGTTACAAGTGAATTTGTAAAAATTAAAAATGTACTTTCATGCACCTTAAACAACAATAAAAGGTAATAAATCTTAACAAAAAACAGTATTCTGATGTAAATTTAATGCTCTTTAAGAATATACCACACTTTAAGTATTTTATTTAGATTATTATAGGAAAAACTGACTTTTTTAGTCACTAATTTTGTAAAACACCTTTGAAAAATCGCTATTAAAAGAGGAATTTGAATAAAAACTTTCTAAAACCACTATTCTACTCCAAATACCATGTACAATAAACCAGTAACATTTTAAACACTAAGTGCCAACCAACCTGTATAAAAGCCATTTACCATTCTCCAAAACTTTACGTCCAATTGACTTGAAATTTTGTACAAAGGTCTATCTTGGCCCCTAGAGGCTGACTAAAAAAGGAATTTCCTCTCTGACCTCAGGACTCACTAACAGCTGTTAAATAAAAACAAATTGAATAAAATTGTGGTATGCTAAACTTTTAAAATTATTAAAAATAATTGAGTACAGTAGTAAATTATAGATAACATCAGCTGTTCGAAATCAAACTCATTATGACTGGTGCATTTTATTTATTTATTTATTCATAAGACGCCGATCGTCAAGATATGGGCGAACATGGATTTCGAATGAGTGTGATGAGTGTAGATGAGCGAATGTAGTCATTGTTACAAACTAAGGCCGACTATTCCTTAGAAAGTGTCATTAATTAATAGCCCAATGACAAATGAACAGCCGGTGATTATCAGCTGATCCTTCTCAAAATGTATTATGACTCTGATTGGGATCGAACTGAGAACCTTTAGCACATGAAGCTGGGATTGAACCAACTACGCTACCGACCAATTTAAATTTACACCAGTAATTGGTAACTAATATTTTCTCGTTTACAATCGCCTGATCAGTATAACGTTTTCAGAAAAGTACCCCCACCCTGTCCTGCCTCTATTAACCTCTTCTCAAGGTTACGCACACCTTTAGGCTGGGCGAACTAAGTACAATCACAGATGTTATTTTAGTTCTAGTACAGACTGGGCCATGGTTCTAGACGTGTAGGAGAGGTAGTGGAAGCAAGATAGGGAATATCCTCCACCGTATTTCTCTTATGTCTATTGGGTACAAACTGTTCTAAATTTCATTTAGGTTGGCTGCTATTTTTATATAGTTTGCTCGATGGTGCTTGTGTTCTTCAATTTATAGATATAAAAACTAGAACAAAGATTGAGATAGTAATAACAATAACCACATTAATTAAAATAATAGTGCTTCTTCTATAATATTGTGATTTTAACCCGGGAGAACTCGCGCTATTAGATTGAATCTAACATTTTTTTTCGTTGTCAATAAATTTTTTTTATTTCTTATTGTACGGTCCTGAGGTTTTATTTATACTATGTAGAGTATATTTGGCATCTAATGCACTAGTATCAAGAATTTGCGAGTAGAGAGTTGGGGTACAGGAGTGGAGTATGGGCGGCGCCACGCCTTTGTTAGTCTGCTTTTAACTACGCGAGCGCTCGCAGGACGGTCCGTGTTAATTCAATTCTAACGGCGCGAGTTTTCACGGAACTTTTGGTATATGTATTTTTTATTTACTTTATCTTTTTATTAGTTTGTTTTAGTGTTTTGTAAGTGTTTTTTGTAGTGTATTGTTGTGTTGTTTAGTGATGGATAAACGAAAAAAACTAAAAATTAAGATATTGCCTTTTTTGTTATTTTCAAACTCATTACACATTTTACAGTTTTATAATTTTATAAATATAAGCCCAAACCAGTTGTTTATCTATTTCTGACTATTGTTTAGTTTTTACCGTTTTTTAAATATATTTTGTTTACGTTTTTTGGAGTTTTTATCCTAATAACGTGAGAATTAAATCATTATTTTATTACACAATTGTGAGTTTTATAATGTAATAAACATAAGTTGTTGATAATTGTATATTATTTAATCATTTAATACAGTTGTTTATCTATTTCTGACTATTGTTTAGTTTTTACCGTTTTTTAAATATATTTTGTTTACGTTTTTTGGAGTTTTTATCCTAATAACGTGAGAATTAAATCATTATTTTATTACACAATTGTGAGTTTTATAATGTAATAAACATAAGTTGTTGACAATTGTATATTATTTAATCATTTAATACCTTGTTTTAATCCATAACTACTATAGTTTATAGCAATAAATGTCATAATAAGCAAAATTACCAAATGTTAGGTTTGCTCTAACGGCGCGAGTCTTCGCGTAACTTAAGGTAGCGCGAGTTCTCCCGGGTTAAAATAACTTATTTGGTAACATGCCACGAGAAACACGTAAACACTCATTAAATAATGAAAACATATTTTTAAAAGAACACAAAAAACAATTGATTTTGTTTTCTCTGAGAACACGCTAATTAGATAATACGGTAGTTATCATGACGAGGCTGTGCAGTAGCACAGTATAAAACACCTAGTAGCGACACTCCTTTGGTGGGACGACGGTAGTGCTGCTAATAGCAGTTGCATACACCAATAGCGCTGTTTTGAATAATTGTGTCTTGCAAATAAGTGAAATGTAATTAATAATAATAATAACTGTGAATGTAAATAATACATGCTTCTTGCTCCCGTCGCTACGAGCGCTATTGCTGTGCTTGTTGCAAATTTTGTAACAGAATATTATGGGTAACTGTGGCAGAAGACTGTGTCGTTACATGGACGAAATCAGCTGGTTTGATTTTCTATTAAATACTGTTAACTAAATCAACCAATCACGTGGTAGTATTTTCTAGGTACCATGACCGAGATGTTTATTTTTTAATAACATGAATGTACCACTGTCGTTGGATAGGAAAATTCATTGATGCGCATGCTCGAACCACACACCAGAACTATGGATTGGTGAATACTACAAATTAGTTATGAGATTTTATGGACTTTTTAGTGTAGGAAAACAGCTGTTTTTCGTTAAAAATCATTTAAATCTGTTTAACTATCTATGTCTATTTTCACAATCAACCAATAACCACTTTGCTAGAGAAAGTATTTCCGAACTGGAAATTCAGAGGCAGTTTAAACTTTTGAATTCTTATGCTTAAATTATCAAGATATGGTACGCTAATGCAAGAACATTCTGATGTTAAACAAATTGTCTCATTTTTTTATCCAAATTTTCTAAGTCCATACCCCCCAGATCCCTCGGTACTACAGCCGCCCCCTCTAAAATCACATCCTTAATCCGCCCCCTCCTAGTGCCCTTTAACCTAACCTAACATCATGCTTTATGAGTTTATAGCTAACGAGACCTTTGTTCCAGGCTACTGGGTTGTAATCTTGCTGCTGTTTTTGGCCATCATAATGGTAGGAATCATCTAAGAAGACCAAACTGCCTTGGCACCATTCCGCTAATTCCTGTGATATCATATCTAAAACTTCATATTTGTACATATTTTATAAGATTAAATTAGTAAATGACAATTTATAATCGCTAACTCACACTTTGAATTATTATTACAATTTTTAAAAGTATTTGAGAAACATATTATAAAACTGTAAAAATGTTTATAAAAATATCGACAGAAGCAACCAATAGAACAGTTAAATTGTTGGTTAGAAAAAAATCAATGCAATACACTTGAGCAAAAATGTCATACTTATACTACAATTAATTTAAACTCATAGACAAAACAAAATTACTAGTAGGTAATTTTTTATCAGTTTATAAATTCCTTCCATACACCTTTAACTATGTCCAGACAAATCCAGCACATAGCCTAACGTCTCCTAAAATAGGATTGTTAGTAGAGAACTCGCATCTTGTTGCTCTAGACCTGGATTATTGTACAATAGATTGCAATGTTGAACAAATAAGGTTCAGTATAATACTATATACAATCATATATGTCCTTTATTTCCTGATTACCTTTCTCTTATGTTAAGAAGGAATATGTTTGAGTACATGTAAGAGGTCTAGGCTAAACATCAACTTCATAAAGATTCATGCTAGCATTCTCTAAGCTATGAAACTGATATGGCAGATACAGAGGAAGATATCCTGAAAAGAGCATGTTGAATACACTTAGAATATTTGATATTTGGAAACAGTAGATTGGATCTCTTAAATGTGTATGAATGTTGAAACATAAAAACTAGCCCTGTCTATAATTTGGCAGTCTTCAACATTAGAACGCCTAATCAAATTATATCATTTACAGTCAGTCATCAATAACTGAGATTTTAAAATAAAAAATTTTTTGCTTGTTAAGATATGAGACTACAAGCTTAAGACTTATTGAAGTAGAACATTGTGTATTGATGGAAATGTTTTCCATGAGATTGCTTATATTTAAGCTTTCCTCCTAAAATTCTAATCTTAATATTTTTTCTCCATTTAAGACATTTTGTCAAGGCTTTTATTTATGCTCCCAGAGTTATAGTTTAGTTGTTGAAAGAATTTATTGCTCTAGCTTCACCTCATTACAATAAAGGCATTTTAAATTTTTATTTACTTTTAGAATCCACAGTTATACCTTTTAAAGGATGGATTCCCTCATGAAGTGGTTCCCCATGAGAGATTCCTTTACTCTTTCACAAAATGATTTATGAAACAGCAATTCAATACTACTGCAAGAGATATTAATCAACCGTACAAATGATATGAATATAGTGTAGAAAACTGTGTTGCTAAAAGCCCCTAAAACATAGCTATTGTATAAAAAAAATACTTTAAAAGTGTTTACCAATTTGTATTTTATTATTAAAATAAACGTTAATTGTGTTGTTTTATGAGTGAGTAATTTACCTATTTTCTATTTTAAACTATCATATTTTTATGACAGTTATGAGTTATTCTTTTAATGTGCAGGATTATAAAAAAATATTAACCAATTAGATAAATAATTTTTACTATATACATTCACAGAGAAGAAAGAAACAGAGGTTGCATCCAATAGTGCGCTGAGTATGTATTGAGTTAGTGTGTAAGTAGTTACTGCAGTTTGCTATGCGATGGCAGAGCCAGCACCTTGTCAGCCCCTCCCTTTTTTCCCTCAAGTCCTAAAGAATAAAGGTAGTAATTAATACTGTAGGTTTATAAAGATGTACATACAGTAAGTTGAAATCTATTTATAAATACTACTTAGCTGTTTGCTGCGGTATTAAGTAAGCAACTTATGTTTATTTTTCTTCTCCGTCATGGATTTAAAAGGCACTTGCTATTATTTTAAATACTTTTTATTCAGATTGAAATGCTTGTCACAACTTGGATTTAGCATTGATTTTACTATATAAAGAGATGCTCCATCCATATGGTAGAGTTGTGGTGAAGCCCCAAAACTGTTTTGAGGCCCCACGCTGCACTGCACATAGCCATATCCTCTCTCGCACGCTCTTCTGTTTCTCTCTCTCACTTCCCTCCTCTCAACCCATTCTCCAGTCAGACCGTCCTTCCCCTCTACAGGTTTCACAAGTAACGCCGCTCCGCCACGATAATTGTTTGTTTCCTTTACTTCATTCTGACGACTTTTATCTGGGTTCTTGTTTTATGTTTGTTAGCATCTCTTTAGATTACTATTAATACTGAGTTGATATTATCTTAATAAAAATCTGTGACACATACCGAATTAAGTAATGTTTCTAATTAATTAACTGAAGTAAAACATCGTATTTATTTGTAAATAGGCACACATAAATAGAGCAACCATCTTATTGGCAGTGCTGGTGATAATACCTGCTAATTTAGGTATACATTTTCAACTTCTGTGGCCCGTCTGGAACGAGCTTTATTTAGTGCATTTTAATTATTCATTAGGTGATTAAATCGACTGTTGTACATCAATTATTAATTATTTCACATTCGGTAAGCCCAGTTGATTTTTTCAAAAAATTGTTTTCAATTGTAATTAATGACTCCGTTTATATTACAAATGTAATCTGCAAATATTCTATCAATATATGAAATGATGTAATAATAAAATAACTTAATAATTTAAATAATTTATTTATTTGACAAAGTAAATATTGAAATAGGCCTAACATAATATTCTGTATTTATAAAGAAAAAGACTGGACAAAACATAAAACTGTACATTTTATGATAAGGTTATATAAAACTAATAAAAAACCATTAATCTATCAATAATATTGTATAAGATATAAATAGCTTTTACTTTATGGCCTAATTGAGACAATCTTTGTGGAAAGAAATATTAAAAAACCTTGATGCCCGACCTCGCTGTGCCGTTAGTGCCTTGAGCGTTTGCAACCATATTTTTCCCAACATTCACATCCTTTTGGAAATTCTTGCAACTCTACCAGCTCAAGTGCAACGCCCGAAAGAACATTTTCTTCCTTGAAAAAGGATAAAAACTTATTTACGGAATACAATCGGAGGAGAGGTATGTTCTTTTATCTTATACATAAATTTGTACTAGGTTTTTCTTAAACTCACTATATATGTTTACAATGCATCTTAGTTTTCAATTCTTAACTCACTTAAGTCATTATAATTAGATAAATTACAATGTTTGTATTTTCAAGTAGAAATTCCATTAAATTATTCCAAACTAACAAAATTTTAAAAATATGAAGAAATAAATTTAACTATTACCCAGTTCTAGTAAATACAGCTTCATTTTATAGTTTTTGTTTTGCAGATAAAATCTTATAAAATGAGCCAGCTTTTATTTATTTACTTTAAGTTATAATAATTAAATGTTCTTGTTACTAATGCATTATAAGTAGTGTATAGTTTGTTTTGATTTTAGTTTAAACTCTGTCCTATTCATATGTTAATTTACATATTTAGTTATACAAATATGTATCAACAAAATGATAATTTTATCAGTATTTTTCAGTACAGATTGTTATGTGTTTCAGTTGAGACTAAATGGCCTGGCAATGCTGAGCATCCACCGCGATGTACCTCTGTCGCCAAGTAAAGTTTTGGACGAGCTCGCCAAATCAAAGATAAAACTGTTGCTGTTGTGATCTCTTTATAATCTCAAAATATAATCATTAAACTCTGTATGCTTATGGTTTTGTTTATTTTCTTACACGTTAAAAGAATATAAAAATAATTATGTTAGGTTATAACCTTAAATTAGATTAACAGCTAAAGGAACAGAAAATTACACTATAGCAATAAAATTTACGTGTTTTGACAATTATATTTTATTGAATAAATAAGGTGGTCCATTGGACTATGAATTTTTTTACATAACAAATAAAATAAAATTGCATATTATAATTTAGCAAAATTAACTGTAAAGTTATTTAAATTTTCAGCTTTTTAAATAGCTAAAATGGCAATTTGTAAGAGAATTTTTTTCAAAATTTCCGGGGGTGTGCCTCCGGCCCCCCTTTATTAATATTATTAATGGGGGTTATTCCATACACCCGTGTTTCCCGGAGGACCCCCCCAAACATTATTTTTATCTACGCCTCTGCAAGTGATTGCTTTATTGTTTTTTAAATATTTCATTAACTCTATGTTCGGTAAATATATCTAGCCAAACGTATCTAATCAAAATATAAAAAAGTCCTAGCTGTCCGTACAAAGAAAAAACCGGGCAAGTGTCCGTATTTTTCATTCTATCAATATTAAAAGTATATATTTTAAATATTTAATATTGTAAAAAATACAAACATGTATTACTTCGGGCAATCGTCAATCGACACTCGTGAGAGGTAGTGTAATGTCTCATATACTATGCTCTATTATTATAATACCATACACCACCCTCCCCTTAAAAAAAAGTTTGTGAACTCTTGAAATTGGCCGAAAATTACTGTGAACATTTTATTTTGGAGTTTGCTCTTTCTCTACTCAGTCTTTCGGCACCAGTTGAAAAAGTTTTATTCTAATGAAAAATGTCTGGACACCCAATCGAATTAAGACTGTCAGTGAAGAATGGCAAAGTTGTTCTGAGCATCAGAGTTAACAATGATATGTCACATATTACTTTAAAAATTAATATCTTCAGAAAAATTTGACTGGTTTCAGCCTTCAGCCAGTATACTAGTACAACTAGCACAAGAGATGCCTCCTGAACAATTGTGACAGTTTATTTAACTCTGCCGAGTTAACTTAAACATAATGAATGACTTTTTAAAAGACAAAATTAACTGTCTAGTAATATTGTATTATTCTTAAATTAAAACATAGTTGTAATATTACGAACATATGTAACTAAGTTGTTAATAATTTTCCAAAATTAACAACCTGAATCGCATATAATAAAATTCATAACAGACATTTTACAAATAACCCCTCCTTCCACCAGACCCCAAGTATATCCGGTGTCCGTAATTTACTGTGGAAATGTATGACAACCATAGCTTGTCTTGTCTGTCAACGTGAACGGTGACTGACACTGTGGCTATTTAGTCACGCATATGATTTATTATTTTATTTACTTTCTTTTTTATATCTTACTAACCGACATAAAAGACCCTTGCTCTGCTACGGGGTGGTTCTCTATGCTTGCTTACCCTCCTCTCCGCAGTTCTCTCTAAACTCTCTAAAACATCACATTAATATTAAACCTCAGCTTGCTGCCGTTCTCTTAGATAACAAAATTTAATATTTTAAAACCCTATAAGTCTACTTTAGGGTTTAGGGGGATAAAAAGTAGTGCAATCATGCCACCATAGTTAATATAATTGACCTTAAACATTTCTCATTGAAAAAAATTAGCCAAGCTTTTGTGTCATGTTTATGTTTTTTGTATCAGGTTGGCTACTCATGTTGTTAATTGGTGGCTACTCAGATTGATTACGATTGCTACCCAAGCTTATCATGGTTACTAACCAATTTGATCATGGGTGTCTACCATTGTGGAATAAGCTTAGACGTGGTTTACTGCGGACATTCCGCCTTTTTCATCTTTGTCTACAAAGTTGTTTGCGGCTATAAAATATTTGCGTTTTTTTAAATTAAATTGTCCACTATTTTCTCATTTTCATATACTTGGTAGAAAATATGCATTTCAGCACATCATTTAAGCTGATAGTGGAAGAACAAAAATACCATAACTTTCATAAGTTCTTAAGTACTGGTATGGTACAATTTGACGTTGTCTATATGCATTAGAGATTAGAGAGCATCAAGTAGTTTTGGGAAAATAGTTGATTTTATTATTACGATTCTGCCCATTCTGTGTTTACCTTCATAATATAGTTCTCGTAAGCGATGTAAGTGTAAATCAAATGGATTAACTGCTAACCATGTATTATTTTTATTATCAGAATATAAAATACATTTTCTCAATTTTACAGAATGGTTTATAATTATAAATGATTTGTAAATAATTAAGCAATATATCTGGCATCTGGCTTAGTTTCTTATTTTATTAGTAGATTACGATATCACTTAACATGTTAAATACTTTTACTTTAGCCAGATAATTGCAACATTTAATACCGTATAACTTTAATACTATACTATACTTTTTAATACTACACTTATAACTTTGTATACTATTCGCATTTTGTATATTTTCAACTAAACATGGTGTGAGCATTAATTATTAAGTATAAAAAACTACAACTGACTAATAAAAGTAAATAATACGTCGTACAAACGTCAACATATATATGAAGGGCAGAGAGAAAATTAGAAATGGAAACTGTAAAACACAATTAACATTAATGTGAAAGATAATTGCCAAATAATTTGCTTGAACTTCCATGAGTAGCTTGCCATGGACACTAGCGTGCCAATTCCGTCATTCACTATGCTTGTGAAGGAAGCTCAGCCTGCGGCCTCGCCTCAACACTCTGTTACAGCTCCATTTGTGGATTTCGGCCTCCAGCCCCGCCAGGATACATGTCCTGTTTGACCATGCATTTTGTTTTTGGGGCAGTGGAGGCCATAAATATACCATTTTCTAAAATGTGGTGGCATATTAGGAGTAAAGAGAAGAATGCCTTTAATTTGATACCACACTTAGGCCGCCATCTTGTTTATGAATGAAAAAAGTAAACTTTTGTGAATTTTCCTGAAGGTTTCAGACTGAGAGCTTCAATTCAAGTATACACGTGTTGAGGGTAGTTTAGATAGTATAAAGTTACATTGTTTAATTTAAAAATAAATTGTATGAAACATTTTTACTGCGTTTAGTTTTCTATTAGTCTATTTAGCCAGAGGCATTTTAAACTGGATCTACTAACGTTGCTAACGGGACAAAGGTCCAAACCCACCAAGCACATTTGTAGTGGATGACTTTTTAGTTCAGCTATTAGTCATTTCAGCCTGTGCTATAGAGAAACAGGAGAGGGATGAACAGAAATAGACAGAGGGAGACGGGAATATCCTAGTTGCGCATCAGTGGCAAGCCTCGTGATTTGCCTTCCAGGTAAACGAAAGCTCTGCACCTTGATGCTACTACACAAGAATGTTCTATTAGTTAATTTTAACTGACAATTAAAACAACGAGTTTAATAAAGGTATTTTGTTATTTATTCATTCAAAAGGCTATATAGCTTATTTTAATAAAGAATGGCAGTATCCGAATTGGTTTTGAGATTCAGTTTGCTATACTTAGAAAGTATTCGTTGTGTTGTTTTCCAAAATCCCCATTCCACAATTATATTATACAGTTGTAGCATTGAAAAGCGTAGGCCTTCTGTCTATTATTATTACCAGTAAATTATCTAGAGTTATATATTTATTAAAACAATTAACTTACTGTGTGCACTTAAATTATATTAGACCTACATACTTCGCGTATTTTCAATCGATATTTAGTATGGTTTAATTTTCTATGGTAACTGTAGTAGAATATCAGAAATATTGCTTCTACAGAAAAAGGGTCCAAGAGCAATTTCAAATATAGGTGCCACAGAGCACTGTAAGCCTCTTTTTAAAATTAAGAATCCTCACTGTTTTTATTCTTTATATTTTTGATCTCATTTTGTATGTTTATAAAAATCCTACTATTATTATACCTAGTTTACATCAGTACAATACTAGGTGTAAAGAGTATGCTACAATAGATTATCATAGACTGACAAAAACCTCAAAAAGTTATGGCATAACTTCAATAAAAGTGTATAACAAATTATTTCATTTAATAAAAAAATATTCTGAAATGACATTTATCAATAAACTGTTTGATTTTATTGACTCTTAAGGCATCCATTTTATTCATTGGATGAGTTTTTTTATTATGAATAATATTAGTTTCTAGTTTACTGAGAATATGACATTGTCAATGCTTAGTTTTGTTTTGTGATAAATAAATGATTTTCATATGTATAATTACAAATTATCGGTTACTTCAATTGACGTTTATGCAGTTAATAGATTATAAACAGTTTATGCATTTCATTACATGCATTTTAAATAAATATACATAAAAACTCACTTGTACGGACTAGTTTTAAAGGGTTTACGTTATAACTGTGGTTTCAAGATTACACAAAGGTTAAATACACATTCACAAACAATTTTGATGTATAAATACCTATATTTTGAATATATTTAATTAATATCTATAAAAAATATAAATGATTGTATTAGAACACAGAGACAGTTGTATGTGCACAAAGACTTAGAATAAAGTGATTATTATTTGAATGCAAACCTACTGAACGTAAAAAATTAAAACAATTATAAGATATATGCTATCAATTAATAACGTCAAGCACAAAATATATTTTGATCTACATTCAAAGTAATACATTAATAATTGTAACACAATAGGTGAGTAAAGCACATATTGAACGATAAATGTAAATATGGTCTAATGAACTGTCATTCGGTTGGTTTGGCACGGCAACCAACCTATCAAATTCCCTTTAGAAAGGTTAGTCTATCTATTTTCTTATTTTTTAGCTGGTGAAACTTTTTATCAATAAAGACCTGTTTTTGTTTAGTTTATTTGCCGGTGTTACAAGCTTGGCCCAATTGAACACTAATTAAATTAAATATGACTTTATTGTACAACATTTGTAACATTTGGTGAAGTTAAGACTTGAAAGCCCCAATTAAGCATTATGTAGGTTAGGTTTCACCTTGGAACAAATTAAAATAATTATAATAAAAAAAATCACACAAAATAAAAACTATAATTATTGATAACTTCTAAATGAAAACTATAAATAAATGAAAGATTTCTAAATGAACAACTTCTCTATGAAACACTCCACTATAACTGACCACAACTAACTGAGGTTTATTACTAACTGGGGTTTATTAGAAAAATGTCAGCTCCCTTACAATAACACCTGCTACAAGTCCTTTGATATTCTACCTGAAAGGGTCGATGCGCAACTAGGATGTTTGGTTTTATGACCCTTTTCCTGACCCTCATTAGTAAGTTATGTTGAGGCACAACTAGGATGTACCCAGGGAGACTGCTGGCGCTACCTGTGAAAACCAAACATAAACTAATTTCACCGAACAGGAAATCCAACTTCACGGGATCCATATGAGCGGATGAACAGTCTTCTTGTTTCTATAGTAAATGGTTATAGTTTATAAAAACATTTATTTAGGAAATTTAAATTAATAAGTCTTAAGCAACAACAAACATATATTTTACAAACAATTTGTTTTCAGAGCACTCCTTATATTATTAATGTTAAATTTCTGATAGTGTTTTTGTAGTTCAACTTGACTAACTTTTGTTCATGAGTAGATACACTGTTTTATATCACAGCTTGTCGCCTAAGTAACTGTACCAAGGTGTCATCTAAGTAGCAACCACATCCTCCGTCTCATCTTGTAAGCCAGGGTTAGTACTGATCAACTTATAATCATCTGTAGATTGCTGTGGATTAGTGGATAACTGAGTTTTGTTGGGTAGGAACCGCCTGACACAAGGGGAGAACAGCTGAGGATCCAGACACTTGGGGTCCACAGGGTCCGTGAGGTAGGAGACCACCAAGCCCACAAGGACAACTATTGACGTTCCTGTCAGAGCGTAGTACAGGAATGACACCTGGAATATGAGACTCACAGACTCGTCAGCGACCACCGGAGATCCAATTCCTGTATAGGAATTCACTGCTGCAGACGCACTAAAAAACAGTTGTATATTGTTTAAAATAAATGAAAACTACGTTTACAATGTTAGTTAATTACCTTAATGTATCTAATGTAGGAACTGAACTGAAATGAAAATCATATATTAACACTGGAAATTGAGCTGCATATAACAAATTTTTGAAACTGTTTAGACTTAAAAAAGGCGATTCACATAGTGGCACGTTTCTCACGTTTTGTTAATCTTTCCCTATCTCAACAAAGCACGGCATAAAACTTTACTTAAACTTTTTTCATTATTTTAATTTTCTTCTAGTAGATTCCTTTTATTTAATAACCTCTTAATTGTATTCTCAGCTTTTGTACATCAGAACCATCGTTTCTACACTTTCTGAACCAATAATATCCTTGTTTTAAAGATAACACACACCACTCATACAATGGTATTGACCCGCCCACCCACCTCTACACGTACAATGGTATTTACTCACCCGCCCACCCATACACGTACAATAGTATTGACCCACCCACCCACCCCTACACGTACAATGGTATCGTTTTATGAATACTTCAAATTTTTAATTCCTTTTTGTGTTTTCTACAAAATCTATTCGGAAAAAATCCAATAGAATATGAACATCAAACTAAGAAGTTAGATCGGCTGAAATATTCATGAATGTTACTGTTGATTGCAAGAAACCATTCCAATTATTGATTGTATGATCTACAAACCTTAAATTAAGCTGACATAAACTTTTATAAGATATTCAACAATATATTATGTTAATAAGTAAATAATTAAAGTTAGAGGAACAAATGTTCATTATAATAGGAAATTGTTTATGAAGAACAGTATTCAATAACTCTCTACGTGTAGGGGTAGGTGGGTGAGTCACTGCCACTGCATGAGTATGGATGGGTTGGTGGGTCATGTCTGTATATGTCTGGGTGGGTGGGAGGAGAGGGTCCATCAGGTCAAATATCTTGGTGGGTGGGAGGGTCCATCAGGACATTTGTCTCGGTAGACCCTAATAAATAAGTTAAAATACGCAAAAAAAATAGCTATATAAAAATTGAATTGATTAATAATTTAGAAAGTACTTTCGACACCTACTTGAATCCCAGGCTGGCAGTGTAGTTTGCCGGACATCCGTCCACACTAGTCACCTTCCCCGGGTACTTCAGCATTCCCTTTATAGTGTAGTACTGGGCACCAAATATAATGCCACTCATTGTTACCAGACTGGCCAGAGTTCCCACGAGTGCTCCCTAGATTATAAAACAAAATATTGTTGAGTTTTAAAATAAGTAAGTTTTTAAAATAGCAATATATTTAATTTATGGTTGATTTTTCCTGGATCTTCGATAAGATTGGATCAAAAGAGATGTACTTAGTAAGTACAGTAAATGAGTCATAAATGTAGGCCACTACGAAAGGTTAGAATGTCACCAAGAGTACTTTACGCATCATGAGCTTATTAGTATAAAATGTTCTCATCATTTGTCATTTTATTAGTTCTTTCATCTATATTTATAAAAGAGGATGTTTGTATATATATATATATATATATGTTTGAAGTTTATGCGCTGCCAAACCATCCAACCGATCGCCATGAAACTTTAGGATATTGTTCTGTATACTCCCGAGATGGTTTCTGTGAAGTTTGATGCAGATCCGTCCACAGGGTTCCGCCCCACGGGCTCCTAAAGATACCATGTTATTCAAATGGAGAATCTGAATTGTTTACAAAAAACATATGACTGAGTGGTTTAATGTAGTTTCACATGCCATAAGCAGATTGAAGTTCTCACAACAACAGTACTGTATATGTTTTGATTTATTGTAGTTCTACATTTCACCTTGAGAGTGTAGCACACACTACTTTTACTTGATCATGTGATCTGTATTTGGTGTTAACCTTTTTTCCTCGGTAATTAAAACATGTGGTGAAACGTGAAAATAAAAAATAAATAATTATTTGTTTTGCAGTTTACTTTTTATGAAATGCCTCCTAAAAAATCTAATATTGGTAGAAGAAGCAAAAATGCTCGAATATTTCAGCTATTAGGTTCTAAATCAAACTCAATATTATGACCAGCGAAGCGGGCGGGTACAGCTAGTCTCTAATAAAATTCAATTAATTTTCGAAAAAGTATTAATTAACGTTGTGTTATAACATTGCACTTTTTTGTCCAAATAAGAGTACTTTTTTAGAAATTTTGTTATGTTTTGAAGAAAAAATATTATTACTAAAAGAAATTATTTTCCAGTATTGAAATCAACAGTACTTACGGCTGATATAGGGACGTACCTTTGGGTTTGCTCTAGGAAAGAAAATTCCTAGAGTAAAAAGTCCCAACAACGCTCCAGTCGTAACACCCTGCATTCCCATACCCACCTGAAATCAATCGCAGAGAACGTGTCCAAATTAATTGTTATTCTTATTAATTTTACCAGTGATTTTATTTTAATCAGCAGCATTATTACCTCTATTTTTATATGGTTGAGCACATCAAAACTGTTATGAACAGTAAACATTCCTAGACTTGAACCTTTAAGTCTTAGACTACATAAAACAAGAAAACTGTTTGATCTTTACATATAGTATTGTGACGAACTATAATTTTAGGTGGAATAAGAAAGGAAACGAGTGTACCGATCGAAAGATCTTGAAATTCCTACAACCCACCTGGTAGATGGCTCCCAGTTTTTCAACAACCATGACCAGCAAGGCACCTATCACACCCAACACCAACACGATCACTTTGATAACAAAGTTCTGCTGAGTTTCAGGCAGCTTTTTACCTTTCAACACATACATGACGAAATCTTCATATAGGGTCCCAGCCACTGTATTTAGACTGGCAGACATAGTGCTGAAAATACAAAGAACGTAAGTAGTACGTACTATAATATTCACTACTGATTATATTGCTTTACGAGTAAGTATTAAGTATAGTTTTAAGTAAGCTAAATCTAAATGTACTAGTAGTATTTATGTTAGGATATATTTGATAGTTGTAACTATTTCAGTGTCATGTGAGAAATGTTGAACTGAGGTGTCTTAAATGATGAAACTGATTAACATGAATTCGTTAGTTTATATAGAGTTAAAATATACAAATGTTCCTCTATGTTCTTGATCAATCACTTTTTTGAGAGTTAAGATTAAGTTAACTGACAATAAACAATAGATAATCATAAAAATTAACTAGTTAAGTAGTTATTTGAGTACAAATGTATGAAACCATGTACGTAATTTGCATTGTTATAGTTATCATCTTTTATAATTTTTGTAAGATTATCTCTAGCTCAAACTCTCTTTTCACTAAATCAAAACAAAGAAAGGCAACAAACTAAATAAAAGTTGAATAAGAGTTTTACAAAGAGAATAAAGAAGAGAGGTCACATTGAATAGTGCAGCTGAATGGATGTCGAGTTATAGAAAATTGGGTGTCGAGTATTTGGGTTCTCTCTAGTTCTTTGTGCAGGTGACAAAGCCAGCATTGTTATTCTCTCCATAGTTCCCACTAAACATTTATTACTACAAATTTCTAAAGATTTATATTTGTGGTAACTGCCAATAAGGCATTCACTTCTGAAGAGGCATAAGAAAATGAGTTTTGTTTCTTTTTCCTCTGTGTGTTTATTTATTTATTTTTTGCGCTAAAAGTTATAGAGTAGTTTAGTTATCCACTTCTTCGGTCAAATGGAATGGTTTCTTCCTTCATAGACTTCCAAACACTCAAGGGCAAACGTAGTGATTACTGTTACAGATTTATAGTAAATCTTCTTATAACTGCCATTGAAGTCACGAGAAAGCGATGGTCTATTTTTCTCTCTGTTGTTATTTTTAAGTGCTAATTATGAATACGTATTACCTAAGAGCGGCACTAAGGATCCCGGAGATGAACAAGCCTGTGATGCCTGGAAAGCTTTTGGATACATCCACCACGTACATGGGCAGGATCTGGCCGACCTTTTGTACCCTCTTGTCAACATAATTCACAATTAGATTTATTTTATTAATCAAGTAACAACAAACAAAAGTTTATGTATTTTAAGTTATCTAATACTTAAAATATTATAATGTAAATGTATAGAGTTTCATCATTTTTTTGTTTGTTAAAAATTTTCCTAATTTTTAGAAAAGAGCTTGTTTAAAACATAATTTTTTCTTCCAATTTTAATATATAAAAATAGTTTAAATTTGTAGAATTAAATTTGATCTGTAGAAATATTTATCATATTCAGTGGAAGTTTAGAATATAAAATGCAACCAGCACATGCTGATGGTGAGTTTTTTTTTAAGTCTGTTATTTCAGAATGATTGGTGTATACATTATTCATTCTTGTGTTATAATCATGTGAAGCTATTTATTAAAATATTTTATATTTTTAAAGCACATGAATAAACATAATTAACTATATTCTACAAATTATCTGCAATAATATCACACTTAAGAGATTAGTAAATGAACAAAGTAGCAACAATCAATATTTTGAAGTGCATATGATGTATAGTATATAATAATAACATCACTTCTACTGTCTAGTGACAACTAAAATAACTTGTCGATAAATTGGCTCAGTGATTGCCAAATGACAACACAAGTAAGGGATTTTTTCTGTGTTTCTTTCAATTTTTATTGCAATGACTGTAACAGGTCCACCAAATTGATAAATAAATTAATTAATTCAAATAAATAATAAATTATTGTATTAAAGAAAAGGATATATTTAATTGGAATAAATAACGAAGGTTCAAATTATGTTAGAGAATTGTTGCAAGCCAGATAGGAGAGGAACAGAAATATCTGTCCCAAACAAAATACAACACTTCCTTTGTTACCAAGCCAGACATGGGTGGGCTTTTTCCAAGAAATTATCAATAAACAGATGGGGACAGGTCTGAGTGTCGCCAGTCGAAATGATAACAGTAAGAGGAAGGGATAGCTAGTCCCAAAATCTCTCGGCAGAGGCAGCACCTTATGGAGACAAATCATTTGAAATAACGTTAAATTGAAAAACCCAAGGAGCAAGGAGACACGCGATTGGCTGGCTGGAAAGTACAAGGAGCAAGGGGGTACGGGATAGGCTAACAAAAATAGAGAGGGAGAGGACCACGAGGTCGACGGAGGGAAGTGAGGCGTTCGACTCTTTCACTTTCTTTTTAGTCTTAACAAGTGCAACAAGGTTGAGGTCCTCAGGACACCAACTTGTCCATAAATTATAAATAAATTTACATAAACTCATTGTTATATGTAATACAAATTACAGATTTGTTTTTTAAATTACTTGTGTGCAGTTTAGAGTCAGTGCATATATATGTATCAGATTAGATGTCTTCAGTAGATTCGACTTCAAGAATGCTAATCCCTCAGATAAGTTAAATTTTAAGTATTTTGTAAAGAACGATTAATAATGTTTTTTAGTAATTTGATCAAAGTCTAAATTTTATATTAAGATAACATTGTCAGAAAACAAAGTAGAGTAAACTTTAAAATCAAATGTGAATAAATTGATGTTAGAAAGTAAAGCTTGATTTGTTGTATTATACAGTTCCACCGAATTACCCGTTTAAGACCCTGAGATTAAATTAAGAATAATGCTCTCAATTAATTTAATTGTTATGAATTAAATTAAAGAATTTGATATAAAAAATATTTAAATTGAATTAATCAAGTATTCAAATTAATGTAACGACCTCTTAAAAACAGAACGTTACATGACTTAGAACAATTTATAGCAATCGTCAACTATAAGTTAATTTAGAATGTGACAGTCATACCACATCAAGTTCAGACATACAAATCTATCGTGCATTCACATTAAATTCACTCGCCAATTTTCAATTTTCTCTCTTTCATTGCTGGAGTCTTGGCTTCTACAAGAACGGTCTCCCAGACGTATGTCATAAACTTGATGACGTTGTAAAACGCCTGTGACAGTAAACATTTGTGAAAACTGTTGGCATATTCAGCGTTGAAACGTTCTTTGTTGAACTTTCAAGTTATTGAGAAAACGAATAGCCGTTCTGAGAGCTGGTTTTTGTAAACTACCGTTCTGTGAATTCCTGTTTGGTAGTTATCTCTGTACCTTGTCTCATGCATATGTTTGTCTTGTCCCTTGTCAAGGCACATTAGACAAGCAAAATAAATTAGTTTCAAAAGTGTAGAAGCTCAGGCAAGTAAATAGTTGCAAATTTTTAAAGAATTGATAATTGATAAGACACAGTTGTTAGTATCAACAAATGCTTGCTGTTTCTGAATCGAGTTAGATTTGCTCGTGAAACAGAGTCGCGTCATCAGCTTAGTGTGGAAGATTTCCATTAACAATGATGAGCATATGTCATTGACATATATCAGAAAAAACCTGACCTGTGTGTAACACCATAACTAAGAAGAATTGGTTTGAAAATTGGGAAACTTTAGTTAAGTGGCTGAGAAATGAACTAAAGCCGCTTGAGGGGCACGCCTCGAATGCCATGAGTTCAAATTTGTCTGGTAATGCTATGTGATCAGGTCAGTTAAATGCTTTAGATAAATCGAGAAACACACTTAATGTGGTATTCCTATCTTCTAACACATCCACAACCTGTAATTGAGGATATTCAGTTCAGTATACTCTATGGCATAGCCATATTAAATTGAAACTATTCATCGTACCTAATTTATAAGGTTATACAATAACTAAAGTAGACCTAAATTTGTATTGAGTAGATGTTTAAAAATGCTAATAAATTGCCTTGTCTTCAAAAAAAAAAAAAAAAAAAAAAAAAAAAAAAAAAAAAAAAAAAAAAAAAAAAAAAAAAAATCTAGGATTGACAACTCACTTTTGTTGGTTTTTAAATTAACTATTCAGTCCAGCTACAAGTACAAAACACGATCTCTTCAAAGTGAGGTTCTCACTGGCAACCTTATTCCAGTAGATAGACTCTCTGAAGGCAAGCCAGGGAGATTTTGCAAATGAGTAAAGGTTGCGAATGAGTTCAACAGATTCTCCGCTTTTGTTGCTTGTGAGCAAGAGGTTCTCCCGCCCTTACAAAGGAAATCCAGTTGTAGAGAGGGCAAAGTCCAACAGCGTTATTTGCGCTAGTGCTTATCGTTAGGAAGGGCTTGCAAAAACCATTCAGCAGCTCCCTGTTGAAAAAAAGTCTAACGATATTGATTTTTGCCAAAAGAGCTTATTAAAAACTCTCTAAACTGATTATGAGACCATCGAACCAATTAATTCTGTTATTTAAGTAGTTTTTCTCTCTCTTCTGAAAGTATCTAAAGTAAACCACAATTGAAACAAAGATGATCCCTGTTTTACAAACAATTATCGACCTGTCTCAATATTGCCAGTTCTGAGCAAAGTATTTGGAAAACTTGTTATGATTAAAATCCTTCAATTATCAAACAAACACAGCCAGCATTTTGATGACCAGTTTGGTTTCAGAAAGGAGACATCGACGATAGATTATGTTTGAAATTGATTTTTAGTTCATTTTAACTAACCATCAGTAGTATGACCACGCTTTCTTTTTTATTCTATCTGAGACTTTGCTTTTAAAAAAATCCATACTAAAATGAGAATTACTCCATTTGAGTTACTTTCTTTGGAATTTATTGTTCCTGGAACAAAATTAACCAGTTTCAGTTGTTTAATTTACATCAAATCATATTTTTTTTGTAGGAACGTAGTTTCTTTCAGCAAAACATAAACCATTACTCGCCAAAACAAATACGTGTTGGCAAGAGGTCATTTTTTCGCAGCAGCCAGTCTTTGACATTTTTTAACTTATATCGAAACTTTTACGGTTTGTCGTGAATCTTATCCCGCAATAATAATTCTGTACTTATTATCACAAGATAAAACTATCCTCACCCCGGTCGCTACGGGATCACAGTCGTGGTAGGTGGCGTACTCAAGCAGCCCCACGGTCACGACAAGGACGTTGATTGTGAGGAAGCCAACAGCAGTCCAGGCCATCACACTGGATTCAGGAATAGTGATTATACCCACAGAGTAGGCAGCTAGTAATGTCATGCATAAAAAATAAACTACTAAATCAATTTAATGTAACATAAAAAAAAAAAAAAAAAAAAAAAAAAAAAAACACACAACTTGGAAAGTTATTGAGATAAATTGCATAAACGTATGTTGAGTGGTATCACATTTTAAGATATTTGGCAATACCATTGGTGCCTTGGCATGAATTTACAATATTTTTACTGGTGTAAAAGTCTTTATAATGTAGTAAAGAAACAATCTAATTCAATCGTATTACGTTTAGATATAATTTAAAATACAATAATAAACATTTTCTATATTTATAAAAGAGGATGTTTATATATATATATATATATATATATATATATATATGTTTGAAGTTCATGCGCTGCCAAACCATCCAACCGATCGCCATGAAACTTTAGGATGTTGTCCTGTATCCTACTCCCGAGATGGTTTCTGTGAAGTTTGATGCAGATCCGTCCACAGGGTCCCGCCCCACGGGCTCCTAAAGATCCCATGTTATTCAAATGGAGAATCTGAATTGTTTACAAAACACATATGACTGTGTGGTTTAATGTAGTTTCACATGCAATAAGCAGATTGAAGTTCTCACAACAACAGTACTGTATATGTTTTGATTTATTGTAGTTCTACATTTCACAATATTGTTTACCCGCTTGCACTCATTTAATAAATAATGTTTTTTTCTATAATTCTTGTTATTGCTTTATTTTGGTATGTCAATGAAAAATGAAAGGCGAGACAACGTCTGCCGGGTTCAACTAGTATATTATAAAAGGAACTGAAAATAATCTTTGATTTGATATAGGTAGGTATTACTTCAACACTTGTTGTATAAAGTTTCTGACCAGGCTGCTGTGATCTATGTGAACTGACAAGTGATATAAAAAAATCAATCAATGGCGATTTTCCAAATCCCAGTTCACTTAGAATTCGTCTTGTTAGAGTATGCGCAGCTACAAAGAGAGTTAGGCCTACTGTTGGCGCAGAAATTACGTGTATCCGAGTTTGAAGGTTGTTTGCCAGGAAACTAAGAGGTCTATGAAAAATCCAATCACACCGTTTTGTTTCTCGTTTAGTTTGTTATGAAAGATCCATTTTCAAATGTTAATATAAGTTTTAATCATTTGTATCCTAGTTGGAACAAAAAAGTACCCGAATTCTTACTAACTTTCACTGTGCATCAACTTTAGCCTTTTATGAATAAAAAACTCGTTTAATGCATTGCATTTATATTTTAATGCTTGGTGACAAGAATTTTTTTATATGTTTTATAAATTTAAGAATTTTTACTTTTCAAGAAAGAAAGTTCTTATCAATTTTCTGAAAGAACGTTTTCTATGCTTCTTGAGGTTATACAATTAAACATGGTTACATTGCAATCCTTATGCAATGTTTATTTATGGTACGTTACTTTTCTATGTATAAGTTATATTGGTCAATTTTAATTGATTTAAATCAATACATTTTAAAACACTACATTTATTTACGTATATAAAAATAATGTTTCGTAACTTTAAACTTAATAAGGTGACCAAGTAAAGTTTATTACCTCTAGAAGCGTCATTTCATTAATTTGATAAGAAATTTTTTCTTGAAAAGTTAAAATTCTGAAACTTACAAAACTTACAGATAACATTTATATTAACCACATATTAAAATATAAATCTGATAAATTTACGAGTTTTGAGTAATAAAAGTGTAAAGTTGAAGAACGGTGGACTAGTTAATATTCCGGTAAATTTTTCTTCCAACTAGGATAATAATTGTTAAAACATATAATAATATTTAAAAACAGTTTTTTTTATAACGAACGAAATAAGGAAAACAAAGTTGTGATTGGATTGCTCATAAGGCTCTTAGTTTCGTAGTAAACAACCTCCAAACTCGAGTACTCATAACTTCTGCACCGACAGCACTATATATTTGTGTTTTAGTACCGTACGTGTATGGGTGGGTAGTTTGGTCGATTCCTCAGTTGTGTATAGTCATAATACCGTACTCTCCCACCCAGATACGTCCAATCTGCATAATAGGCCTACCACTGCACGTGTATGGATGGGTACCCCTGTTTGTGGGTGAGTGAGTGGACCAATACAGTACCACTGTACTGTATTGGTATAGCATGAGAGGTGAATGAGTGTGAGGAATAAAGATGAACAAGTGTAGTCTTTGTTACTAACTAAGGCCAATTGTTCTTTAGAAAGAGCTATTTATTAACCTACAATGCCAACCAGGTCTTTAAGAAAGATCGACTATCGATGCTATACCCTTATGTATATTCTCCCAACAAAAACAATGCATTTTATGGAAAGTCGATACCACTTATGGTACACCATGAGGTTGCTGTATAATACATATAATGGATCTTCCATTATGATGTGTACTATCAAAAAAACTTGATTTTAATAGCACTGGTAAATTGTGCAAAGGAAAAGCAACTACTATCATCAAGAAGTCACGGATAACTTTATAATTAAAGAGTGAATATTGTATTCAGCCACTCTTGTTACAGTTTATTCTGTAAAACCAGCAGCTTACAAGTAGTGACATTTTATGACAGCGGTTATCATTTTATTTATTAACCCTCACCATCGTTCAATATCATTTCTTGCTAACTTATTCCCTCACATCTTGTTTGGCTGTACCTAAATCACCTTCCTAGTAATTATTAAATCTGTGTCAAAATCTTCGACTCGTAGTTGTCTGTTTAACAATAATTAACATATTTAATGGTTATCATTCAATCAGGTATTCGTAAACAGCATTTATGTAATGCTAAAAACATGGAATACTTACGCTTTGGCCTTTTTAAAAGTTGACACAGCGATGAACCTTTGCATAGCCCCAGCATGGATGGCGATGTTCGCTGACCAGGTGAAGGAGGCGCCAAAAGCATAAGTCCAAAATGACATCCTAACGAATGGACTGGGATCCATGCTGAAAAGAGGGAAATTTTTAGAAATATGGAACATATCTACATATTAATACAATTACAATATTAATACGATATTAAAAATTATTCTGAAAGTAGCTATTGATGACTGCTTACACAATGTCAGTAAGCAATCCAGTGCTTGGCTTCGTGCGTACAGGTCCAGGCCAATAATGATTGGCATGCAAGCAGTAGGAAGCTTGTATATAGTTGTGAAATTTGTTCCATTGAACTATACTTGCTAATATGTAAAATATAGCAGTTTTCTTGTGTACGCTAGAATGTGTTATGTTATTTAATTAGATATACAAGTGTCCAAATTAAAGAAAATCTTACTAACAAACTAAATACAGTAGACCTACATAAATAAATACATTCTAACTTAGTTCTGTCTGAATAAAAAAAACACTTAAAACTGAATTAAAAATAAATAAATAGCAATTAACATTAAAGTTGTAATATTTTAAAATTTTGGCTATGATTTTTTATGCTTTTAAGTTATTACAATTTGTTTTTTTGTTTTTATTTCTTTTTTTCTTTGGCTTATAAAATATCAAAAGTAGGCAAAATTTTAAAGAGGAACAATGAAAACATTTCTTTTTGTTTCATTTATCTTATTCTCAACGTATTTAACACAAGGGATGGTGGCCCGGTATGAGATAATTGAGCACCAAGAAGTACTAACGAGTATGAGTATAATAGCAGTGTCATGGCCAGGTAATTGTACCAATTTATCTTGTCATGATAGTAATTTAAGATGGTTTTATTGAGAATCCCTTCACATCGAGTATAAAGTAACCCTCCCACTCACCCATACACGTACAGTAGTATTAACCCTCCCACTCACCCATACATGTACAGTAGTATTAACCCTCCCACTCACCCATACATGTACAGTAGTATTAACTCGCCTGCTCGCCCATACATGTACAGTAGTATTAACTCGCCTGCTCGCCCATACATGTACAGTAGTATTAACCCTCCCACTCACCCATACATGTACAGTAGTATTAACTCGCCTGCTCGCCCATACATGTACAGTAGTATTAACCCTCCCACTCACCCATACATGTACAGTAGTATTAACTCGCCTGCTCGCCCATACATGTACAGTAGTATTAACCCTCCCACTCACCCATACATGTACAGTAGTATTAACTCGCCTGCTCGCCCATACATGTACAGTAGTATTAACTCGCCTGCTCGCCCATACATGTACAGTAGTATTAACCCTCCCACTCACCCATACATGTACAGTAGTATTAACTCGCCTGCTCGCCCATACACGTACAGTAGTATTAACCCTCCCACTCACCCATACATGTACAGTAGTATTAACCCTCCCACTCACCCATACATGTACAGTAGTATTAACTCGCCTGCTCGCCCATACATGTACAGTAGTATTAACTCGCCTGCTCGCCCATACATGTACAGTAGTATTAACCCTCCCACTCACCCATACACGTACAGTAGTATTAACCCTCCCACTCACCCATACATGTACAGTAGTATTAACCCTCCCACTCACCCATACATGTACAGTAGTATTAACTCGCCTGCTCGCCCATACACGTACAGTAGTATTAACCCTCCCACTCACCCATACATGTACAGTAGTATTAACTCGCCTGCTCGCCCATACATGTACAGTAGTATTAACTCGCCTGCTCGCCCATACATGTACAGTAGTATTAACCCTCCCACTCACCCATACATGTACAGTAGTATTAACTCGCCTGCTCGCCCATACATGTACAGTAGTATTAACTCGCCTGCTCGCCCATACATGTACAGTAGTATTAACCCTCCCACTCACCTATACATGTACAGTAGTATTAACCCTCCCACTCAACCATACATGTACAGTAGTATTAACTCGCCTGCTCGCCCATACATGTACAGTAGTATTAACCCACCCACTCACCCATACATGTACAGTAGTATTAACCCTCCCACTCACCCATACATGTACAGTAGTATTAACCCTCCCACTCACCCATACATGTACAGTAGTATTAACCCTCCCACTCACCCATACATGTACAGTAGTATTAACCCTCCCACTCACCCATACATGTACAGTAGTATTAACCCTCCCACTCACCCATACACGTACAGTAGTATTAACCCTCCCACTCACCCATACATGTACAGTAGTATTAACCCTCCCACTCACCCATACATGTACAGTAGTATTAACCCTCCCACTCACCCATACATGTACAGTAGTATTAACCCTCCCACTCACCCATACATGTACAGTAGTATTAACCCTCCCACTCACCCATACATGTACAGTAGTATTAACCCTCCCACTCACCCATACATGTACAGTAGTATTAACTATTAACCCACCCACTCACCCATACATGTACAGTAGTATTAACCCTCCCACTCACCCATACATGTACAGTAGTATTAACCCTCCCACTCACCCATACATGTAAAGTAGTATTAACCCTCCCACTCACCCATACATGTACAGTAGTATTAACCCTCCCACTCACCCATACATGTACAGTAGTATTAACCCTCCCACTCACCCATACATGTACAGTAGTATTAACCCACCCACTCACCCATACATGTACAGTAGTATTAACCCTCCCACTCACCCATACATGTACAGTAGTATTAACCCTCCCACTCACCCATACATGTACAGTAGTATTAACCCTCCCACTCACCCATACATGTACAGTAGTATTAACCCTCCCACTCACCCATACATGTACAGTAGTATTAACCCTCCCACTCACCCATACATGTACAGTAGTATTAACCCTCCCACTCACCCATACATGTACAGTAGTATTAACCCACCCACTCACCCATACATGTACAGTAGTATTAACCCTCCCACTCACCCATACATGTACAGTAGTATTAACCCTCCCACTCACCCATACATGTACAGTAGTATTAACCCTCCCACTCACCCATACATGTACAGTAGTATTAACCCTCCCACTCACCCATACATGTACAGTAGTATTAACCCTCCCACTCACCCATACATGTACAGTAGTATTAACCCTCCCACTCACCCATACATGTACAGTAGTATTAACCCTCCCACTCACCCATACACGTACAGTAGTATTAACCCTCCCACTCACCCATACACGTACAGTAGTATTAACCCTCCCACTCACCCATACATGTACAGTAGTATTAACCCTCCCACTCACCCATACATGTACAGTAGTATTAACCCTCCCACTCAACCATACATGTACAGTAGTATTAACTCGCCTGCTCGCCCATACATGTACAGTGGTACTAACCCTCCCACTCACCCATACATGTACAGTAGTATTAACCCTCCCACTCACCCATACATGTACAGTAGTATTAACCCTCCCACTCACCCATACATGTACAGTAGTATTAACCCTCCCACTCACCCATACATGAACAGTAGTATTAACCCTCCCACTCACCCATACATGTACAGTAGTATTAACCCTCCCACTCACCCATACATGTACAGTAGTATTAACCCTCCCACTCACCCATACATGTACAGTAGTATTAACCCTCCCACTCAACCATACATGTACAGTAGTATTAACTCGCCTGCTCGCCCATACATGTACAGTAGTATTAACCCTCCCACTCACCTATACATGTACAGTAGTATTAACCCTCCCACTCAACCATACATGTACAGTAGTATTAACTCGCCTGCTCACCCATACATGTACAGTAGTATTAACCCTCCCACTCACCCATACATGTACAGTAGTATTAACCCTCCCACTCAACCATACATGTACAGTAGTATTAACTCGCCTGCTCGCCCATACATGTACAGTAGTATTAACCCTCCCACTCACCCATACATGTACAGTAGTATTAACCCTCCCACTCAACCATACATGTACAGTAGTATTTACTCGCCTGCTCGCCCATACATGTACAGTAGTATTAACCCACCCACTCACCCATACATGTACAGTAGTATTAACCCACCCACTCACCCATACATGTACAGTAGTATTAACCCACCCACTCACCCATACATGTACAGTAGTATTAACCCTCCCACTCACCCATACATGTACAGTAGTATTAACCCACCCACTCACCCATACATGTACAGTAGTATTAACCCACCCACTCACCCATACATGTACAGTAGTATTAACCCTCCCACTCACCCATACATGTACAGTAGTATTAACCCTCCCACTCACCCATACATGTACAGTAGTATTAACCCTCCCACTCAACCATACATGTACAGTAGTATTAACTCGCCTGCTCACCCATACATGTACAGTAGTATTAACCCTCCCACTCACCCATACATGTACAGTAGTATTAACCCTCCCACTCACCCATACATGTACAGTAGTATTAACCCTCCCACTCACCCATACATGTACAGTAGTATTAACCCTCCCACTCACCCTTACATGTACAGTAGTATTAACCCTCCCACTCACCCATATTTGTACAGTAGTATTAACTCGCCTGCTCGCCCATACACGTACAGTAGTATTAACCCACCCACCCACCGATACATCTCAATTGTTATTGACCCACCCGTTCATCCGTACACGTACAGTGGTATGGACCTACACGCCCATCCATACACATTTAGTGGTATTGACCCACCCACTCACCCATAAACGAACAGTGTTATTAACCCCCCGCTCATCGATACACGTACAATGGTAATTACCCGCCCGGTCACACATACACATTTAGTGGTATTGACCCACCCGCCCATCCATACACATTTAGTGATATTGACCCACCCTCTCACATATACACGTACAGTGTTATAGACCCACCTGCTCACCCATACATCGTACATTGTTTTTTTTTATTTATTTATTTTTTTTTATATAGTAGAGGCCGATCTCCTCCTTAACCTTACTCTGCCCATTCCTCATAGACTATTGATCTGTGCGAGGGACTTATTCAGACAGAGTAATGGGGAGAACTAGTACACTAGAAGGTGAATATTACTGATACATCTTCCAGTCTAGGCCAGATTCGAACCAGTGCCATCTCTAACCCAGGCTCAAAGTCTTGACGCCTTAGACTGCTCGGCCACCGGCCTAAGCCGATATTCACTATGATAGTTAGTTAGATATACACTGAATATTTTTCATTCAAAATTAAATTAAACATGTAATTTTTAAAATACGGAAAACAACAATATTTTATTTATTATTAAACATAAACTACTTTTACGCGTATTATGATTTTTAGGCATTTTTCTCATCTTGAAGTTGTCGTGATTTAATTTCTTGTTTAGTTTATTACTTACTACTTGTTGAGAAAGAGACCAGAACTAATGTCATTTTAAATAACACAACTAAAAAATATGTTTTACCTTATCTTAATCAAAATGCAATAAGTTTCTTTTACCATTTATTTAACTTGACTCAATTAACATATCGTCTGTTCTAGAAACATATTACTGGATAAAACAACACTAAAATGGATTTTGAACTTCATTTTCATTAGTAAGGAAACCATATTAACTTACTCGAATGATTCAAGTCTATGTCCTTCATAGTTAATCCTGAACACCTCAGAGACGCTGCCAATGCGCATGAAGCCGAGAACCACAACAAACACGGTTGATCCAAGAGTGAACACGCCCTGCAGGGCGTCAGTCCACACCACCGCCTTCAGTCCACCCTACCACAATTGAACATCACTAACTTAATTTTATTGAAAGAAGTGACAAAAATCAGATCTCCTTGAACAACCTAACATCTATTAGGGATGTTCGCTCTAAAAAAATGTCAAAAGTATATCCTTTAGAAACAATTTACTTTGCTTTTATACACTCCCATATCTCATTTGGAGTGACGTTGAATGGAGAAACATCCCATGAACATTTAAACAAATTATTAACACTCCAAAACTAAGCATTACGTATAATGTTAGACATCAGTTGGACAGATTCGGTTAAAGAACATTTTTACAGTCTTTTCTTTTGGAATTCTTAAAGTCTTTTCTCAATATGTATTTCAATTGATTCTATTCGTCAAACAAAATATATCGACATTTTAAGTCCTTAGGCTCATCACAATTACGGTACAATGAGCAGAAATATACATTTTTTAGTTTTTGTAAAGCACAAATTAAAGCTCCTTGAAAAGAACTCGTCTTATTCAGGAATTAAGTTTTATAATCTATTGCCTACCAAAATTACAAATAGAGTATAACAGAGAAAATAAATTCAAAAAGGAATTAATTAAAGAATTACTTGTTAACCAAGCCGATTAATAAATACAGCTGTCAATTTTAATAATAGAACATGTATAGTTATATAAGAAATTGTTTATTCTTAGTTATTATTGTACTACTGTTGTGCCACCATTCCTGTACAGCATGTCGTATTTATGAATAAAGGTGTATGACTATGACTATTCACTTATATAGAGCAAAGGAACTGTTTGAAATATAGTGGCGAGACATTATACAAAAACTTAAACTAATTTGGTATAGCTGAACAAGAAGTCACTGATTCTACTTTACTGGAAACACTATTTACTCTTTCTTTGTGTATTTTGATGAGGAATAACAATATTTGAATTTCTACTTGATTGGAAGTCAAATAAATTATATTTGCGTATAATTGAATGAGGATGGCACAACCAAGTGGAGATCACAAGTTCCCTCTCAGGCTTATCCACAGACTTCACGTACGGTGGTATTGACCCACTCACCCATTTATACAAGTACGGTGGTATTGACCCACCCACCCACTCATACAAGCACAGTGGTATTTTTCTGTAAGCACAAAGGCTTTTCTTTCAGTGCACATAAATTCAATCAGAACTAAAAAAAGTCTGGGCAAATGGCGTGAAACATTAGCCAACTAAATAGTAGCCTACTAATAAGGAGAAACTTGTTTATTATTGAAACACATAATGTGATTGATTTATGATGAAGGTGTATTACTGTGCACGTGACCTGGTCATGATGGGTTATGGTGAGACGAGGAACGCGGGGTCAAACCAATACTTAAACACGCGTGTTAGTTTGTGAACATGGTTAGTACAACTATAAACAAATAAAAGGTCACGGCCTAGCCTAATCGTTCTTGCGGACTCGACTGTACTAACCGTTTTCACAATGTACAACTATTCAAATTTGCATCCAAAGACTAATAAATATTTAGTCTTATCTGTATCTCTAAATAATATTAAAGTTTCATTCAATAGACTATTGTGTTATGATCATTCAAATGTTACAACAATGTAACGATTCTCATATATTTTTTTAAAATTTAAAACCATATTTTGTTTATCTGATTGAAATTACTTAAATAAATAAGATACGTATTAAAATAACACTATTTAAATATCACTACTAGTTAAAAGTCAGTAATGTTTATAAGAAATGTCTTCTAGACCTAATTAACAAAAGAAGTTGCCAAAAAGACAATTCAGAAATAGTAATAATCAGTGCAATACATTAGAAAGACAGGTGATATTACAAATATAATGAATATTAAATTATTAGTTACCGGTGCATTTTTATTACACTTGTAACTAATATTTACTCGATTTCAATCACCTGATCAGTTGGAATACAGTACAGTATAACGTTTTTGGAAAAGTCCTCCTACCCTGCCCCGCTTCTATTATCCCTCCTCAAGATCAAGCACACCTGGGAGTGCTGGGGCCAACTTGTAATACAGTTAGTAGCTGTACTGCCACGCACCCAGGCAAATTGTTCAATCTGAACGAATACTCATATTGTTTTTGTTTAGCATCTGTTTTTAACTAACGTACCAGGAAACCGAGCTTCGCTCAGTTGAATTTTGCTAACTGAAGACGTAGCATCCGTATCTCCCAGAGGATCCTGAGGATCGTTTGTTGTTGATCTACCTTGTAGGTTATTAATAAGATTTCTTTTCGGAGGTCTTCCGCGTTTATCTTTAGTCTCTTTGTGGAACTCAGCCTGCGGCCTCGTCTAAACGCTCTGCTACAGGCCCCTTTCAAGAACTCGGCCTATGGCCTCGCGGGGGAAAGTTCGGCCTGCGGCCTCACCGAGGCACTCTACTTGAGTCCCATTTGTGGATCTCGGCATGTTGCCTCATGAGGAAGATTGGTATACGGTCTCGCCAGGATTCTTCAGCAGTGTGACCATGAATTTTGGTTTTAGGAGCACAGGAGCGTTTTCTAGGGGTGAACACATAGTGTTCTCTAGTGTTATAGTTTAGTTAGTGTTATAACTTAGTTCTATAGTGTTTTCTAAAAGCTGATGGAATATTAGTAAGTAAGAGAAGAATACCTTTAGTTTGATACCCCACTTGGGTGTATTAGTTTAACATTACTTAATTTTGGGTTTTTGTTAACCTTATTCTACAAAATGCAAAATAAATAACATTATACTGCTAAGTAACATACACGAAAACTACGGTACCTAGAAAAGAAGACGGTAGGTATCTCGCGCATCTCCCATGACGTCACTTGAGCTAAATGGCAAAAATGAACACAAAAATACTGTTCTAATTCCCGTAATTACAATTCCAGCTGATAAGTGATACATAACTTGCTACTATTTAGCTGAATGTTTCTATGTAATTGGTAGATTTAGTTACCAGTATTTAGTAGAATAAATAAATCAGCTGATTTCGCCCATGTGACGTCACAGTTTACTGAGCAGCCCCTTCGTAATACACAGTCTCTAGGGCAGAAATACGAATTTTACCAGGGTTGAGACCAATCGATTTCTTGTGGTCGAAAACCCCTATATAAATTTAAAAATAAAAAACCTTTGGAGCCAAAAAAAGTTCGTACGGACGTGGGTTGATTTAGATAATAATATAGAAAAAACATATATTTTTAAATACACGTGAAAGATATAATGTTTATACACAATTGTTATCCAGCACAAACACTATAACCATAAACAGCTGTAGTTTAATGGTTCAAATAATTGGATATTTGAGGGCCAGTGGGTGGAGCCCGGATACTGTTCCCACCGTCCTTGGCCCTTGATCTTTAAGAAACATCTCATCAGGCTATCTTATCTTCCTTCTACCTCGAGAATAGTTTTGGGGGCCAATTCTCTAACGGAATCGTATATATAGATTACTATACTCACAAAGGACGTGTAGAAGATGCAAATACCGCTGATTGCGAAGGAGACTGCACGCACAGATATGCCTGTAACTGAAATACAAAATGGCAGCAGCAGTTATAATCTAGTGTTATTAAAACTGAAATATTATTCAGTAAAAATATCGAAATAATACCATACGTAATGTCATAAAAATCAAGATCAATTCAAACAAATTAAATTTCTTTTTACCACAGTATGCCTCAGGAAAAATATCAAAATATTCTCTCTTTCGTGTAAATTTAGTTTGTGCGGATGTTTTTGAACGTGAATCAACAAAATTATTTAACTGTGTTAAAGAGAAAGTTGTAATGTGCACTAATTGATTGTGTAAGAAGTGTTTGTCAGTTATGATCACACTTTAATTAAGAAAGAAATAACATTTAAAAAAAATCAGTAGTCCGTTTGATAAATACTGGACAACTCTGTCAAAAATTATGTATTCTACTCATTTATTTTTTAAATTTATAAATGTATAATAGCCTATATATTAATACAAATTACAAAATTTGTAAAATATAAGAAAACAACAGTAGGTTGTAATAACAAATTCGTGACAGCTAAGCAACTTTGACAAAGTCAATCAACAGTTGATGATTATGTCCAATATAATAAGTATTCTATATCCTTGCATCAACATTTTATCCTCGGCACACTGTTATGGGTTATTGTAGATTCATGAATATCTATAGACCTCTTCTATTGTTTTATACGTTACTGCAACAATTCACTAATAACATCTCATTTTTAAATAACATACAACAATTATATAGCTTTAAAAATGTATATTTAAATATATTCCCACTTATCATGTATAAATATATTCCCACTTATCATGTATAAATATATTCCCACTTATCATGTATAAATATATTCCCACTTATCATGTATACATTTTCAATTAATAGTACTATACTACATAAGTTACTTTTGATCAAAGTTTTTCAATTTTAATTGATATTTTTATTTTGTTTAAATACTTTAAAGAGAATCAAAAAGTTTATTTTTGTTTATATACTTTCCCTTGACATTCTGATATTTATAATAAATTAAACTTGATTATTTAAAAATAAGTGCTTTAACTATACCACTATAGTAAAATGACGTTATTTTTATTTATTGAAGCAGGAATTTTTAAGATTTCCATTCTGGTTTTTGTATTTGGGATATTCCTGTTGTTCAACTAAACATTTTTAATATAACGCCAGTTAGACGTTAAAAATAATTTACTAACAAATTTTTATCTTTATTTTATAAAATAATCTGTAATTTTCTAGGTAAATAACTTCTTTTCGATAACAGCTCAAATTGAAAGACCACAAAGAGTTAAGGTTACACTGTATCTGAATAAAATAAATCTACCTACAAATTAAGGTGTAGATTGTTGCGTTATTTCATACAAATAACAATAGATAAAAAAAAAAAAAAAAAAAAAAAAAAAAAACACACACACACACCGAGTACATCTGCCTTCATAATATTTACCACTGATGCATACTTTTCAATTTATAAAAAATGTCGTAGGGTAAAATAATGTTTTTGAATTTAAATTTAAGAATATATTAAATAAATTTGTAGTAGTAGTACTGTTATTATTTTATTTTTTGTGAAATTTGTACGTCATTTTTAACACAATTATAATAATTATTGAAAAGTGTTCATTATTCCTTTATGAAAAACAGCAACAAAATTAGTTCAACAGATTTTGAATTTTTTTCCAATTACTATAATTTATTTGATACTACAGTAAATTTGCTCCTGTGTTTATAAATCTTTTAATTTGTTCTCAAAGTCAGATTTGTATTTAAATTTGGAACTTTTTTCTCTTTATCATTCGATTTTTAAAAATCTTAAAGTAAATTTAATTCCTGTTTCTCCTCTTTTTTGGTAGGCCCCTATAATGTAATGACACTGCAGTGGGCAGCTAAGTTTTAAGCTAATTTTAGACTCTCTAGTGTAAGTTTTTATGTTTATTTATTTTATGCTTGTCATCTCGACTTGACACGATGGCAAGTTATTCCAAGTTTGAGAATTGTTATTTTTGTAATTGGTTTTTTACTGTGGAATAAATATTTTCTTATTTCTTGTATATTTATTTGATAAGTTAGCCTTTTTATAGTTAGTTTCCTAATAATAAATAAATAATAAATAAAACTGTCAACCTTATGCAAAATACTGTATAGTACCTTTCGATGTGCCGGTAGGCCTACAGTACTGATTGTGTACGTGACACTATCGAAACGTGTGAGCACCGAAGTAGCAATCGGGACTAATTAATTTAATTTTAACACTGGCGTTGAAATTACTAACAATAATACATCACAAAGAACAAAATGATTAGTGTTTTAGGAACTTGCATTCATATTTTATATGTTCATTGTTACTAATTAGGGGAAATTTAGGTCCTAATACTGAACTACAAAAATAGTATAGTATCTTATTTAGTTTATTTATGTTATAAACGCAAAATTAGTGAACGACACACAAAACAAACGCAATTGCACTTCTTTTCGTTCACTTGTCTTGTAAATTTGATAAGTCGAACTAATTAACTTGTTCTACAGCAATCTCAACAAATACCAGGAAATTAATTTACGTTAAATAAAGCTTCGTAACATGATTGACGTTACAAAGTTCAATATATTCTAAATTAAATTAGCTGGAAATAGTACGGGAGGAGTTGACTAGTAGGCCTATTATGAAATATCGTCTGTACTGAGGCTCAGTCAGAGGCTAATTTGGACAGTAACCTATAGGATACTGAAGTACAACTTACCTTGATTAAAGGCTAATGCAGGTATGTAGATCACAATTGGAATGAAGATAAACTGCAACAAGGCAACCCAGTTATTTTAAAGTCAATTAACATAGCATATTATTCTAGACATTTTCGAATTCAAAAACATTTACCCATAGAAAAACATGTTACAAAAGCTACATGGATTTCGACTAATGAATATTCTCCCTACTTAGACTATTTATCAGTGTGTGGAGAGGAGTTGTCACAGCTAAAAATAACAATTTTCTGCAATTAAAATAAATTAACGATGTATACAATATAAACTATAACAACGATTTCTTCTTTACAAAAAATGTGCATTACTTTGAAATGACGAAGTTACGTCAAATTATTAATAAATATAAAGTTGGAAAGTATTAGGTTTTAGTGAAAAGGCACCAACACAGCAGTCTCATGACCCGTTTGTTCCAGTCCCTTGATCAAACTACTACTGACAAAGTACGTGCTGCTGACGTATGTTGGCATCAACGTGTGTTCCAATTAAAAATATTCTAATTGTTTTGTTCAGACTTTCATCTTTAGAGTAAGACTAATCTGTAAATTCAGAATATTTATTTGATTTCTAGCTCACTTTTTAAAAAAATGCAACGACATTTAATTAGAGACAAACTCCAATTAACGGCTAACTAAATTTTATAATTTAAATTTAAGATTCTATGATACAAATATAGTAAAGAATTTTATAAAACTTACCACAGATAATGCAAATATTAACGAGCCCAAAGTCCTAACTCGTTGGTTGAATCTCAACTCCAAGTACTACAAAACACAACAAACGAATGTTAAAATGTTAACTATTTAATATGTTGAAGTGAAGATATTATTTTGAATATTCCTTAGGTAGTATACCTTTGTGAGTTGTACAATCATTAACTATAGAAACAAGGAGACAGTGGACTTATATGGGTCCCATTTTGCTGTTCGGTGAAATTACTTCATGTTCTTTTTTTTTACAGGTAGCGCCAGCGATCTAAAAAAGAATCCTAATAGGAAAATTCTTTTTACAAATTGTGGTTGGGACGTTAAGAATAAATAAAATTATTTAAGATGATTGACGTCGACAAGATTTCATATGTTGCTTGAAAGCGTTGGATTTGTTGGATATTTCGCAAAAAAGCAAACTCTAAAGGAAAGCTTTAGGTGAGAGAGTGACGAGAGTTTTTTTTATTCCTGTCGAAACTTTGTGTTTGTTTTTAAAACATTTGAAAAGATGGCAATGTCCGACAAATACAAAATTATCGATAATCCTTCTATTTTTATGGGATGCCATCAAAAGTACACGTGTTTTATGTCATAAAGTGTAGTATGTGTGTGTTAGAAGTGAGTTGGTCATCAACAGTTTATGTGTGTCCAATAACTGATAGTGAATATCTCAACTTACTTACCTCATAGATAGAGATCATCTGGAGGTGATAAAACACTGGAAGGTAAAGATAATTTGTAACGAGGAATGTGATTAGCATACATATAACTATGGCAAAATATTGACTGCCATAAGTGTAGATCTCTGCGGGGACTCCGAGTAATGTTATCCCAGAGACATGACTGAAAAAGAAGAAAATCAATATAGTTAGACATATTGCATCAATAATCTGTCGCATAATTTGTCATAAAATAGACCACTTTTATTTAGTTCCCCGGTGACTGGTTTTTGACTTTTATTGACTAATGTTTTATCCTTGTGTAACCAAGAAATCATGGTAATCCTTGCTGCAGAAATACAGTATAGCAAACTTAGTGTTATGCTCCTGTGTCAGGACTCCAATATTTATTAAACTTAATTCTATGTATTTATATTTACGCCCAAAACATTAATTTTTGAGATTCTACACTCTCCACTCCCTTAATTACAAAGACAAGATTTGAGATTCATCTTTATTTTTCTTATCTATATTTAATATATTATTAGTCTATAGCTCACTATAGTCATATCACGAATGGAGTCAAAATCGCTCCTGTATCATGTATACGTTATTTTAGGTTTGAAAAAACATACCCTTGATAGATGCAGGTGCTTTGAAAGAGTGGCGCCAAGAGCAAGAGGTGGTTTAAGGACAGAAGTCTCTCAAACCTTGCTCTGTGCCTATATCCCCACAGAGAAGAAAACAAGACGTTTCTTCCTTCCTTCTCGGAGATCGCGGACAACCGTTCCAGCCCCCCCCCCCACACCCCAAAGGGTTTGTGACCCAATATTACTGTACAGTCGTACCATCAGCCAGGGAGTCGTCAACGTATGTGGGGGTTGCTGCACGTATATTGGCGCACTCACCAGCATTTTTACGTGCAGTAGTACTGACCCACTCATCCGCCCATTCAAGTGCCGTACCCACCCATACACGTGCATTGGTATTGGTTGGATTGACTCACCCACGCAAACACATCCAATGGGTAAATACCAACCCACCGTTCAAATAATTTTATTTTATTGATGAGAGGCAGAACAATCGGGGCAATCCCCTCCCCATCCTCGTTACCCGGTCCGGCCTAAGCCTCTGCAGTTTGCCACTCGGGGGGAACAAACGTTCTACATTCTTATAGCTACAAGGTCTCCAGCTACTGTCACACATGCTTGTTAGCGTTCGCACAAGTGAGGAGGTAGCCGCAGCGCTATTCTCCGCCCAGCACTTTGTCAGGTCAGCACTACGGACCATCTTCACGAGCAACCACAGCAGGCTACTTACCACTACCCGTCTGAGGCCAGGAGTGTCGGGACCATTAGCCTTCTGTCCAGAGATGGGGCACCTGGAAGCCATGGCACTTCAGGGTCGCCCACAGTGCGTTCTGCCCCCCCCCCTCGGAGACGAGGACTACTATTGTGGCGTAGGACCTCACAGTGATTGCGCTGCAGCACTTTCCGCAGGTCACACGACCTACTGCCGGAGTACGAGACATGTTCTACCCTTACCGTGCTATTGCTCGTATCAACACCCTTACACCTGGTTTAACGGATGTGAGTGCCTGAGGTACACCCTACACCAGGGATATGGTTACATATCGGCCAAGTGGTTCGGAGCGATGGGACCCATGCCTCATATAGCCTAGGGGATAGCGTCCGTTTCCCCGACAGCAGGGACAAGGTAGCTGAGGCACAAGTAACCAGCCCAGAGGTATGACTGGCACCCCGCTGCAATCAAGTGGGTCGCAGACAAACCCCTACGTAAAGTATTAAAGCAGCATGCGCCCGTTGACCTGGTCGTTTCTCCATGGATTTGGAAGCTGAGTTTTAAGGAATGCAACTGGCAAATGGTCAAGTTATGTCGGAATTTGTTGTCAAATGAACGTGCAAATAAACGAGTGTAGTCGTTGTTATAAACTAAAGCCGACTGTTCTTCAGAAAAACCCATTTTTATTAATAGCCCAGTAGCTAGGGTAACATTTAATGTGAAATTCGAACCAAGTAGTATTTTTCTCATTTTCAGCTAGTTTACATGCTGATCTCTTCCCAGACAATCATGTCACACGGCAATCGTGGCCTCCTCTCTCACCACTTGGTCTCAAGTGTTACATACGGCACTATGCCTCTCTAATGGCTGATGATGGAGATAATACCTCAACATAACTCTAAATGTTTGTGTCTGAGAGGCTTTCTTTGAACTCTTATCACTTTAAACCCTACTACTATACATTTAACTGATAAAGCTATCAGTTAAATGTATAGTAGTATGGTTTAAAGTGACAAAGAGTTCAAAGAAAGCCCCTCAGACACAAACATTTAGAGTTATGTTTAGTGTAATAAAGTTGGCAGATATTGTAACCATATAGTGAAGAGTGAAAATGTTCATGAGAGTTTTTAATGGTTAATATATCAATATTCAGATCAGAAAGAACAATTTTGTACCCTTCTTGGAACTATTTTTGTTCAATATTTTTGGATTGAATATTTTTTCACCGTCCTGAATATTCTGTTTACAATGAAGATGCTGCAAATTGGAATTTTCAAAACATTTTAAAGGTTTAGATAACATTAAAAGTAGTTTATCAATAAGCTAAAAATAATATAAATTTTAAAATAACACTAAAAATATATACCTGAAAATAAGAGACATGGTGACCGGGAAGATACTCATCTTCTTACCCCCTAACATGTATTCAGCGACAGTGTCTTGCTTCTTGAACCAGCCATAGTAGACTCCGATGAGTAAAGATAGGATCAGCATTGTGCTGAATACGGAGTACTCCACCCAGTCAAACATCAGAGCTGCTGACTTCAAATCTGCGACCCCCGACATCCTGCTAGAAGACGAGGTGTGCTTAAGAGAATATACGTCAATTCCGTTATATAGCCCACCCACACATACCCGTACTGTGGTATGGGGCATGTATTAGTTCTTTAAGTTATTGTTGATGAATACTTTTTGTGTATAGAAATTTTACGCAACATCCGAAACCATAGAAGTTTAGTTTGATATTAATAGAGTTTTAAAATGAACAGTTTAACGTTCTGACCTCCTAAAATAGTGTTCTAGTACTCCTAGAAACTAGAAAACATTCTTAGATACTACACTTAAATTCATAGATATTCTTAGATTACTCAATACTACTGTACGTGTATGGGTGGGCGGGTGGGTCAATACTACTGTACGTGTATGGGTGGGCGGGTAGGTCAATACTACTGTACGTGTATGAGTCGGCAGATGGGTCAATACCACTGTAAGTGTATGGGTGGGTGGGTAGTTCAATGCCACTGTGCGTGTATAGGTGGGCAGAAATATTAATAGACGTATTTCGGTCGTATTTTCCCGATTTCAGTCTCAGAGAAACCACTGAGGATGCCACATCACAGTATGGGCGAAACGTCTGGTCATCTTGTAAATATTGTAGATAGTATTGACGTGGTTGTCACCGGAAACTGTAGATTCTAATTACCAAATTGATTGAATAGATTATGATTTATGTGCTTTTTTTATGATTAGGTTGGATCCTGAATTATATAAATACTGCCCTAAAAACTAAATCTTCCAGTAATGACCGCTTCAAGGTGTTATTTACAATATTTATATCACCAAACGTTTCCAGTGGTACCAAACCAGATGTACATTATGTTTGAGACAGTACAGAGATCCTGTACGTCTGACGATGCCCACGTAACAGCATGGGCGAACCGTTTATACTGTAAATACTGTAAAAACCTCCTAGACGTAGTCGTTACCGGAAGCTTTACTTTTTAGTTATGACAGCGGCCGCTTAAGTCTACGAATAAAAAAAAACAAGCTATATTGCACTTGGAAATCTACAGAAATGTAACTGTTTAAATAAGAAAAGACCACGGTTGTATGTAAAACATATTGTTAATTTGCTAGAACATTGATCTTAAACCACACCCCTTGTCAGTAACGTTTGCTATTTCGGGAAAGGGTGAGAGTACATTTGGTAATTTTTTATTTACTGTAGAAATATTTCCAATAATTGAATGACCCTTTTAAATTAAATTCTTTTTACTGATCATCCTTTTTAGGTACGATTTCACTACATTTATCCTTTTGAAATATGTATAACTTATCTTTTTAACAGATTGTTTTTAAATTGTTCTATTGCTAACAAAACAATAATATTCAAACTACTAGAACCGTTTAAACCATTTTGTAAAGAGAGGACGATCTCCTTTTCAACCTTACTCTACCTATTTCTCATAGACTATTGATCTGTGCGGGGAACTTATCAGACAGGGTAAGGGGCAGAATCAGTACAGTACAAGGTGAACACAACTGAAAAAAAACAAACTTAAGGCCTGGATTCGAACCAGCGTAACTCTAACCCAGATATCACTCAGTCACTGGCTCTCCCAAACTGTCACTTAACATTATCTTCCTGTTTCCCTGTACTTTCTGCTTAACACGTTGAGTTCGGAAGGCTAAATTGCGAAACCATCCATAAGGCCTAAACATTATTTTTCATAAATATCATCCCTTGCCATAAGTAGACCCCAGACGATGAGAGAAGTCCATTGTGAGATCTCTACTGTGATAATTATGACGTCATAATCTGCGAAGGGTATACCCGTCGCGCTGCACCCAATGTGTTAAACTAATATATATATATAAAGAACAAAACTTAGTAATCTTTTGTGTTTTTAATATTCAAGATCGATTTCTGTCTCGAAAGACCATCTTCAGTTGAACAGAATACAATAACCTTATTGTATTCTGTTCAACTGTACAATAACCTTATTGTATTCTGTTCAATTAACTGTAATTCTGTATATTTTTGTTTACAACCGAAAATCTTCCACAATCAACAACACCTGTTTTTATTCCGTAGTGTAGAGAAAAGTATCCTTCAAAACTCGAGTGAAAGTGTTTTGTATGTTCTCGACCATTTGAAGTGCTCGACAAGTGCACTTCAAACATATGGTCTCGAACATGCAAAACCCCACTTTCCACTCTTGTTATGAAATATACTATTTCACTACACTACTATGAGTTTAGCTGTTTTCGTTATGAGTTTACAACCTGCGAAACATCACATTTTTAACAGCTGTGTATTGTTTACTACCGAAAGTAACATTGTTTACAAACGAAAATTTTCCACAGTCAACAACACCTGTTTTTATTCCGTAGTGTAGTGAAAAGTATCGTTCAAAACTGGAGTGAAAGTGTTTTGTATGTTCTTGACCATTTGAAGTGCTCGACAAGTCTCGCACTTCAAACATATGGTCTCGAACATGCAAAACCCCACTTTCCACTCTTGTTATGAAATATACTATTTTGTGTTGGCATTTAAAAAAAAAAATAAATATCAATGGATTAAAAAGAGCGAGTTGAAACATATTTCTTAACATATCATATTTTATTGTAAACCTTGATTCTATGTGTGTTTCAAATCTATGTTGTAACTGTACTAGCCCTCATCCCCCGTACACGTAATACAAACAGCTGTTGAACTAACATATCCACCTTTTAATTAAAGGTTTTTAAAGAGCCTTGAAACTATTAAGTGATACTTAGGTATAACAGTTATATGAAAGAGCTAAATAATTCTCTCTACATCTTAATGTATTAAATCGAAAAACGATGTCCTCACTCATCATGAAATCTTTAGAACTACCGAACAGATTGGAGGGAAGTTACATTTTGTACCATTGATACTCACTAAGAAAGGATTTATGGAGATTCCATTCCCATGGGGTAGCAACAGCTCCTCAACTTTTCATTTATTTCGTAAGAATCACATTAGCATTAATTTATTTTAATAGTTTATTTCAAACAACTGATTAAAAAAACATTAACATGAGCTTGTATAGTTTTGTTTTCATTGTGAAGTGTCATTTCTCCTAACTCTGACACGATTGCACAACTTTGAACCTCCCTAGAGTTATGTGGTTTTCTAGACTCAGAAACGTTGTTATCAAGGAGGACGGCAGCAGGCTGAACTACGGAGGGATGGGTACGCAAGTGTAGAGAACTACCCCATAGCGAAGCAAGGCTGATGGCTAGAAGTTATACAAAAGGCATTCCTACTTCTCTTACTGGCATAAAGGCGGGTTTTTAAATAGAGAAGCGAATAGCTGATGTTAATAAATAAAATTTTATGTGTGCGCGAGTCAGACGACTAGTCGGTTTATTTGTTTACTTCTGACGTAAAAACTAAGTGACCCGAATGCACTTTGAATATTATCATGGAAGGTAATATCACATTAGGTTCCAAAATAAAGAATTCATATTTTCTAAAATCTTTTTTACTAATTTAATAGGAATATAGAAAATCTAAGTATCAAAAACAGACAACTAGTTTGGTTTGTACCATTTGTTGTGGAACTGAATGGCGAACAAACTAAAGGAAGAGTATTGAAGTATGTGGTGTGTGTGACGTGTGGGAGGGCGTGGCAAACAAAGTTTGTTCAATAAAATCGTTCTGCTTTTTATTGTTTACTGTAAATATTTTGTTCTACCACAGTAAAAATACAATTCGAACTATCTTAATTAGTTTTTATTAAAGCTAAAATAAAACGAAAACTTGGTTTCCCAACAAAATATTCCTACAAATATGTTTAAAAAGAAAACAAAATCTGATTAATACCAAAATTAATTTACATTTTGTACCTTAAAAATATAACTTTTTTTTCAAGAAGGGCCTTTGATCATTCATTGAAATAGGCGGCTTCGGTATTCAGTATCTCCTAGACCATGTATTCGCAACCTCCTCCCTATGTCACCCATCTGTTAAAATATGCTCTAGGAAGAATACTGACATTAAGTGTTGGACAAATTTCACAAACATGAAGATGAAAGAGATATACATTGGTTTTCTTATTTTATAAACTTACAAAACAAATTTTTAAAACACAAATGTTACTTTAAGAACCTCTTGTATTTATTGATATTGAAGAGAACATATATTTTTTTCTCCATGAAGTACTTACTGTGCAGTTTGCTTTTGCAATGAAAATAAAGTGCACCGATTCATTGTCTACATTATAAAGCAGTTAATTGATAAAATTCTCCATCATATTATTTCGTATACATTCCATTATATTCTTCATTTTATATAATTGAACATTATAAATATTTCGTTCTCTAATTAAATGCGTTTTGTTCATGGTTGATGAGTTTATTAAGTAGGCCTATATACGAGGGCGGTTCAATAAGTCCTTAGAAAATACAAGATAAGTCGCAAAAAGTATCAATATTGTTTTATTTTTATTTACTATCATCTGTTGCTTGACAACTGTGAAAGTTTCAGTTGATTTCATCAGCTGATTTCATTGTTGTCGTTGATTGAATCAGGAAAGGTTTGTTTATTTAGAATGATGGACACAAGTGAGTTTCGTGCTGTGATTAAACACTTTCATTTGAAAGGCTTAACACCGAAGGAAATCAAAGTTGAGTTGGATGCTGTTCATGGTACATCTGCTCCTGTGTTGGCAACTGTTTATAACTGGGTAAACGAGTTTAAACGTGGCCGTACATCCACAAAAGATGAACATCGTTCAGGGCGCCCAGTGGAAGTGACAACCCCAGAAATGGTTGACAAAATCCACGATATGGTTTTGAGTGATCGGCGAATCAAAGTGCGTGAAATAGTTGAAGCTACAGGCATATCACAAGGCACAGTGTTCACAATTTTGCATGAAAAATTAAATGTGAAAAAACTCTCTGCAAGATGGGTGCCGCGCTTGCTCACAGAGGAGAATAAACGCATTCGTGTGGTTGATTCTAAGGCTGTCTTGACAGTATTACGTCGCAATCATGGTGAGTTTCTGCGTCGATACATAACTGTAGATGATACATGGATCCACCACTGCACTCCAGAGTCAAAGGAACAGTCGAAACAGTGGGTTTTTGATGACGAACGGGCTCCAAAGAAGGCAAAGACAGTGAAATCCGCCGGCAAAGTTATGGTCACAGTTTTTTGGGATGCACAAGGAGTAATCTGCATTGATTACTTGGAAAAGGGAAAAACGATAACTGGAGAATATTATGCATCGTTATTGGACCGACTAAATGAAGAAATCAAGACAAAACGTCCGCACTTGAAAAAGAAAAAAGTTCTTCTGCATCAAGACAAAGCACGTGTACACACCTGCGCAGTTGCCATGGCAAAAATAATGGAATTAAAGTATGAGTTGTTACCACATCCACCTTATTCACCAGATTTAGCCCCCAGTGACTTTTTCTTATTTCCAAACTTGAAAAAATGGCTCGGTGGAAAAGTTTTATGTCAAACGAAGAAGTGATTGCCCAAACGAATGCCTATTTTGAGGAATTGCCAAAATCCTACTTTTTAAATGGCTTATCCATGTTAGAGAAACGCCTAATGAAGTGTATAGAGCTAAAAGGAGATTATGTTGAAAAATAAACAATAGTTTACCCGAAAAAATTTCTTTTTCTATCTTATTCTAAGGACTTATTGAACCGCCCTCGTATATACAGTAATGAATAGAGAAGTTACCTTTCTAGTTGTGGTAACGAGAAGCAGATTCTTCTTAATGACGAGATGTGAGAACATTATGAAGTTTGCGTTGACAGATAACAATAGTAACTTAAACAGTAACGATAAGATTTTGAAGCTCAGTTGAGTATTTTAAGAGTTATAATACTTAAATAAAAAATATTACTATTCAGAGCGTTTTCGTTACTTCGAATTTAAAGATTGATTAGATTTTGTACAACTCGTACTAATTTATAATTTAAAATTAATTTTTCATTATTCGAATATTTTATACGTAGCCAAATAAATGGTCTTGTTAAAATAGTATATTTCATAACAAGAATGGAACATGGGATTTTGCGTGTTCGAGACCATATGTTTGAAGTGCAAGACTTGTCGAATAATGAATGTTAAAATAGTAGAGCTAATTTTATTAAATCTTCCTAAAATGTTCCTAATTAAATAAAAAGTTAACATTCCAACATTTTTTATTCAGTAGTGTTGTGAAAAATATCGTTCAAAACTCAAGTGAAAATGTTTTGCATGTTCTCGACCAATTGAAGTGCTCGACAAGTCTCGCACTTAAAATATATGGTCTCGAACATACAAAATCCCATTTTCCACTCTTGTTATGAAATATACTATTTAAACATACGCACGCTGTATTTTCTATCTGTGCTGTTGAAATTTCGGAGAAATGGGATTCACAGGAATTTCGTAGTGTTTCTATTCTGTACGAACCAAATATTGTTTAGCATAGTCAATCATTTTCATAATACTTATAGCTGGATTTTAAGGAGCCAGTGTTCAATTAAACATAACTATCCGTGTAATAACTGGTAAGAATACTATATAGAGCTAATCACTCCATCTAAGTTCGGATTATCTGAATAGGATACTGTACGAAGGAATGAGTTACATAGACAATTGATAAACAAAGAGTGTAATCTTTTATTTTCTTATTGTTTTTAAGTCTATATGTATAAACATATGTTTTAATAGAAAGACACATTATTTTTCAGCTAATATTTCTTTCTCGATTTTGCATTTGTTCTATTTAAACTTTCTGCTTAAAACTAATGTCTCAACACCATAGAGATATTTCATTTCTGTGTTATAGGCCTATAGTCTGAGATTGTTATAGTCAGAGAGCAAATTTAATTATAAATTGTTTGTGTTAGTCTAAAGGCAGTTGTAATTATTTTGACAACGAGGTTCATTAGACACTTTTTAGTATAAAGTTATTGCGTAATTTTAGTGAAATATTTGGATTGAGGAACTCTTTTTGTATTGTGGTTAAGAATTTAGAAGCTGATTACAGCCAATCCAAGAATTAATTTTTTTTCAAATTACATTTGATGACCTAATTTTTTCGTTATTTGTTTCAGAGATGTCTATTGTTAAATTTTGAAGGTTATTCAATATTAGACCGGTAACATAGTAACCGGACTCGGAAATGAATTTGCCGGAAAGCAGGACATTTGTATAACCTTAATTCAGGCTTGAAATTAAGTAATCTGAGTTTGCAACATCTGAGAGAGCAAGCTTAACTTCTGGTAACCAAAAACCCCGACATTTTCTGACTTTTCAGTTTTTCGCATGGACTATAACTACTAAACGACAGCTCCTTAGTGAATACATTATCGTAAGAAAATTGAAAAGAAATAAAATGTTGCGTCGATTGACCTCCCTAAATGTAATACACAATAATTTTATAAGGTCATAATCGTCGACAGTAAAACGTAAATTTTCCTGATTTCCCCCTAAAATTGAACACTTATCGATATTTAACTCTCCATAGCAACCAGAGTACTGGTCAAATCATTCCAGCTAATCATCCAATATGAAGACTATTATTTATTTTATTCGTAGCTGTCCAACATATCTAATAACATTTTCTATCCACCACCCATGCCTTGGGCAAGAGCGGCTACTTAGATTTGAGGTTCAAATATAAAATGTTGAGGCCTGGAGAGATAAATTAACAATAAAGTAAAACGTTCAACAGTTAAACTTAGTATATATTTACCATGTTTGCTTTCCCATAATTCCGTCCTAACTTTGGAATTAACACAATGTAATTGCTCTTCCATTCACTATCTCGTGTTAAGTGAATTTTTCAGCACAACCATTCAAATATACAATTATTTGTCCTAATGTACTAACGACATTTGGGACACATTCTACTGAAAAGGATTAAAACTGCAATATGGGTTTGTAGAGAATATGACCAATCGTGCCTTGACGTTCGCTCACCGTGGTTAATTAGTCTATATGGCCAATCGTGCATTGACGTTCACTCACAATTAGTCTATATGGCCAATCGTGCCTTGACGTTCGCTCACCGTGATTAATTAGTCTATATGGCCAATCGTGCCTTGACGTTCGCTCACCATGGTTAATTAGTCTATATGGCCAATCGTGCCTTGACGTTCACTCACCGTGGTTAATTAGTCTATATGGCCAATCATGCCTTGACGTTCGCTCACCATGGTTAATTAGTCTATATGGCCAATCGTGCCTTGACGTTCACTCACCGTGGTTAATTAGTCTATATGGCCAATCATGCCTTGACGTTCGCTCACCATGGTTAATTAGTCTATATGGCCAATCGTGCCTTGACGTTCGCTCACCATGGTTAATTAGTCTATATGGCCAATCGTGCCTTGACGTTCACTCACCGTGGTTAATTAGTCTATATGGCCAATCGTGCCTTGACGTTCGCTCACCATGGTTAATTAGTCTATATGGCCAATCGTGCCTTGACGTTCACTCACCGTGGTTAATTAGTCTATATGGCCAATCATGCCTTGACGTTCGCTCACCATGGTTAATTAGTCTATATGGCCAATCGTGCCTTGACGTTCACTCACCGTGGTTAATTAGTCTATATGGCCAATCGTGCCTTGACGTTCACTCACCATGGTTAATTAGTCTATATGGCCAATCATGCCTTGACGTTCGCTCACCATGGTTAATTAGTCTATATGGCCAATCGTGCCTTGACGTTCGCTCACCGTGGTTAATTAGTCTATATGGCCAATCGTGCCTTGACGTTCGCTCACCATGGTTAATTAGTCTATATGGCCAATCGTGCCTTGACGTTCACTCACCGTGGTTAATTAGTCTATATGGCCAATCATGCCTTGACGTTCGCTCACCATGGTTAATTAGTCTATATGGCCAATCGTGCCTTGACGTTCACTCACCGTGGTTAATTAGTCTATATGGCCAATCGTGCCTTGACGTTCGCTCACCATGGTTAATTAGTCTATATGGCCAATCGTGCCTTGACGTTCACTCACCGTGGTTAATTAGTCTATATGGCCAATCGTGCATTGACGTTCGCTCACCATGGTTAATTAGTCTATATGGCCAATCGTGCCTTGACGTTCACTCACCGTGGTTAATTAGTCTATATGGCCAATCATGCCTTGACGTTCGCTCACCATGGTTAATTAGTCTATATGGCCAATCGTGCATTGACGTTCACTCACCGTGGTTAATTAGTCTATATGGCCAATCGTGCCTTGACGTTCGCTCACCGTGGTTAAATAGTCTATATGGCCAATCGTGCCTTGACGTTCGCTCACCGTGGTTAATTAGTCTATATGGCCAATCGTGCCTTGACGTTCACTCACCGTGGTTAATTAGTCTATATGGCCAATCGTGCCTTGACGTTCGCTCACCGTGGTTAATTAGTCTATATGGCCAATCGTGCCTTGACGTTCGCTCACCGTGGTTAATTAGTCTATATGGCCAATCGTGCCTTGACGTTCGCTCACCGTGGTTAATTAGTCTATATGGCCAATCGTGCCTTGACGTTCACTCACCGTGGTTAATTAGTCTATATGGCCAATCGTGCATTGACGTTCACTCACAATTAGTCTATATGGCCAATCGTGCCTTGACGTTCACTCACCGTGGTTAATTAGTCTAATCGAGTTGTATTCCTTTAATGAATTGCTACGAAATGATACGGAGTTGTCGACTAGGTTCAGGTAATAGAAGAATAACAAATCCTATGTAGTAAAGTAATAGACATTTAATGTAGTCAAACACACGTGCCCCACTAATGGATGAGGAACAAACACACGTGCCCCACTAATGGATGAGGAACAAACACACGTGCCCCACTAATGGATGAGGAACAAACACACGTGCCCCACTGCTTCTAAATTATCGCATTATAAAGTACAGTTTTGTTTTTAGGGTCTACTATACATGCTCTGAGAAATCATAAAAATGGAAACTCAATGACTTAAGTTTGCTTTTTGTGTAAGTGTATGTACGCACATAGTCATTCGCCTTATGCATTTTGTTTACATGGAACCACTTTACTCAAATTTTTACTATAACAATTATTTTCTAGGCATACGAATTACATTTGTACAACTATTCATACTACGGTAAAAAAAATAACACCGTAACAAAAATCTAACAAATATGGAAATAATTTAATTAATAACAATTTTTACTTTAGTCAAATAACACAGATAATAATTTGATTTTATATAATCAAATTATTCTATCAAGTTACTCGTTTAAGTACTTCGTCGTACTTAGTACGTTACTCGTTAAAGTACTTCGTCGTACTTAGTACGTTACTTGTTTAAGTACTTCGTCGTACTTAGTACGTTACTCGTTTTAGTACTTCGTCGTACTTAGTACGTTACTCGTTTAAGTACTTCGTCGTACTTAGTACGTTACTAGTTTAAGTACTTCGTCGTACTTAGTACGTTACTCGTTTAAGTACTTCGTCGTACTTAGTAAGTTACTCGTTTAAGTACTTCGTCGTACTTAGTACGTTACTAGTTTAAGTACTTCGCCGTACTTAGTACGTTACTCGTTTAAGTACTTCGTCGTACTTAGTACGTTACTAGTTTAAGTACTTCGCCGTACTTAGTACGTTACTCGTTTAAGTACTTCGTCGTACTTAGTACGTTACTAGTTTAATACTTCGTCGTACTTAGTAAGTTACTCGTTTAAGTACTTCGTCGTACTTAGTACGTTACTCGTTTAATACTTCGTCGTACTTAGTAAGTTACTCGTTTAAGTACTTCGTCGTACTTAGTACGTTACTAGTTTAAGTACTTCGTCGTACTTAGTACGTTACTAGTTTAATACTTCGTCGTACTTAGTAAGTTACTCGTTTAAGTACTTCGTCGTACTTAGTAAGTTACTCGTTTAAGTACTTCGCCGTACTTAGTACGTTACTAGTTTAAGTACTTCATCGTACTTAGTAAGTTACTCGTTTAAGTACTTCGTCGTACTTAGTAAGTTACTCGTTTAAGTACTTTGTCGTACTTAGTAAGTTACTCGTTTTATTACTTCGTCGTACTTAGTACGTTACTCGTTTAAGTACTTCGTCGTACTTAGTACGTTACTCGTTTAACTGTTTATACTATGGCAAAATAATAAGCTAGACAAAGACAAATATTACAACTTATTGATACTACTGTAAATATACAGCACAAACACTAAGCTTCACTTAGTTAAACAATCGTATTAATCTTAAACATATTTTATACCTTTTATATGTACAGAACGTCCTAGGAAGATGTCGACACCAGCCAACCCATTCAAGAACTAACTATATGACTCCAGGGTCATAATATGTTAATGAGTCATTTCGGGGTCGTAAAGCAGGTTTGTGAACAGCCTACAATATCGCAAGGGGTCATATAGGGCTGTTCATCGAAAAGGTTATGTAATACTTAAATTAATAGTCAAAATATGCAGATAGACTAGAGAAATAAGCAAAACTTGACTATTACAAATAACAGAAAAATGTCTTAATCATTTTACGAATATATTTTTATTTTAGTCAAAACCTAAATTATAAAATATGGATAAATTCTATAAAGAATTTATAAACTGTGATAAATGCATGACTGTCTAAGGAATATTTTTATATTTTGCTAATTAAAATTAGTGTAAAATTTGCCAATATCAATCATTAAGTCCAATAACAGTTAATTATATAAAAATTGATAGTAATACACTGATGATAATCATTGCATTGATTATAGTGTTATAACTTATTTGTAAAATAAGTGTCTAGCTGATTAATTATATTTGGTATTTAGTAGCGCAAGTTAATAAATTAGTTATTAAATATTGAAACGAGATAGTTCCTTAACATGAATAATTGTTATAATTATTCTGCATTTAATGGCTCTAATAATAATAATAATGATAGTATAGGATGAGGCGCAATCATGGCAAATAATTAATATGAATAATGATGTGTACTTGATCTATTAATCCCTTGTACGTTTATTAGGGTGTCAGCGTATAACCCAATTGATAAGAGAATGAGGCTTAGTCTCCATATTTTGTTAATAATATTGGTAAATGATGTGGGGGTTCTATAAAGAAAGATATTTTTTCCATAAAGTTACTCCATTATTTTTACTCCATTTTATCCAAAATTGGACCCCGTGTTGTCCATTTTGTATCAGGTGAATACCTCTTTCCCGAGTTTCTCACACACCGATCGAGGCTAACTCCATCAAGTTTGATTACTCGTTCTTAACATTGTGGTTTACTTAGGGATGGACTCTTCAGAAGGTTGCCCTTCTAAAATAACAATGAAACAAGAATAAATGGAAGAAGGGAATTTTACATACAATAAAACCATTTCTTCTTTCAGTTCTTTTTTAGAAGATTTTAAATTGAAAATAATTTTAAAATTCTCATATATTCCAATAAAATGATTTATTATGTGAGGCCTTTCACGTACAACGTAAAATGATAAATCTGGAATATATAAAATTAATTGTGATAGTTGTGATAAAGTATATATTGGCCAAACAAAAAGAAAAATTAAAACAAGTTTGAAAGAACACACAGCAAATTTTAAGTATGGACAATGTGAAAAATCAGCAATGGCCAAAAAAAGGATATAACTTTTCAAAATCTGAAGTTCTAAAACAAGTGAACAAAAATCAATTATTCTACATGAACAAATTTAATACACTAATTGTAAATAATGAACCTCCTCCCATTCAAAATTCTCCGTTTATATAGTATAATTTAACTGAAAATTACTAAGTATTCATATTTGTATGTGCACACTTAACATTTAATTATTTTTTAAATCTACCATATGTTTAAAATATGTATAGTATTATATTTTATAAACAAATGTTTTAAAATTAGAATTTTTTTTATGTCTGAAGATGTTTACATTGTAGGCGAAAGGCCTCACAAAATAAATCATTTTATTGGAATGTATGAGAATTTAAAAATTATTTTCAATACAATAAAACATTCCACATTGTAATACGTTGAATGAAATATATAATACAGGTACAAAAATCAACTAATAATTTTCAATATTCTCCCCTGATTAGTTTCAAAATTCAGTATAATTTGTTTCTAGTTAGAATGAGTTACATTTGTTCTATTTTTTATGTGACGTAAACAGAGCAAACTAAAATATATCGCAATAATTACATACATTAATCAATAAATAACAATCCATAAACATTCAATAACCTACGTTGAGATATATTAGTTAAATATCTTAATTGTCCATTATTTTACTCGTGATTTTAAACGTTACATTATGTGATAAAGATTAATTGATACATGTCATATGGATTGAAATGAAATTTTTATTTTACTGATTCAATTTCAGCTCCTGTAAAGTAAGTTACTTCATGTACATCTTAGATAATACAAACAATATAAAACACAGTTTCTCATCTAGCACAAAGTAGCTCACTCCTAGCAAACAAACGTTTATTTTGTTAAAGTTGGTTGAACCTACTCTACAGATTCAGTATGTATATGTACTCAGTGATGAAAAGTATTGTAGTCGTCAGAGGACAGTGGCCATTTTTCACTTTTCCCAAAAAATTCGCTCATCTCAGCTTACAATATTTCTTGTGCACGTACACATTGTTGAGAATACAGTTGTGGATAGGGATGGCAAATATTTTCAAAATATCGATATATCAAATTATCGATAAATCGCAAACCAAATATTGATCTAACGATAATGTTGAAATATATATATCGGGTAACCACTAAATCGAATCGGAAATTATTTATCTGTTTAAAATTATGCACTAATTCTTATGTCATGCATAATTATTACTAAAAAATACCCTCATGTTTTGCACTGAATATAAAAAGTATAAGACTAAAATATGTGGGATTGGATTAAAAAAATGAATGAAAATAAGAATAATTATACCTTTAAACTATTATGTTAATTATAAAAGAATAATTTAATAACATTGGTATAGGATCGCCAACCGTTCCACCCACTGATCTACAATAAACTACATTTTAGTGCGTTAACCTCACGTAAAAAAAACTAAATCTAAATAAAGTTACTTTATTATTTCAATGCATGTTTTGTAAGCATAACACGCATTGAATCCAAATGGACAGTCCAAAGGTTTTTTTTTTTTTTTTTTTTTTTTTTTTGAGGAGACAGAATAATGTAAATATTTAGTGGTATGACTTTTTTTAGCTTCATTCGCCAGTTTACATGGGCCTGCAGGCCTGTGCGTCATCTTTATTCAACGAGTGAAGTACCGGCCGTTGGCTTAGTGGGAATTCGAACCTTGGACACTGTGCTCCGAAGTTCGAAGCCTTAGCCACTGAGCTACCACGCCGGCATAAGGCTCAAAATATCGATATGCCCGATAGTATCGAAACATACAATCGATACAAATATATCGAAACATACTATCGTCGATACTAATATATCGAAACATATTTATCGATATTTCCGATATATCGATATATCGTTGCCATCCCTAGGTGTGGTATCAACAGACTTTGTGATGGATTTTGTATATGATTCGTTAAAAGATTAACCAAAACAGTTATAAATAAATGTTTGTGGGGTTATTCAGGAGCATTTATGTCACTTTTACGAGGTATTGAACCTTCATCAATTCTTTCTTCACATGTTGTCTCAGGGGGTGATATTTCTCCTTGGATTTTCATCAGTGTAAGTTCTTCCTCGACTTTGCTGGGTTGTGGAGGAAGAAGGTGTTGAACGAGATGAGACAACAGTCTGCGATCCATGGAGGCGAGATCCGGAGGGTCGGTGACCATTGAGACAATAAGCCCTATGACAACGCCGATCACAGTTCCACACACCGTGTAATACATGTAGGACATCTGGAAGATGAGGGGCACGCTGGGGTCAGCCACCACAGGGGAACTGTAGCCACGGTGTGTCTCCAGGCGGGACTGCACTCTGGAAGGGAAACATTTTATTTATTGTATTTGGATAATAGTTAAACTAATTTGTAATATTTTACATTGTTGACAGGAAAAGGTACTTTTAATAAGTTATAAAGTTGTTCTTAATAGATTTATTAAAGTCTAATGAACAAAATCTTCCCAAAGTAAATTTCTGAATGGAACAACTCATTTATTAAGAAATAACAAATATGAAACAGTATTGTTGTTGCTTTATTTTATCCAAGGTTGACATTATATTAAATAATTATTAAAGATGTGCTGAAAATAATTAGTACTATAACATTTCAAAAAGAACTTTATCTGGATACTAGCCTACTTCACTACGGGTGGTTCTCTAAGCAAACGTACCCTTCCCTCCGTGGTTCTTTCTAAATAATCACATCAATATAAACGATCAGCTTGCTGTCGTTCTCCTACATAACAAAGTTATATAGTCTAGGAAACCTTTCCTCTCCTATAGGGAGATACCAAGTAGTGCGATCGTGTCAGGGTTAGTAGAAATTACCTTAAACATTTCACAATAAAAACAAAATTAGCCTGGCTTTCGTGTCATGTTTGTTTGTTGAACCAGCAGCTCGAAAAAAATTATTAAATTTAACTAATTCCCATGTTACTTTTATGTAAAAAAGGAAACATTGAAGGGCTGTTTCTAAGCCATATGGTTAGAATGTCTAGAATCCTCTATTAGTGGGTCTCAAGTATACAAATTAAACTTCCCTCCTAATTTCATCAAAATCTGTTGAGTGGTTCCGTATATTTCGCAATGAATGAGTACGTTGTTTTTGTACTTTATATATTAAGATTAATTTCACATTTTACAAACACTTTCATTAAAAGACTAAGACTGTAAACAAAATTTTCTCTAACAACGATTTTAATACATGATATTAAATATTTATGTAATACAATTACCACAGAGTAGTGTATTGATATAGAATGCATGTTAAATATTTCTTCGATAAAACACTCTTCATCAAACAAATAATTTAAATTTAATTAAACTTGAACTATCTTCAAACTTAAGGGGACCCTAAACGGAAAAAAATTTTTTTTTACGTTTTTGGGATTTTTATTAAAAATTAAACCTTAGAATCTCCTCTTTCCACTGATATATGACATTATAGGGTTAATTATTTGCAAATAAACGAAAAAATATTTATTTATAAAGGTTACACATGATTTCGTTTCCATGGAAATGACATTCCTGTTCACCAACTCATATAGTATGGAGTTTTTATGACCATAGAAGACTATGACCATACTAAGCACTTCCATCTTCGAGAACCAATCATGTTGGAAATCAAACCCATATTCCAGAGTTTATCACACCCAGACTTACTAAAGAAATGTTTGTCAGGCAAGTCACAGAATCCAAATGAATCACTAAACAATTTGATCTGGACTCAGATTCCCAAACGGACATTTGTAACCATGCAAATCCTGAAATTTGGAACATATGAGGCAGTTTTGTCCTTCAATGATGGTTACATGAGTAAATACAAACTATTAGAGCATTTAGGATTGAAGGTAGGCCAATATTGTATAGAATCCATGAAACGAGAAGACTCTGAGCGTATCCGACAATCTGACAAGGCAGCGTTGGAATTGGAAAAAAAATCCGCCAACAAAGAACCCTTGCTAAGAGGAAGCTAGAAGATATGTATGAGGCAGAGGAAAACCCAGTCAACCCTTCTTATGGTGCTGGGCTTCACTAGTTTTAAGTAAACTTTACTATGTTGGTAATTTTTAAGTTTTTTTGCATTTTCCGAAAGTTGGGGTTTTTCATTTTTGACAGCAAATATCTTGGTAACCATTTGAGATATACTTACCAAATTTTCAGGGCTCATACATAAGACCAAATTCTATGTCCATACATAGGGTTTTTGATTTACTTGTATTACAAACAAAAATAAAAAAATATTTTTGTATTAAAAATTGTATACTTAAAACTACTACTTTTTAAAAAATTATAAATTTTTTTCTTAAAAATAAAAAAATCCCCTGTGTATGGGTCTAGATAAAAGGTCACTCTTTCAAATAACAAAAATTAGAGCTCTAGGTCACTTTTTTACAGAGATATCTGCTTTATAGCTAAAATTACGTTTAAATGGCATTCGGGGTCCCCTTATGAGAAAAAACTAATCTCAACTTATTTCAACTTATTTCCAAGTTTAGTAAGAGTATCAGCTGATTGATCTTTTGAGCAAAGATACTTTATCTGAATTAACACGCTAGCCACTTTGTCTCGAATAAAATGGTGTTTGACATCCGCTTGTTTTAGTCTTTTATGGTTCTCTGGGTTATTTGCAATCCTAATGGTTGATTGATTATCGTCATATTTTAAGAATAATCACACGGTATATTTGAATCTTGTTTAAATTTCATTTATTTATTATTAAATTTAGATGTATATTCAAAGTATTAAAACAATATTTTGACCCAGCAAGACGATGCTTCTCTATACTAAAAGTAGATTTATAAGTACTAATTCTTGTGGGTTTTTAGCCATAAGAAACGGCCCCCATGTGTCTTAATTAACACATCATGTGCTTTCAAAGTCGTGTGCTTTCTAAGTCATGTGCTTCCAAGAAACGGTAATCTGTGTTGTTTGCCTAACAGACGAGGTTCATAAAGAGCTTTCTATTATGTATAAAAGCTATTCCTAAACTTCTAATGTTTTCTGACATAAAGTTGGGCAACGTACCATTATTCAACGAGTTCTGTTTTTTGTTTATAGCTACACTAACTTCCTCGAAAATGGTTTTAAAATCATAAAAAGTATTTTATTTTCTCGTCATTACACATATTATCCAGAAGACTACATGTTTGGTCATCAACTTGTTCTGAAAGGCTTTGTCCGATACAGAACTAAACGAAAATAGTTTAGGTCAGGAAGTTGTAACACATTTAATTTCTCAAAGTTATTGGTGGCGAATTTGAATGGCTGTGTGTGTAAAGACGTATATTTTCGAATCTCAAAAATTGTGTTTGATCCATTCCAATTGTTACGAATCCTTCGGTGTCTTCAAAATTAGTACACAGTAATTTATTATTTGTCATGCTGACTGACTCCACTATCTAAATACCAACAATTTAAATCTAAAGTAGTTGTTCATTATATGCCTTAGAATCGTTCAACAACAGCTTTTCCAAAAGCACCTTTTGTTAGCCTCTTACCATTATTTTCTTTAACAATTCGATATCTACATTCATTTATTTTATGATCTGGTTTCTTACAGAAACTAAAGACAATATGCCCATTACGTGTATTTGTAATTATTTTACACTTACAAATCTAAGTACGTTTATTTTTGAAACAATCGTTTTTCAATAACCATTATATAGATATCAGTCTTGGATATCAATGCAACATTTTTATCATTACTGTCATAGTCATGTTTGTAACCATTCTTTGAGTTATCTTAACATTATAGAAATGAAAGAACTTTTATGATTTTCAAAAGATACTAATGCCCAAGCTTTAAGAAACCCTGTAAAGCTGTCAGGCGATATTTTAACTGACATCAATACTTTTGTTAAAACGCGTGCTCTGATTAAGCTGCTGTTTGTAGATAATTGGCCTACAAAACCAAATACATTCCTAGGAAATTTTCTAAAAAAATTATCTTTTTTGATCGAAAATTTCGATACAAAACAAGAATGAATAACAACATTGAAACGAAAGACATACTCACGCGCGCACTTACATTAAAGTAAAATAAAAACACACGAGCACTCACACACGCGCGCGCGCGTGTTTTAACTGAAAACTAAGTGCACACTCTCACACCACTGAAAACAAGAAATACACCTGCACATCGTTACGAACTTAAAACGAAAGACAATATGCACGTTTTTGCTGAAAACGAAAATCTACCAGATAAATACTGTGACAACGTGGTCTAAAACTGATTGCCTTAATAGGTTTACCCACAGAAGGTTTCCTGTGTAGTTCTGAGGACAGAGGTCCACACTGGTGTGTTTGCCAGGGTAACGAAGTAGACCGGAAGTCAAGTAGTACTGTGCATTCCCCATGATCCATGTCATCACCACCAGACTGCTGATAGCCCCTACTATAGCACCCTGAAAAATATTAGGTGTCTCACAGCTCTCAGCCAGAATCTTAGGAGCAATGGGTTTCCTCCAGGCAGAGTACACTAGAGCTTTATTGTGGTTTCATTACAGAATTCATATATTAGTACTCATATTCATAATTTAGATTATGTTCTTAGGATAAGAAGACTACTACTAAAGCTGAGCGTCGGCTAGGTCGGTGGGTCGGCGCGGCGCAAGGCTAGTATAAAGGCCTTTATACTCCCCTTGGACGCGGCGCTGGTCCGTCCTAGTGGAGCGCGGCGCAGGTCAGACGGTTGGAGGTCCGTCCACTAAGAGCGCGGCGCAGTTGATCACTGTACGTGTCTGGTTAGTTGGGTGGGCTAGTTCCTTTGTACGTGTATGGGTAGGTGGGTGGGCTAGTTCCTTTGTACGTGTATGGGTAGTTTAACTAAACCTCCTCAACAGTTCACCTCGTTTCTGCTATTTGTGCACTGTTATCGTGTCCTGATCATAAAGATTTATGCAGTGTATATATATATAAAATTTATTTTTTTTTTGCAACAGTGACTAAAGATGTTGCTAAAGTTCGCGAAATGTACAAAATGCCTTGTTCCCATTTAAAATTGCAGGAACTAAATAAAGAAAACCCCTCTTGTAAATAAATGCAATGTTGTGGAAACATTTCCAGTCAATCCGTTCCCTACTTTACGTGTTTATGTACAGAAATATACGGGAGTTTAACTTTTTTTTAAATCTATGTATTAAAAATGTATTTAATATTAAGTTTTTTTCTTTAATAGCTAGAGACTAGAGAAAAATATTGCTGAAGAAAGTAAAGCAAAATAGTTAGATGAACTTAACTTGTGAGAGACTTTCCTGAGGTGACGATCAACTATTTCAAGTACTTCCGAATATCAAAAGAAAAATGAAATGAACATCTAGACATAATTAGATATGACATTAGAAAAATATACAACTTTCGTAAATCAATTCAAATCAACTCTCCCAGATAACAACATTTAGTTTTCAATTTATTCTATATTCTTTCCTGCACATGGAAATTTATATCTAACTGTCATTTCCGTTTTGTAATATTATACTCCTGTTAGTTTTTAAGTATTAATAAACAATTTAAGAAGTATCTATTTTGACAATTTTCCTGTCAACAAGAATTATTTTACCTTGGAATTTGCTCTTGGAAAGAAAATTCCCAAAATGAACAGGCACAAGAGAGCCCCGCTGGTTACACCTGCCAGACTCATTCCTATCTGGAAGAAACATAACAGAGTTTGTTTATACTGGTAGAATAAATATATTAATTGTGCTGTATTTCTTTTTTAGTTTTTTTAAAAGCACATTAGAAAAATGACGGACCTTTTCGTTAAATATCTTTTTCTTTTGTTGATGTTATAATTGCTTTAAACACTTATTATGTGGAATAAGTTGAATTATGCAAATTTCCCATCACTTAAAGAGCAAAACTTTCAAAACTTTTATACGAACGAAGCATAGTAATTCATCTTAACTTTCATCATAAGAAGTTTACATAAACAATATTTGAGGAGTTACACTCGGTTTCACTTAACCATCTATATAAGAGAGTAAAATATTTGTCTGTATAGATTGATGGATGAGTGAGTTTTGTGTGTACAATATTATTGAGATATAGTAACTTACGAACTTACGATTGTTGTCATAAATAAATACATATCTTGTTATAGTAATAAACACACAGGATATGATTTGGATATAATATGCACATAAATCAGCTGGACACAGTTGCACATTTTCAGCACTGATATTTATTTTCATTTGTGAACGAAATACACTGTTCCCTTTTAAAATTTCAGGAACTAAATATAGAAAACCCCTCTTGTATATAAATGCAGTATTGTGCAAACATTTCACGTAAATCCGTTCCGTACTTTTCGTGTTTTGTGTACAAAAACATACGGGAGTTTTTTTTTTTTTAATCTATACATTCAAAACTTAGGTATTTAAAATTAAATTTTTTTCAAATATCTGTAGACTAGATAAATAAATAAATAAATTTATGTCGAATGTTTTATTTACAGAAAGAAAAACAAAATATTTCAATTTGACAAAAAAAGATTGTAGGAATATTAAGAAATAAAAACATAGGTTAAACAATTATATATTTGTGTATGTGATAATGGAAACAATAAATGTTTTAAAATATAAATCGTATATATTTTAATGTTAAATTTAAGTCATATTTATATTTCTGGCAAATACTGAAAATTTGGTCAATAGTGAAGTTGGTTCACAGCGTTTATTAAGAGCCATATAAAAGTTGGAAAGGGACCAGCTGATAAATACCGGCTGTTCATTCGCTATTGGCTATTCATTATTTACGTACATTTCCTAAGGTATGTAACAATGACTACATTCGCTCATCTACACTTATCACACCTATTCTTAATCCATATTCACCCATATCTTAAAGGTCGATTTCTTAAGAACAAATAAAAATTGTAAGTATTTCGATTAGATTTAAGCTAGACAGATAATCAGTAACGTTTTGTACTAACAAATTAACAAGTTGAAATTAAAAATCATTATTGTGTGTATTAGTTTAAAAGACCCATTAAAGAAGTAAAATGTTAACATGGCTCAAACTACTTCATTAAAGTACACTTATGGACACTTAAAATATTCTTTCAAACTTTTTAAAAACATAAATTTCTTAATTTACTTATTACTATACCTCAGGCGGAGATTATTGCTTCAAAATTCACAGAAATTATACCTGAAATATACTCTCCGTCTTCTCGACAGCCAGAGTTAGAGCAACACACAACACTCCTAAGAGGAAGGACAGGATCTTCATAATAACAGATTGTCTCAAGTCCGACTGTTTTTTCCCACAAAACATGAAAGGCTCAACAATGTCTTCGTACATAGCGCCCGCCATCGTATTGAAGGCGGCCGACATCGAGCTGAAACACGCTTAAGTTGATGTTTAAACACGTTAGTAAACCTAACAAATAGAAATGGATAAATAAATAAATTAACCGATTTAAAATTTTGAATTAAAAATTAATTTAAAATTAGTTTGATAGTAGTGTTAAAACATAGGTTTCAGGACAACCTTGAACTTTGTACCGGCCGAGCTCAGTGAGCGAGGCGATGCGGTAGGTCAATGTTGTTATTGTTTACAAATTTATCATCACGTGTGACCCCAGAGGTTCACTACTGATTACCACCACGTGTTGACCCCAGAGGTCAAGTTTACTACTGATTATCATCACGTGTTGACCCCAGAGATCAAGTTTACTACTGATTATTACCACGTGTTGACCCCAGAGATCAAGTTTACTACTGATTACCAGCACGTGTTGACCCCAGAGGTCAAGTTTACTACTGATTATCATCACGTGTTGACCCCAGAGATCAAGTTTACTACTGATTATCATCACGTGTTGACCCCAGAGAGATCAAGTTTACTACTGATTATTACCACGTGTTGACCCCAGAGATCAAGTTTACTACTGATTACCACCACGTGTTGACCCCAGAGGTCAAGTTTACTACTGATTATCATCACGTGTTGACCCCAGAGATCAAGTTTACTACTGATTATTACTACGTGTTGACCTCAGAGATCAAGTTTACTACTGATTACCACCACGCGTTGACCTCACAGATCAAGTTTACTACTGATTATTACCACGTGTTGACCTCAGAGATCAAGTTTACTACTGATTATTACCACGTGTTGACCTCAGAGATCAAGTTTACTACTGATTATTACCACGTGTTGACCCCAGAAGTCAAGGTTACTACTGGTTATTACCACGTGTTGACCCCAGAGGTCAAGTTTACTTCTGATTATCACAACGTGTTGAACCCCAGAGGTCAAGTTTACTACTGATTACCACCACGTGTTGACCCCAGAGGTCAAGTTTACTACTGATTATTACCACGTGTTGACCCCAGAGATCAAGTTTACTACTGATTATTACTACGTGTTGACCTCAGAGATCAAGTTTACTACTGATTACCACCACGCGTTGACCTCACAGATCAAGTTTACTACTGATTATTACCACGTGTTGACCTCAGAGATCAAGTTTACTACTGATTATTACCACGTGTTGACCCCAGAGGTCAAGTTTACTACTGATTATTACCACGTGTTGACCCCAGAGGTCAAGTTTACTACTGATTATTACCACGTGTTGACCCCAGAGGTCAAGTTTACTACTGATTATCACAACGTGTTGAACCCCAGAGGTCAAGTTTACTACTGATTATCAACACGTGTTGACCCCAGAGGCCAAGTTTACTACTGATTATCACCACGTGTTGACCCCAGAGATCAAGTTTACTACAGATTATCACCACTTGTTGACCCCAGAGATCAAGTTTACTACTGATTATCACCACGTGTTGAGTCCAGAGGTCAAGTTTACTACTGTTTACTACGAGCACGTGGACCCCCCCCCCCACGACGTTGTCCAAGACGTCACGCCACTTTCGCGCTCTCTTTTCTGACGTCAAACTTGACCTCTGGGGTCAACACGTGGCGATAACTGCGCAATAACAACACTGACCTACAGCATCACCTCGCTCGCTGAGCTCGGCCGGTATAAAGTTCAAGGTTGTCTTGAAACTTATGTTTTAACACTTCTTTTGATAGTATTTATTTTATGATTAATTTTATTTAATAAAATCCAATTGTTTGAAATTATAATAAAATTATATAATTTTATTTAACACGATGATTTTGCGATGGTTAAAATTAAAACATACGACGAAAAATTCCACATTTGTTATTTTTTATCTTATATTTGAAGTAGCATTCATAATATCCAAAAATTACAAAAGGTATAGACGGGTGCCACATTAGGCTATTTTCGCCACGCGATAATAATCGTAGCTGAAATAATCGCCCGACTTACACATGAAGCGATAAATATCGCGACTAAGGCCTATACAAATGGCCGCGTAATAAAAGTGGATGTCACACGAGTGATAAAATCCAAAAAGTATTTCAGTTGATAATAAATATAAATTATTACTTTAATAAAAACAGAACTTTGAGTTCATTTAGGATCTGAATGTAATAATTATAACTTTTCATCAATTTTCAACAAATTTATTTTTTTTTTTATTTATTTAACGAGTTTGTAGAGTCTTAATTTAAGAAAACTTACAAACTATTTGTTATCATAAATGTTTATAATGATTATTTCTATTTAGGTTGGAAGGTGTAAATACATTTTATATACAATAAACGAACAAACAAGCAGGAAATCATGTTTTTTTATTCCACTACATCTTACTACACTGTGCTTGATAGGTACAGTTAGTTATGAAGATTTATTAAGTAAATATTGCTTCTGTTGTACTCAATGGTTGGACTTAGTTTTACATAAATTCCAATAATTGTTATTGGATTAAACCTCAGAAATTCTCCTTCTCAATTCTGTTAGCCAATCCCTTTTCAATGCTAAGAATGTTCTCAGTCTTTTTTCAATGCCAATAACTACCTAAACTACTTATATATTTACAAGAACATGTTGTTATTAGCTTCATTTGTAATGAAAGGACTTATCTGTAACCTAACCTAACTTACACAATATCTTTGTGAGTTTATGTGAAGAAAGCGCTTAGGACATTTTGTATAGTGAGTGTTTAATACGTCCTGCATCATCTTTCATATCTCCTTTATGGATATTCGGTAATAGAAAAAGTTTGGGTTTGGCGGGAAGCTAAAAGAATTTGACCAAACCTTTTTCTTTGTTTTACATTCTACCGAGTTTATAATTTTATCTAAGAACAGAGGTATATAGACTGTGCTGACTAGTGTCTGATGTTCTACCTGAGGGCAGCACTGAGCACTCCGGACACGAACAGCCCCGCCAGCCCGGGGTAATCACGGGTCACCTCCATGACGTATAAGGGCAGCAGCTGTCCCGTCTTCCTTACCTCCTTCACATTGGCAGAAACATCGACTCAAGTTAGGTTTTAGAAGTAAAAACTAACTCTATATCGATATAAAAAGGGAGGTTGGACGTTGACACAGGCGCGTGTCGCTGGTCCGACCATGCTGGAAATGTGGAAAACAGTAAATGTTACGATTTAGTTCTAAAATAGCATTAAATGGTTAAATGGTACCACATTATAAAAAATAGGTTTGTCATTTTTAAAAATAAATTAAGAATGAACGTTAACCGAGCCAGTGACATAACCAGTCGGCCTCTTTTGATTTCGGCGTTAAAAGAAATACTCTACCAAATTTTATTACTGAATTGATACTTGTACGGGTAAGAATACAAGCTTTATCACGGCCAATAAATTGACACGGCATTTGAGTGTCAATAATGTACGTATATGGGCGGTCGGGTGGGTGAGTAACACCGAAAGTTTATGGGTGGGCAGGTGGGTCAATACTACATGGTACCAATAATGAAAAAAGATACATCAAACGCTTACGTCTAATAATGCTTTTCATTTCGGTGTCAATGACATATCGGCCCGGCACATTGGAATTTATGCAAAAAATGTGTGCCAAAATATATATTCTGGCTAAATACTAAATGGCATCACAAAGACAAAAATAGGTCCTGAATCTTATATTAATTAAAAAGACAATGACGTGATTCGTACGTAGGCTAAGCAGGCGACAAGCACTCTAACGAACTTCCGAAATTAAAGATAAATAAAATATTGAAATTTGGTACGAAATTGATACTAATGATAATACCACTAAACTAAAAAATAGGTACCTTTATCGTTAACGAACAGAACAGACTATTCATTCGAGGTCAATAATGTCTTAGCCCAATATTGGAATTTCTGAAAAAAAGTCTGCAAAAATAGTTCTGGGATAATGTGGAGAGTTCCGGGGAGGCGGTTAGTGAGAGCTAACACCGAGGCGATGAGCCGCCCTAGACATCCAGATATTGGGAAAACCCTCGGAATATAGACTATTTCTTTTTTTGCAACAGTTTGAGAGTGGCATGCCTCAAACTTACTCGTTGCCTCCAAGAGCCCACTACACATTGACGTAAACGAAGTGAAGAATGGCATGTCTAGTCACTCGTTTCCTCCATGTGCCCATTACACATTGACGTAAGCAAATTGAAAAATGGCATGCCGAGTAATTCGTTGCCTCCAAGAGCCAATTACACATTGACGTACGCGAAGTGAAGAATGGCATGTCTAGTCACTCGTTGCCTCCAAGAGCATTGACGTACGCAAAGTGAAGAGTAGTAGTTATAGTTAATTTGACAAGACACAAAATTTGTACAAATAGAATTTATAATTGTAACAAATATTATGTGTTGATAAATGATTTGACTTGAAGAATGTTTACTACGTCTGTTTAATGGATGATTATATTACACCTAGATACAAAAACGTTTATTTTATGAATTTATTTTCGTTTCTTTATCTATGGCTTTGAACAAATCGGTCCTCCAGGTAGTCCTCAAGAAATCCTATGGCAATGACGATATTTTTGTTACAAAATTAGTGTTATTTTAAATAAATTGAAATGTTTCACAATTATTTCTAGAAATAGTTTAAGGGCCAAGAATTATGTTCAAATCACCTAAATAATACTTTAAAATAATCATAATAAGACTTATATGCATGAATATAAGTCTTATATATATATATTTTTTTTATAGTTCTGTTAGTAACTATAGAAATTTGGTGAATACAAATTTATTTTAAAGTTTAAAAATTGTGTAATGCCAACGTTTAGAGATGTTATGAGAGGTAATTGTGCCCAAAATGAAAAATGTTATTACTCGTAAAAGTTAGGGGTGCCTATCTTTTCATCATTTACACCATTTAGTACCAATTCAGTACTAAAATTTGGTATATTTTTTATCATCAAAACCGGAAGTGGTCGTACTGGTTGTTGCTGAACCAAAATGTCAATTCTTAATTCTTGTTAAGACATTTTGGTGCCTATTTTTTCTATTGTGGTTCCATTTTAGTAATATTTTAGTGCTAAATCATGGCACTAATTTTTTCTCAAACAAATACTAAATTTGGAAAAAATTTAGAAATGATTTTCAAATTTCCAACATGGCCGGCCATCAACATGCACCTCATCATTGTCACAGCTTTAACATTCTTTTTAACAAATCCAAAAGTTGAAATAATATAATGTGCGCATTTTTATAAGTGATGTTTATATTGCACAAATAAAACTTACAAAGTTTAGTAACAAAGTTAGTGAAAAAAACTTGGAATGAAATGGTATTGTATTGTCACATTGATATTTTCAGAAATTTTCATTAAAATAACGAGCGATTAAAATATTGTTAATGTTATTTTTTTTTACGCACACTCACAAATATAGTGTATATATTTCAATTTTATTTACCATCTGTGTATATCGATGGCATTTCCTACGAATTATCTTTAAAACAGAGCGTTTTTTTATACAAATGTCAGGATTTTTAATTTATCGTTTTTAGATAACACTAAAATGTTAAATTGGCTGTCAAATCCACAAGGAAAGTTAAATTTAAAAATACTTTAGCATTAATAATTTTAATTATGGGTTTTCTCTGAAGTGGCTCACCCCTGTAGCGATAGGGTCGCATCCATGGTACCTGGCATACACAACCATTCCCATGAACACAGTTGTGGCATGGACAAACATCACTCCGAACGTCGTCCAGAGTAAGGCTCTAAACACCACAAATATATCTTAAGAAATATACTCAACAGATTATTAATAATTCAAAAACAAAGATTAACAAAACAGTATTTATAAAATATTAATTTTGATATTTAATATTTTACCAGAGCAATAGCAGAGCTGGTTAATATTTGACAAGTTAACCTAAAATCGAGTTAACTTATCAATTAACGCTGGTACAGTTTTAATATTAAACAAAGTGGTTACTTTCGAACAAAAAAGTATAAAAACTCGAGTTTGAAACATCACAGTAACGAAACTAATTACACTAGGAAAATAAAAATGACATTAAAAAATATTCTTGTTTATTCCTGCGTTTTTGTTTGTAAAAGGAACATGTTTATATTTTAGAAGTTTTGTAACCGCAGATAGAATTAAAAAGAGCCTGATTTCTAAGATTTTTTACCTAAGTGCAGACTAAAAATTTCTCAAAAAAACCCTCGTCATATTATATTGAAACGTTAATAGGTCATTTATAAACTATTTTACAGTTCAAGTAAACATCACACAACAAAAGTTTATTACGATATAAGCACAAAATGCACAAATATATTACAATACAAGTAAAAAATGCACAAATATTATGGTTATCGATTTCGGTGAACCACGCTCACCTTCCTCAGACCAGAGGGATTCACAAAAGAATCACTATAATATTTGTGCATTTTTTGCTTATATTGTAATACATTTGTGTTGTGTGACGTTCACTTGTACTATATATGTACCAACACGTATTACGCTAATTAAAAACCTATTTGTAAACTATTTTACTAAAGTATGCTAGAGTCTTATGAACTTAGAATAATCAACAAAAAGATTCTCATAGAAAAAGTAAAACATCTCTCGACAGTAGATTGAATGTGTATTTGTTTATAGAAGGGATTTCTTGTTGTAAATGTTATCACAATGAACTATTTTATGACCGTATAAAAATTTTTAAATTACTAAGTTTTGAAATTAAATGTATTTATTTATTGGTTTTTGCAACTAAAAAAGGTAAAACATTGGAGGATGTTGACCAACCCGAATAGTTTCTGCCACTTCAAAAAAGCACTATATTACGTTTGTTCGGTAGGGATTCAACAAAAACTACCATTCCCATTAACACTCCGAGCAAAGTAAAGGATTTTATAGATTTTATTCAAAGAGCTACCTTATTTTAATATTAATATATCTTCTCCTGCTGGGGGGGGGGGGTGGAACAGAGGGGGAACACAAGGGGGGTAGTCTACTATACCGGCTGAGTGAGAAATGTTAAAGAAAATTGAAAGTAGTTCGCAATAATCTTAGACGAATTATTATTATTGATATAGAAGAAAGAGTTATTATGCGGTTCTTCTTTAGCTTTGAAGAAAGGTTTCAAGATTGGTTTCGGAGTCAGTCCAGATCATGAAAATATCATCGATGAAACGGAACCAGCAGAGGGGTTGGACGGGTTGTTTTTGAAGGAAAGTCTTCTCCAATTTCCCCATGGACCAACAGGTTGGCATAGGAAGGGGCCATGCGGGTACCCTTGATCTGGAGGTAGTTAATGCCAGAACTTTTATTGCGTTTGCCTGTCCTTACATACCCTGCCCACCCATACACGTACCCAAACACGCACAATGGCATAAATGGTTTACATTTATTCCAAAATTCTCTTGTAACTACCCACCCATACACACACTGTAGTATTGACCCACCCGCCCACACATACACGCACTGTAGTATTGACCTACCCGCCCACCCATACACTCACTGTAGTATTGACCCACCCGCCCACACATACACTCACTGTAGTATTGACTCACCCGCCCACCCATGCATGCACTGCTCCATTGAACCATTATTCATTAAATAGATAAATGGATTTTATCATGACTTTTTACGTTGCACAGGAATTTGACGACTACTTTTGTCTCTGATAGTTATTTCTCGAAATAAGACACAAAACTCCATGTTTGCAACGGAGGGAGAGCCAGGAACTCGTATCGAGGGCCAGGAACTTCATTTCATTTCAAACCATTAAAGTTTGTAGACAATATATTGGGTCAGAATAGGTTAAGCTGGGCTTTTTTAGGTTAAGTTATAAGTGAAGTTTGGGTAAAAATAAAGGTTTTATCAAGAAGTCAAATTATATATTTGTGTTCAGTGCAAGAATTCAGTACGAAAGAATATGTATTACTCCTAAATTGAAGAATGGCTATTAAGAAATTTCACTCAAAAAATAAAGCTTTTGAATCATGAACTAAAAATAAGAGTTGGAATTTTCTGCAAAAAAATTCCATTATTCAAAGAAATCTTTCCTGTAAATATTCCACTTAATGATTTTTATGTGGGCAGGTACGGACAGTTCATAATTAGTCCATAGCCAATTATTGATTATAAAATTTAACATAGAGTATTTATATAATATTGTTTAGAAATTAAAATTTGACACTAAATTCACTAAACTCGTAAGTACAAATCATATCCCAATAACAAATAATGTTCACATTTTAAAAATTCAATTTCAAAACTATCACGAATTAAATGAATTATAATTCCAGTTCTTTTATTAGTAAATAAAAGCAATTTATAATGAATTAACACAATAATTTTCCAACTGAATATTTTGAGAAAATAAACAATTAACAAAGAGTAACCTACCGTTTCGCCTTATTTATAGAAGATACACAGATACATCTCTGGACAGCTCCAGGGTGGATAGATAAATTGGCCATCCACATTGAAAAACTGCCCAGAGTCATAGTCCAGAAGGAGTTCCTGACGAATGGAGACAGTTCCATGCTGAAAACGTGAATCATGTTAGTAGTCATATTATTAAAATACTCAGGACAAGGTCACGCACAAAGCTAAACGCCTCCATTATTATGCTAAACAGTGTACCAGTGTTTAATTTACATTGTATTTGTATGATTATATGAAATTTATCATTTTCATATTAAAATTAACACTAATATAATATAAATATTCAAATAATAATTTTTGATACTAACTTATAAAATACTAGTTGCTTGCCATTTCTTTGCTACGTGAAAATTATTTGTTTAGGTTTTATTGAAATTAAATGTTAAATGTCAACAAGCATTGCTTAGCCAATTTAAAAAGTTTTCATCTTTTATTTTTATTTAAGAAAATTATATATTAAATAGAAAAAATAACTCTATAAGGTTAACCCTGAAACAATGAAGGCTTTTGAAACCATGTCACAAAACCTTCCCAGAAGTATATTCAGCAACTTTTCAATTTCAAAACGATTGGTAATGCATAAAGAAAAGACAGACATAAGTTCATTTTTATACATATAAAATATAAATGACACCTTTACTTGTGGCTAAAATGAACATTTTTACTTTGTATTACTTGTATTTACTTTTATTATCTCATTAAACAGATACTAGTTAAACCAATGCCTAGGTTCTACCAAGAGGTTATCAGGAGTTTCCAAAGAAATAATTATACTCTTTATAAAGGTCCAAGAGCCATATATATACTATCCCTACCGATAAAGTATTGGAGTAACTTCTCGAATATTCCTCAGTTGATGAAATATTTTGTTAGAGTGCGCCTTGAAAATAGCTATCTGTAAAAAGTCCGAAACGTTGGTAATTTATGAACTAGTCGACTGACAGGGTCAAACTTCATATTATATTTAACAATGGTTTAAACATGTAACACTATGAAAAATAAGAACAATACTTACTTGAAGAACTCAACTCTGCCACCTTCCTGGTTTATGTGGAACACGCGAGACATCCCTCCCAGTTCGCTCACTCCCAGGTATATGATGAACAGAACCGCAAGCAAGGAGAAAATGTTCTGTAAAACGTCCGTCCACAGCACGGCCTTCATACCTCCCTGAAACGTTTAGGTGACTATAATATGATGAAAATTGTTAATTAATTAGGGTGAACGTAATCAAAAAGTAACAAGACGGCTTATCCCTCCGACTGTTCTAGAGCCTCCTCTGGAGGGGGTAGAAAGTTTATGATGTCCTTTTGGCTTTTAGTAATGTGCTAAGTTTAGATTTTACCCCCTAAAAAACATAAAATTATTGGAGTTCATTTCCTACTATTGGACATCGACTATTAATAATTTTAAACGTACCTTCTTACGTTTCTTATCGCTGTTGAGTTGCGACGCGTTGCGTCAACACACTGACATCTTCAAGCATCTACTATGTAACTTTTTTTAAAAATATTAATATAAAAGTTAATACAGTCAATATGAATGAATGAGTAAATACACCATGACATCGAAATAAACTGTCTGTAATATCTCATTTATTCATATTGTGTGTAATATCTTTAATGTTAATATTCGAGGAAAAGCTACATAGTAGATGCCTGAAGATGTCACCGTGCTGACGAAACGCGTCGCAACTCAACAGCGATAAGAAACGTAAGAAGGTACGTTTAATATTATAAAATTATTATTTATTAGTATCCATACATATTTCATACCGAATATCCTGATATTTAAAAAACTTCTTTAAAAAACTTCTTGATCTCTTTTGAGATCAAGTTTGTGGCATTGTGCTCAACTTGAAAATACCTTTAATTTCGTTTGAACCTCTACCCTTACGTCTCATTTAAGATTTTCTCCTGACTCCTTGTGGGCTGTACCCTTTAGGGGATAAAAATTTGACAATAGCTTGAAACAGCTATTATCTAGTTTTTAAATGAGAGAAACGTCTTTAATTCTTATTCAAGAGGTGAAGTTAGGGTTGCCCTCAGTACATGATAATATATTTACAAATATAAATGACAATGGAAAATAAATAGTTATTACAATCACAAATAAACCTTAAATAGTAAAAATTTGAAAATTATTATAGAACTTAAAACCAAAAATAATGTTACAATCTCAAGTTATATTCATCACAATAATATAGATGTGGTCAGTCTTGAATGTTATTTGTTGCCATTGGATTTTTTATGGTTAGTTAGAACGTTTCAATGACGTTCTCAAAACAATTTTCCAAACACTTGAACCGTTGGAAATCTCCAACAATTTTTACTAATCATGTTGTCTATTTTTTAATTCACGACGGTTAGAAAAATATAGAGCCGCCCTTATACTGTTCGAACACTTTGTATATCAAGTAATGGTACATCAATATAGATAATTACTTACCAAAGTTGTGTAGACAATACAAATTGCACTGATCCAGAAGGCCACCATACTGACTGACACTCCTGATACTGAAATTTGGGCGTTGTTTAAGTAAACAATTGTGGTATATTCCATTAGAAGATAATTAATCTAAATTTAAATATTTCGATGTGGCAATGCCAGTGTGTTTGGCTAAAATAAACACGTTTTAAAACTTTACTTCCATGATGTTTACTGTCAGTTTATTCGGGTTTATTTTATAAATATAAGTCAATTAGTTCAAGACGATACTTCACAGCGCATGCGAACAATATTAATATGACAGTGTCTCTAATTAAAACATTAGATATATTTATTTATATATTGCATTGAAATCTAATTTATAAGTAGTTAAATCTAATCTAAAACTAGTTAAATTTATTTATTGATTAGACTGAACAATAAACTAGCGAGTCTTAAGGGGGGTTCACACGGCAACGTCTTATTATACATCTTATCGTCAAGACGTCCCTTTTCTTCTGTGTTCACACGGCAACGTCTTATTGTACATCTTATCGTCAAAGACGTCCCTTTTCTTCTGTGTTCACACGGCAACGTCTTATTGTACATCTTATCGTCAAAGACGTCCCTTTTCTTCTGTGTTCACATGGCAACGTCTTATTGTACATCTTATCGTCAAAGACGTCCCTTTTCTTCTGTGTTCACACTGGCAACGTCTTATTGTACATCTTATCGTCAAAGACGTCCCTTTTCTTCTGTGTTCACATGGCAACGTCTTATTGTACATCTTATCGTCAAAGACGTCCCTTTTCTTCTGTGTTCACATGGCAACGTCTTATTGTACATCTTATCGTCAAAGACGTCCCTTTTCTTCTGTGTTCACACGGCAACGTCTTATTGTACATCTTATCGTCAAAGACGTCCCTTTTCTTCTGTATTCACACGGCAACGTCTTATTGTACATCTTATCGTCAAAGAAGTCCCTTTTCTTCTGTATTCACACGGCAACGTCTTATTGTACATCTTATCGTCAAGACGTTCCTTTTCTTCTATGTAGGCCTACACACGGCAACGTCTTTCTTACGTTTTTGCTGAGTTTAGAATGGTCAACGTTTAAGTTATGTTTACATTATTGTTCTAGAATGGAAAAAGCGATTATATTATTCTAACTATTCTGACTCTCGTTCGTATTTTTTATTACGGTCACTAAAATCCTTGTTTTTTATTTACCACAAACAAGAAAACATCGTCAGTTTTCATATCCGTCTTTCGTTTTCCTTCCGTTTCGACAAAACGTACCTTTTGCAGTCTTACGTTTTAGCTGATAGGATCTGCCCTTACCAATTAAACGTACAATAAAACGTTGCGTGTAAACCCCGATTTACAACAATACAGCTAAATTATTATTAAGAAACCCTAAAAAATTACTGTTGTTGTTGTGCTCTGTGTCGTCTGCAACCAAATAAGTGAAATAAACCTGAACTGTGATGTTTTTGAAAACTGACCGTAAAATAAAAATCATATAAGCAGTTTTGTTCAAGCACACTTTCACTAGCCTATTTAAATATTATAGCAAATACTGAACACTATAAAACAAGTCGTCTATACAAAGAAAAGTGAAATAGAGGTCGCTTTCGTATGGCCACAACGAACATATCAGAAGCTATTACGAAAATATATTATAACTGATGTACAACATTACACATTTTTAGTAATAATTTCTATATTTATATTTAATGAATTAGGGAACATAAGGGAGAGAATAACAAAGTACAGGCCCTGCCGTCCACATGGCAAACTGGAGAAATAAATACTCGACACACTTTAGCGGACCTCTGTTTCTTTCTCTTCTTTGGCGTTTATTAGTTTCTCAATTGGTATATTACATGTTGTTTGACATTACAAAACAGTGTCGCATATTACAAGCTAACAAAACATTACAAGTTATAAATAAAATGTCATCGATTTTACACCTTTGTGAGTGCATCTAGTCTTAGGATAATATTTTAAATTTACAGGTTTAGTAGAATTTACCATAATATTTTTTTGTTCCAAAGTAGTTTACTCGTTTTTGTCCTAGCTTCCCAATATATACTGTATAAATTATTTGTTGTTAATTTTCAACAGTACATAAAAATGGTTTTTATCGATAATATCAGATAATTTACATGACACTCAATAGGAGTTTCATATATTCATCGTTATGAAGATTTGTCCAGGGCACTAATATCTTAATCACACTGACATATGAATCTCGGAAAATCAGGAATATCGTTAAAATATTCCAATGATTTGTTTTTATTTCATATTTCAAAGTAATTTGGAATAGCCTATTTAATTTAGTATTTTATATAAAAGAATGGAGTTTTATTGTTTTTCAGGGTAAATGGCCTGTGGCTACTTGCTTAGCTATTTGCTTCACATTTCCTTACATATTTTAATGTGAAGCAATCCATTGAAAAACAAATTTTCTATTCTTTTCATTTGATTATTTAAATATTTTTTTTTGCATTTCATCAGTTCATTCAATCTCACTTCAGGTTATTAAAAAATGCTTTTATTGCTGGTTTGGAGTCATGAAATAGGTTTAGATTGTAGCATTCATGGACTCATGTATTTAGATGTAATTTAATTGTACCATTCATGGACTCATGTATTTAGGTGTAATTTAATTGCACCATTCATGGACTCATGTATTTAGGTGTAATTTAATTGTACCATTCATGGACTCATGTATTTAGATTGTACCATTCATGGACTCATGTATTTAGATTGTACCATTCATGGACTCATGTATTTAGATGTAATTTAATTGTACCATTCATGGACTCATGTATTTAGATTGTACCATTCATGGACTCATGTATTAAGATTGTACCATTCATGGACTCATATATTTAGATTGTACCATTCATGGACTCATGTATTTAGATTGTACCATTCATGGACTCATGTATTTAGATTGTACCATTCATGGACTCATGTATTTAGATTGTACCATTCACGGACTCATGTATTTAGATGTAATTTAATTGTACCATTCATGGACTCATGTATTTAGATGTAATTTAATTGCAGCTACTTCACCATGATATTCTTACTTTCATATTATGTGTAAAACTTGTGAAACGATTTACTTCGTGTAATTTAATGTCATATTTTACACTAACTGGTGATTGTCACGTCTCTAGATAAGCATTGTTTTGCTCAAACTGTATTTATCGTGCATATCACTTTACTAACAGAACCATATACAGAGTAAACTTAAATTTTGCACAGAATTTAAGGGGGACGGGACGACTGGCACACATTTTTGGACCTTCTGCCCATGGCAGTATTGGCACAATCATTAGAGCGGAATAAGTAGGGTCAACTCGCCTGCTTGGAAAAGGCAGGATTGGCACAGTCGCTCGACCAGGTAGACGCCATCGAACGAGGGAAAACGGGAATTTTATTATTCCCGTCAACTCTGCGTGGCAGTCATTTGCCCGTGATATAACAAATTTTTAAATTTAAACCGGTTAGGTTAGGTTAGGTTAGGTTAGGTTAGGTTAGGTTAGGTTAGGTTAGGTTAGAATTGTTCATTTGGATCCAGCTAGCGTTGAAGCCATAGCTGCAGATTTGTTGCGCAATTTTAAACTTTGCTTACTTCAATAAGCACCACAGCAGGGAATTTGCGGGGGCAAAAAAGTTCCCATTTTCCCGCATTCTGGCCACCTGGCTGCTACTACCTGGCCGGGCGGTGTGTGCCAATCGTGCCTTTCTGAAACTTACAGGTGGACCCTTCTTAATCCCCTCTAATGACTGTGCCAGTCGTGCAATTCCAAATCGGCCAAAAATGTGTGCCAATCGTTCTACGGCCGAATTTAAGGACCGCTCCAACTGTCAAGGCAACTGTTTGAGGTTGGTGCACTAGCCATCTCCTATTTTAGACCCGAGAAGATAATTCCCTTCGCTTTCTGTTAGATTTGCACGTATTGAACGTTACAAAAAAGATCTGTACTATTGTAGTAAGTTTTGATATTTTTCCATAGAGTAAAAACAAGAGCAGGTACATAGATAATGGCAGGCAAATAGATGAGCTGAAATAAATTATTTTGATTACTTCATATATTAATCAGCATAATGGAACTTAATCAGTATACAAATAAAATAAGTTTTTGTCTGTATATTCTTACACTGTACTCGCTGCATTATTTATGTACGTTTAAGTCGTAACATACCAAACTCTGTTTTGTTATGAATTCGTATGTATTTTATTTTCTATAAAATCAGTTATGTTGTAAATCAGTTAGCATACAATCTGAAAAATTAACCAGGTAAAGACATTAGGCCTAATATTATTAAGTATTTAATATAATAAATAAATAATGACTGCTCCACTGGCTTTTATTAATTTTGTACTACTAAACATAAAAAGAAAATTTAAAACCTGGTTTCAGTCATTAAATGAGACAAGCATGATTTTTATAGTTAACAGACTTAACGCCGATCGAATATGAATTTCAATTGGGCGAATATGAATTTCGAATTAGTTTAGATGAGCGAATGTAGTCTTTGTTACGAACTAAGGCCGACTATTCCTTAGAAAGTGTCATTAATTAATAGCCCAATGACAAATGAACAGCTGATGGTTATCAGCTGATCCCTATCGAAGTTTTTAATGACTGATTGGGATCGAACTGAGAACATATACCACGTGAAGCTTGACTTTAATTAACTTCGCTACCGACCAGTTACTATAGAAAGAATTATTCACAAATCACTACAGTTTTAGTACTGTAGATAATCCAAATATAACATTATGTGTTGGAGGTGGTTCTAGTTATGTCTGGAAAAGAGTCAATAACACAATGCTACATCTTCAAATTCATACAGTTTATATACAATTAAAGTAAAATGATAAAAATCTTACCTTGATTAAAAACAAGAGCAGGTACATAGATAATGGCAGGCAAATATATGAGCTGAAATAAATTATTTAGATTACTTCATTTATTAATTGGCATGATGTAACTTTAGTCAACATACAAATAAAATGACTTTTTGTCTGTATATTGCTTATATCGGCATATATTACTCCTAAAATTCCGATACGAGTCTTATATTAATATTGTCGGGCATACTGCAGTCTTTACTAGCACAGAGATGAAAGAAACAAAGGTTGTTTTATCCGGCCGGTGCGAACGCCTCAATAGCGGTAGGAATTATAATATTAGCGGTGACTGCACTGGTAAATGTATATTGCTCGAGAGGGCAGATACGTCTCGTATCCTTCACCAGAGTCTACTGTCCATGTTTGAATTGATTGTGAAATAGAGGGGAGAGAGATAAAATGAAGAAAGGGATATGGAGAGGGAGGAGCTCCTGGTGTCTTCCGTCACGGCAAACTAGAGAACTGACTACTCGACATACCGAGTTCCTTATTCGACACAGTCACAGTAATATTAGACGCGACCTCTACTTCTTACTTTTCTGAGCTACCATTAAGTTTATAGTTCTGTCCTGTAGTGAGGTAACGATATCGGCTACTGAAACTCCCTACTTCAGCGCGCTCCTTCAGCAAGTAGATAGAACTACGAGGAGATTGGGATGCTGTGACCAATGGGCGTAACGATAATTACGGTATATATTTCACGCAGTAGGAACATTTTGTCTGTAATGTTTTTAGTTGGTGAGGTTTGCTACCACAGCTGGTTTAAACTGTATAACATTTACATGGGACTACACTAGCGCTCCACAACGCCACAGCTGGTTTACATTTACATGGGACTGCACTAGCGCTCCACAACGGACCACAGAAAAGAGGATAGTTGGAGACGCAACATTTACCTTTGTACGAGATATCTATCTGCGTTTAATGATTTTAGCCAGTCCTAACTATAGCAAGTAGCAAAACCTTGACGCATGTATGGTTGTTAGAGTTCAACAGTTTTATCTACATCGGTCTAGTGACCTAGGTAAATTTGTGTGTGAGTAACAATTGTATGACCTCAAATATTCTTATTAAAAAAATATTTTACTCGTTTTTGTTCCTTATTGTTTATTTATATTACATTGTTACAGATTACCAACTTAATGTGTGCCCTTTGGAATATTAAGCGCGCCCATCTCAAGTCGGAGATTTATTAAATCATAGTTCCCAAACCTTCTAATATATTTGGTCATTTATACTAAAAATAATAAATTATAATTCATTCTGATACAAATATTCTGTATACAATGACGCTAAATTAATTAGCATATTTAGTCGCTATAGTTTGGCGCGTAAAAACACGGTGATATGTGTTAAAAGGAATAACTGACAAAAATTTTATTTTTATTTGAGACTTTTTGCTATGGATACATTCTGGACAGAAAGTTAAAAAATGTAGTTGTAATTTGATGTAAAAAATGCTTAATAGATAGTCAATCTTGCACTGTGATACAGAGTTGTTTCAACCGGATAATGGAACAGCATGTTGCATCACAATCAGGCTAAAATAATTATCCGCATGAAGCCACAGACGTGCCAATACGGGCGTATATACAATGGCAGTGACTCACCCGCCCACCCCTACACGTACAGTGGTAGTGACCCACCCACTCACCCCTACACGTACAATGGTAGTGACCCACCCCTACAAGTACAGTGATAGTAACCCACCCGCTCACCCCTACACGTACAGTGGCAGTGACTCACCCGCCCACCCCTACACGTACAGTGGTAGTGACCCACCCGCTCACCCCTACACGTACAGTGGTAGTGACCCATCCGCTCACCCCTACACGTACAGTGGCAGTGACTCACCCGCCCACCCCTACACGTACAGTGGCAGTGACTCACCCGCCCACCCCTACACGTACAGTGGTAGTGACCCACCCGTTCACCCCTACACGTACAATGGTAGTGGCCCACCCCTACAAGTACAGTGATAATAACCCACCCGCCCACCCCTACACGTACAGTGGTAGTGACCCACCCGCTCACCCCTACACATACAATAGTAGTGACCCACCCCTACAAGTACAGTGATAGTAACCCACCCGCCCACCCCTACACGTACAGTGGTAGTGACTCACCCGCTCACCCATACACGTACAGTGTTATTGACCAACCCCTACACGTACAGTGGTAGTGACTCACCCACCCACTCCTACACGTACAGTGGTAGTGACTCACCCGCCCACCCCTACACGTACAGTGGTAGTGACTCACCCACCCACCCCTATACGATTAGTGATAGTGACCCACCCCTACACGTACAGTGGTAGTAACCCACCCGCCCGCCCCTACACGTACAGTGGTAGTGACTCACCCGCCCGCCCCTACACGTACAGTGATAGTAACCCACCCGCCCACCCCTCCACGTACAGTGATAGTAACTCACCTGCCCACTCCTACACGTACAGTGGCAGTGACTCACCCGCCTACCCCTACACGTACAGTGGTAGTGACCCACCCGCCCACTCCTACACGTACAGTGGTAGACTCACCCGCTCACCCCTACACGTACAGTGTGATGTGCTGAATAGCACATCACATACACGTGCGTAGGCACATTTACACAAACACCAATCACGGGCTGTTGTGTAAATGTCAGAAGGAAAAATACATTAGAGTACAAGTAAAAATGGACATTACAGTTTTACATGCTAATTCTTCGTCAGTGAAAAATAAAACTGGCTTGCCTACTAATTGGGTTTTGATTTTAGCATTTACAAGTAAGCAGTGTTTTTTACACTGTACTCTCTTCATCTACACCAAGTTGTAAAGTAGATTTCTCAAATTATCAGAGTCCGTTCTTAAAAATAAATAAATAACAAATCAAAGATACTTCATCAATTAAACAGAGTCAACCTAGGATAACTATAAAAAAACATCAAGGGTATAACAGCTCTTGCAAGGTATTATACAAGTATGGTATAGTATTATATTTTAAGGTATGATACACCCAACAGATACATCACCAATTAAACCTGCTTGAGGCATGTTGAATTGGGTATCAAATGGGAATATTGTACATCTTAAGACATTTATGAATCTTTGAGACTGACTTTTCATAAAGTAATTTGACCAGTGTAATTCATTTAATGATGCTAGTAAAATTACACTTGTAAATTATTGTATTTCAATTAAGACTTACCTGGGAAATCGCAAAAATTAGAGAACCGAGAACTCTTGTAGCACGCCCAAATCGCAAATTCAGGTACTGCATAGAAAAAATAGTTCATATGTTGATCATTGAATATTTTCTACAACGATACATTAGTTCAATATTATGACCAAAGATATACAGCAAAAATATTAAAGAGCTAACATGTTTTTAATTAAATGAAATAATAATTAAACATTAATTTAACATAATGTCAATTAATTATTATATGTATATTATAAATGATCTGTGTTAGTTGTCACTATTAGTTTATACCATGTACAAACCAATACCACTTATAAAGCACTTAAAATATTTCAATATTGTTAAAAGTAATAATCACATAAGTAATAATGACTGGACTTCCATAGAACATTTTTGCAAAAGGAATCATCTTAAATTATTTCGTACTTCAAATAATATATTTGGATATAAACTTGGTGATTGTCAATATAAAAATAATCAATGTCTGAGTGCGATTTCCAAAAGTTGACTCAAGCAAGGGTTGGAAAATGTAATATCCTTCGTTTCACAGTTGCTTCATTTGACTTGGAAAATGAAAAAATCTACATGGTTACAGTAGCCACGGAATATCTTAAGCTGTCGAAACCGTTACTTTTCAAATGCTTGGTGGTTAGGGGAGGGGGTACGGCATACGCATGCGTGGCTTTGTACTAGCCTGACATGCGCAGACGTTGGCTACCGTTGCTGATCAGCTGATTGGAGAGTATCGCTGCCTTTTTTGTACCAAAAGCGTTTGTTATTGCAAATATTAAGTGCATTAGTTTTGTTTACATTATGTTGTTACTAGCCACAGATGTTATAATATAAATATTAATTTAATTAGAAAAGCTGTCAATCTTTAAAAAGATTAAATAATTTAATGTTGTTCACAAAGTTATTCACAAGTATGTATTTCCTGTTATACAATTAAATTACAGACTGCTTACAATAAAAATTGAACAGTACTTATTTACTAACATAACCTACATTCTGTAAATTCACTAGTGTTTAACTTTTTGGTGTTCCATATGATTTTATTTTTCTCATTAAATACTAGACAAAGATAATAGTAATACAATTCAAAACCTATAATTATAACATGATAACACATTATAATACCAAGTAATATGAATACAAATAAAAATATATCAGTGATTATTCAGATGGGAGTTGTGTTATGAAAAAAAGGTAACTTGTGGGCGTGGTGAGTTGATGTTTACAGCAATGCTAGTAGCACGCTAAACGTTGTTTATTGGTAGAGATCCCCCTCCCCCCGGCACTGACCGTGACGTAAGCCAAAGCTCAAGATATCCCGTAGCTATTGTAATCTTAAAAAAATTAAATAGACCACGAGTTGTTAGGAACTTTAATCTCTATTGCCTTACTACTTAGTGATTCTATTGCCTTACTACTAACGATTCTACTTAGTGATATGTCCATTGGATGATCCTTATCAAGAAATGCGTACAGCCTTTAGCACTTTTGCTAAGCTTAAATAATATAATTGTAGCTGTACATAAATTAGTTTTAAATACTTACTTGATACGGATTTACTATCAATTTAATGGATAATAAGTCATGATGGAAGCCATAAATAGGTTTATGGTGTTGGCAATAATTAACGGAACAGTGTTCCGGTGATAGTGTATTCATTAACAGCCTATATGACTCTTACATCGATCTCAAGTTACGTAATATCCTTGATAACGCCGACTGCACATGCGTTGGGACCAATTATGGCTAAAACGCTTAAACTTCTAGTTGATTCAACTAAGACCTCTTATGAGACCAAGTTCATTTATTTGATCTGGTTCACTGAACTGTTGAGTCGTTTGTTTGCTACTGTAAATGTATGGAACATTTAAAAAATGTAGAACTTAAACTTTAATGGTTTGTTAATTGAAACTAAAATAATATTCATTGGGGCTAATGAACTTCTAAAACTAATAAGACTTTCCTCTGAAGCAACTTTTTCAATTGAGATATTTTTGTTGTTAAATTAAGAATAGAATTAGGCCTACTCAATGAAGCCATTACCAAAATTAGTTTTTAGGATAACAGTTCATTATTAATACTCATACGACCTCTTCTTAGTTATATTCATATGATTTATAACTGAATTATATTTCTTATTTCTATTGCCTTTTTTCCTGAAAAATATGTACTACAGTATCAGTTATCTTTAAATGCAGGCTTTACCGTAGTTATAACCGTAACCTTATGTATCATGTAACTAAACCGTTCATTGTGATCTGAAATATAAATAAATAAGTCTGAAATAGTCTGTATAGATGACTTGGATCAACTAATTTTAGATAAAAAAGAGCTAATCCCCGGGTGTTTACGAATAGCTCATATCAGTTTACGAATAGATCAAATCAGTTTACCGATTTGTTCACAAGTGATCATATCTCAAATTTGTGACTTTTTTAGCTTAGCTCATACAGTATATTACATCAGTTTACTGATTCATTCAAAAGTCAACAAGAGCCAATCCATGTTGTTTACGAATAGCTCAAACAGTAGATTAGATCAGTTTACTGATTCGTTCACAAGTGACCATACATATTTGTGACTCGGCCCTGTCTGATCGAGACTAAAAAGCCATTCTACATAGTAATAACCCATCAACGATACTCCAAACCAATAACCCTCTCACAACGAATGACAGTTTACGATGATTGCTGCAGTATTTCCACTGATCACGTAGGGTGAGTACGAATGCCATAACATTTACCTACAAAATTCTAATTTTTACCTATTAATTTAGACTACGTCAAGCCTACCATCAGTTACAGCCAACCACACATTAAGTAAACTAAAAATCAGTGTTACAATTAATCTACTGGCAGTCCAAAATAAAAATCTAAAAATGTAAAAATTAAAATACTGCTATTAGATTTTATTAGAATTAGAACAAATCTTAAACACAAGTTTAAAATTTAAATTCTATACATTTTTTTCATTAATACATGACATTTTTTAATTTTAAGATTGGCATATTCATAGTTAAATTAGTGTTTGTTACTTATTTGCAGTAATTAGTAGACTATGGGAACGTCTACTAGACACACATAAACATAATAATGTATTTGACATATAAATTAAGTAAGAACGATAACTCCTAATGTTAACATTCAGCCAGCTTAGATCGCTAGTGGCGAATGTCTTCACTGTTGCGAAATATGCGCCTCACAGCGAGTTTTGCTAAAGATGTTTATGATTTTTCGTTAAAAACTGTTTGGAATAGAAGTGATTGATTAATACTTTGTTCGTTCTCTTTAACCTCAATTGAAATTTCAAGGAAGGTGTCTATTTTCATGTCTGAATATCAATTTAATGTAGGTTTAGATTTAAAAAAATCTTGATGCAACCAGATAGAGCCATTCTCCAGTATCTATAGTTCAGCCTTATTTACTAAATAATGACATAAATTTTACATTATGACGAAATTTTAGCCCAGTTTAAAATGTCAGGGAAAAAACTTATAAAGGCAAACAGCCCTCAAGACGTTATTCCTGCGTTGTCATTACCATATACTCTTTTCATGGTTACTTTCGTGTATGTTCTGAGAGATTATTAACAATACAATCTAGTTTATATTGTGAGTTTTTGAATTAACCTTTGTCAGAAACATTTAAAGTTTCAAATATTTAACGGTAATAAACTACAGTACACAAATACTCAACTTGTATGGTCCACTAGAACAGTTAGAGCTTTATCGATCAATCAACAGTTAGAGCACTATCAATCAATCAATCAACAGTTAGATCTCTATCAATCAATCATCAGTTAGATCTCTATCAATCAATCAACAGTTACAGCTCTATCAATTAATCAACAGTTGGAGCTCTTTCGATCAATCAACAGTTAGAGCACTATCAATCAATCAACAGTTAGATCTCTATCATCAGTAATCATCAGTTAGAGCTCTATAAATCAATCAACAGTTAGAGCTCTATTAATCAATCAACAGTTACAGCTCTATCAATCAATCAACAGTTAGAGCTCTTTCAATCAATCAACAGTTAGATCTCTATCAATCAATAAACAGTTAGAGCTCTATCAATCAATCAACAGTTAGAACTCTATCAATCAATCAACAGTTAGATCTCTAACAATCAATCAACAGTTAGATCTCTTTCAATCAATCAACAGTTAGATCTCTATCGATCAATAAACAGTTAGAGCTCTATCAATCAATCAACAGTTAGAGCTCTATCAATCAATCAACAGTTAGATCTATATCAATCAATCATCAGTTAGAGCTCTATCAATCAATCAACAGTTAGATCTCTGTCAATCAATCATCAGTTAGAGCTCTACCAATCAATCAACAGTTAGAGCTCTTTCAATCAATCAACAGTTAGATCTCTATCGATCAATAAACAGTTAGAGCTCTGTCAATCAATAAACAGTTAGAGCTCTGTCAATCAATCAACAGTTAGAGCTCTATCAATCAATCAACAGTTAGAGCTCTTTCAATCAATCAACAGTTAGATCTCTATCGATCAATAAACAGTTAGAGCTCTGTCAATCAATCAACAGTTAGAGCTCTATCAATCAATCAATCAACAGTTAGAGCTCTATCAATCAATCAACAGTTAGAGCTCTATCAATCAATCAACAGTTAGATCTATATCAATCAATCATCAGTTAGAGCTCTATCAATCAATCAACAGTTATATCTCTGTCAATCAATCATCAGTTAGAGCTCTACCAATCAATCAACAGTTAGAGCTCTTTCAATCAATCAACAGTTAGATCTCTATCGATCAATAAACAGTTAGAGCTCTGTCAATCAATAAACAGTTAGAGCTCTGTCAATCAATCAACAGTTAGAGCTCTATCAATCAATCAACAGTTAGAGCTCTTTCAATCAACCAACAGTTAGATCTCTATCGATCAATAAACAGTTAGAGCTCTGTCAATCAATCAACAGTTAGAGCTCTATCAATCAATCAATCAACAGTTAGAGCTCTTTCAATCAATCAACAGTTAGACCTCTATCAATCAATCAACAGTTAGAGCTTTATCAATCAATCAACAGTTAGAACTCACCTATCAAATGACAGTCCAAGTACTGTTTTACGATTAGATCATTATTACAGAAAATTTGAGATAAAACCTATGTTTTGGCATTTTAGTGAGGCGAGAACAGTTCCCATCGCCTGCTTAGATGAGCGGATTTCTGCTTTGTGGGCATGATTGAATGGCTTAGTATGATTCAGAACCATGGTTAAATTGTTTATCTTACCTCATACACTGAATTGAGCTCAAGACTGTAGAAGATGGGCAAGAAGAAGCAGATATTGGCAAATGGCACCAAGATGTCAGTTACTAACACTGTGAAGTAGAGGGTCCCGTAGGAGTAGGCTTCGGCAGGAGTTCCGACTAAGGCTAAACCCGATATGTTACTGGAACAAACGAAAAATAGTTACAAGATGAACAGTCATTAGTGGTACTATCCACAGTGGAACACACAGTTAATATAACCCCTCTCAGGCCAAACGGGCCCCTCTAATCACATTACTCTGGAGTTTTTGTCAACGGGAAGGTTAGAATTATTTTGCACCCTCCCTTCAGCCTTTAACAGTCGATCTGTAGCATAAAAAAAACCATAATTTGCTCATGAAACGTGATTTTAAGAAGTTAAGTTTACGTTGTGCAATTGAGTGAAATTTACCTCTTAAAATGATTTTATATCTTTTTTAGACAATGTCGATTTTTAACTAGGATAGATAGATAGATACCGTAAGCATTTTATTCAAAAAAAAAAAAAAAAAAAAAAAAAAAAAAAAAAAAAAAAAAAAAAGACAATGTAAAGATCATATAACAACGGTGGAATATGAATATGGAACAACGGTGGGCACATGCCTGTGGGAGGGGAACGGCCCACTACCAGCCAGACGTAAAATAAAATGAAAATGTTACTATTATATAAACAAATAAAAAATAAATACGTATATAAATAAACTTATGTTTCATAACAATTATAACTTAAAGCCATACAAAATTACAAAGAGAAACTTTTATAAACTAAATTTTGTAACATTAGAAGCCACAACAAATAAAATAAAAATTAAATAAATAAATAAGTAAAAACTAATAATAAAGGAAAACAGATGCTTCACCTGAATACATAATAATTGTTTTGCACTGTACAATAGATACGATTTTTTTGATGTCGAAATATATTTGGTTTCCTTCAATTAGGCTATACACGATTACTTGTGTAATATTTAGCACATGTAGGGTAAGTAGCGCACGTAGCTATGGAGGGTAAACGTCCCGCCCTTGACCTACATCACGGACATCACTATAGTAACTTCCACCTTTAAGCTCCCGTATGAGCTCAACTTCCTCAACAGTGTTTAGTTGTAAAATAATGTTTCCTTCTGTTCTAGTCTCTTTGGTAAAAGTCACCCCACCACACAACAACGCAACTATGATCCTTGCTGCCTCGTCCCAGAATCAAAGGCAGTCTCCTTGAGCAAAGAATATAGACAGATACAGAAGCCCCACGCAATGCTATATATTGAAACATGAAATCGCTTAATTCACCAGCCAGATCATACGCGGCGCTAGTAATAAAAACCGGCCAAGCGCAGTTGCCAAACTGTGGCTAGCTGGCCAGAGAGAAATCACTTGCTACGTATCGTCCGTCTCTGCTCTGGTCTCAGTGGTCTCTAACTCTCTATTCAACTGAAACAGTCCCGCATGTATGGAATGAGCACTGAGCATTCCAAAAATTATGCATATGCGGAGTTCAATATTACTGTACATCTTTTTACTGTTAAAGCGTATACGGGTAATAATGCGTATTGACATTTATAATAAACAATTTTTTTAATAGGTGCCTATCATAAACCACCCAATTTTAGAAATTGTATTAGAAAATAAAAAGTTATGTATTTTTCTATACTAGTTTTTGTTCATCGTGTTTACTACAGTACTTCAGTGACAAGTTTTGCGTAACTTTGTGATGCCTAGATTTTGTACTCAAATAAGTATAAATAAATAAATAAAACATATAGAAATAGATTTTTCCCATGTAAAGAAAATAAATAAAGTAAATTTAGTAGGCTTACTATTGTGAATGTATTTAAGAATACAATAATAAACAATTGAAAAACTAAAATTCCTTACAAGTAGCATAATCAACTACTATTAAAAATACATTATTTTCTTCAGGTATTCATCAGTAGGGCGTTATTTTCGTTCAATAACCTAAGTAAAGTAAAAATAGATGAGGAATATACCTGAAACATAAATATTCCTTATACAAAGAACAAGTTTATCGTGGTTAAGGAGAAACTCTTAAGATATGATATCTATAAATAATATTAAAGTGAAATAACACTGACCGATCACAAATTCTCAATAACTACTAGACTTTGGACCGTGAAACTTGGCATGCAACTTTTGTATATGCTATATATACATACTAAGAAAGGATTTTAAGGTGCAATTTGACATATGAGGTTATTTTTAACTCTTACACATTACACTTGACATAACAGTGTAATGTAACAATGTAGGCATGTAATAGAAGAAAAATAAGAAAATTACACGAGTGAGATAACACGAGCGTAATAAGTAGCGGTGTTGTACACACTACGCGTGCATTGGTATCCCCTAATTTCAGAATAACTGTTGAGTTCATAATTATTACTACCATTTTAAAAATGGGTCAAAGAGTGTTTAAAAGGAACATGAATATACTGTTTCCTTGAAAATAGACCGAAAATAATATTGGGGCATACCGTCTGACAGTTCTAAAAACACGCCCCGATCACGTGTTCATTTATTTCCTGCATTCTTTTCGCCTGTAAGTGTTCAGTCAATTTCGGAATAGAATTGGTTTGGGTTCAGTTGTTTTATCGTTGTGTCGTTTTGTCATAACCTAGAGTTGTAAAGAAGCAACTGCGGATGTTCAGGTTTCCAAAACACCTATCACATGAGTGGGTGAAGAATTGTGGTAAGTGAAATAAATTTTATAAATAATACAGATAATTTAGGCTTTCATTATGTTTCCCAAGCAGTTTGTGCGCTGTGCTAATATAAATTAATCAAACGTCTTCCGTCTTGTCCCCGCATTGTCAATTATTTAACACTGCCCAAAACCGTACCAATGCCAAGAGAAAACTAATAAATACTAAATACTAATAATATTAAGAGTCTACATATTAATGTAGATGGCTGTCGGAGGCAGTCGGACATTGAGAGATTTGGCGGAGACGTGTCAACCAACTGTTGAGCTCAAAATTTAAGGGGGAGGAATGATAGTTAGTTATTGTTTTTATTTTTACCTATTTTTCAAAACTTGGCGTACGTATTCAACATATCAAAAGTAAACTCAACGCGCAATATGATAACGTTTAAAATGACACCTCATACACAACTTTTGGTTAATAAATAACGTATTTTGTGACCAATCGTGATGAATAAGTGAAACCAATTTAATATAAACTCCGCGATAGACCAAACTGTTAACATTGTCTTAATCCGGGTTGGACCGTGTCTGATTGTTATGTACACGTTGCCGACGTTTCGAGTACATTGCAGCACTCATCTTCAGGGTTACACACTTTGTTCTTTCATGTAGGGGAAAGAACTGGGTATCAAGCTTGTCAATTCAATGCTGCAAATTAGACCAGACTCGAAACTCGTGTACATAGCAATCAGACACGGCCAACCCGGATTACGAAAATGTTAATAGTTTGAATACTGGCCATGTATCAGAATACCGGAATTTAGTTCATTTTCATAGTTCTTGACAGTATGACCATGTATTATTTCTTATTGGCATGTATTATTCCATAACCTTTTTGAATTATAATTTTTACTGAAACGCTTATCACAATCAGTTTCATATGAAATAATGCTTCAAATTTACTATATAATCATTCTTAGTAAAATGGACACATGGAATTCTGCTATCACTGGAATCAAACGTACGGTACTTACTGACAAAAGTGATGAGAGGCGAGAAAACATGTTTAATATAAGAAATACTGGAATTTATTTGGAGAAATTAAAAAAAAAAAAACGAAATAATGTAGCCACTAAAAATATGGAAAAGTCCACCAATTAAAATGTCATTAAAATGTTCGTCCTTTCTGAGATCCTAATACTGTAATAGCCAAATAAAATGGACACCAATCAAACTGTTATTATTTAAACTGTAAATAATACGAATATATATTATTACATATTTTATTTTGTTAATTTTAGGAAATCCGGATTTGATTGGTTTGTCTCCAAACAGACTGTATAAAAATAAAAGATTATGTGAGGAACATTTCTGTGAAAAAGATATTTTGCCTAGTGGTCGCCTTGTTACGGGTTCAGTTCCTGTTCCATATTGTATACAACCGTCAACATCATCTTGTACAGACAGTAATGAAAACCAAGACCTGGAGTTAACAGTAAACAGAAGCATGGAAGAAGCCACAATTCACTCATATGGAAAAAATAACATGTTTGATTTCCAAAGATTGGCTTCCCCAGCAATAAGCACTTCATCCGCAACATTTTCAGTGGAAAAATCACCATCGACTAGGCAATGGATTGACATTGCTTCACCGGCAAATCAACTGGGCAGAGTGAGATTTAATACAGTGAAACGAAGGCTATTTAATTCTTCAGTCAAGCAAAACACCGAACAGAAATTTAAACAATCTCAGTCACATTTGGCTTCAAAAAGATTAACAATATTCAGACTTAGAAGAGAAATCCTCAAATGTAAATTTTTAAAATATCCACTAGAAAAGAAACAGTTTAAAAGTAAAGACGCTGCTGTTTTATGCACTATGCAAGTTCACAAAGCTAGGCAACCATGGTCCAGAGAAGAAAAAAAATTCAGTACGGCTCTCTATTTAAAATCACCATCTACATATAAATATTTGCAGAGGCTCATAATTCTTCCTGGACAGACAACTGTGCAGCGGTGGCTTAGTAGCAAAGAAGTATTTAGACCAGGTTTTAATAAATCGTTCCTGAATCAAATAAAACTAAAAGCTTCTACAATGACACCAATGGAAAAATCCGTAGTACTAATGTTTGATGAAATGGCTATAAAAAAAACCTTAGAATATTCCCAAAAACATGACTTCATAGAGGGGTTTAAAGACACTGGTCTTTTTGGGCGTGGCCCAGAAATAGCTAAACAGGCGGCTGTCTTCATGGTGCGAGGATTGTACTACCAGTGGAAGTTACCTGTTGCATACTTTGTTACAGAAAATGGTTTAACAGGCGAAGAAACAAAAAACCTGATCATAGAATCTGTAGGGAAGCTGGAAAAGACAGGTTTGAAAGTAAAGGCAGTTGTTTGTGACCAGTGCACTACGAATGTGTCACCATATCAAAAGTTGAATGTAACTGAAGACAACCCATTTTTTTTTTAAGCAGAGCCAATGAAAATGTATTTGCACTCTATGACACGCCACATTTATTGAAATCTCTCAGAAACAATCTTATCACACATGACTTCATATTGAATGAAAATGTTATTTCCTTTTCAGACATCAGAGAAAGTAGTAGGGATGTGGCGACTTTACAACATCCCATGGTGAGTTTTCATCAAATGGTGAGTCGGTGGTGGGGGAAGGTCACGTGACCGGATCCAAGATGGCGGTCCCGGATCCAAGATGGCTGCCCCCATTCCTGCCAACCTGTTGGGAATTTTCCCTCCCAAAACTTCCCTCAAATTCCCAAATTTCCCTCAAATTCCCAAATTTCCCTCAAATTCCCTTTTTGTACTATAAAATACACTATTAGCCTTGTTATACTATATAAAATGCATTATTTTCTCTTATACTCTATAGTAAATCTATACTCTATGGGACCTTGACCCAAGTTTCCACACCACCCAAGAGGTATAGGGTCATTGCACTCTGTGCAAAGGCGCGTTTTTTATTATAGTGGGTGTCCCCAGTAGGCATAATCCCACTTCCTTTAATGTAACTTACTCCATTCCTGCCAACCTGTTGGGAATTTTTCCTCCCAAAATTTCCCTCAAATTCCCTTTTTGTACTATATAAAATACACTATTAGCCTTGTTATACTATATAAAATGCATTATTTTTCTCTTATACTCTATAGTAAATCTATACTGTATGGAAACTTGACCTTGACGACATGCACAAAACATATTACGTAAAGCATGTAAAGATACTCGCCCTTTATGGTCGGTAGAATGTTAGTACAAAGCCTCTGAAGGAACGTCAACCTCCTCTACCAGCTCAGAGGTCACTCTTTTGATTTTTAAGGGTAAACAAAGAGGCTCCCACAGGTCTAGACCATATACCCCTGTGGTACGGAGAAACAAACCCTTGTAATAAGCCCCAACCATCGCTCATTACGTTGGTAGCCATCCTGCCACCTTTCCATAGAGATTTACTCTAGGTGTTTATAGTAAATCTCGTAGACCATGTAACTTGCGAACAAAATACACGGTATGAAGATCAATGGGATGCAGCGTCTTTTCCTTTTTTCTTCTTGCATTAAAAATGCTTTGCAGTATCTGCAGTCGTGTACTCGATCTTCTGGTGTTTTGAAACACTTAAACATCTTTCCGAAACAATAACACAGCAGACGTAGATCCAACTTCTTTGATCAGTACCAAGTTGTCCGGTATTGATTCCCCCTCATGCAAAGTGTCGACGTATCTTCTAGGTAGAAACACCTTGATGTCCTCCTCCAAATGCGGATCAAACAGTATCGCAACGAGAGTCTCACCGTATTTCGTATTTATTCGTGTAATACTTTTGACTGGATACTGGATGTTGGATGACAAATCTCCAACCTTGACAGTAATATAATTCATCGGAGTAGCAGCGTTGAAACGTTCCACAAAAGATGCCATGATAGACTGATAAGAAAAGTGGAAATACGAGTCCTTTTATACTCTCAGTTGACCTTGAGAGTCACGGCTTGTTAGGAGTATTGTGCCTCCTTCCCCGAAGGCCTATGCACTTGTCCTTGCATTCCTATGCACAGAGTGCAATGACAAGACCATGACTATCAAGTCAATGTCTGTCATTGCACTCTGTGCATTGACAAGTCTTGACCCAAGTTTCCACACCACCCAAGGGGTATAGGGTCATTGCACTCTGTGCAAAGGCGCGTTTTTTATTATAGTGGGTGTCCCCAGTAGGCATAATCCCACTTACTTTAATGTAACTTGCCCCAACCATCGCAAGCTACGGTGATAGCCACTCCATAACAAAATTGCTACCTCCCAGTATTATTTTTGTGTTTTTTTTATTTTTTATTTTTTTTGGATCCCCTATAAGTCTAGCCGCCACTTTACTTGGAGAAGCCTTTCAATGTGACGCACAAACTTACAAAGGGCTTTTATTTTTTATTTTTTTTATTTTTATTTTTCTTGTTACTAAAAATATCCCTTACTCACACCCTGGACTTACAGAGTTTAAGCCAGCCATAGAGTGTTACACACATCCAAACTGTACGAGGGCCCATTGCATACTAGATGCATCTGCGACTCAAGGTCTTACGGGGATTAGCCCAGCCCCAAGCTGCAGGACTGCCTCAGGTCTTATGCGTTTTACGGCTGCCTTAGAGAACAGTCGGGCTTTTTTATTGAATTTGGGCCGCCCTCACCTCGACAGTTCATGTCCTGGACTTATGGAGTTTAGGCCAGCCATAGAACACACATTCACACAGAGCTAGGGATACGATAGTAACAATTTTTATCCAACTTTTTGTAGTAAAACTGAGCACTTACTAAGGCGCACTTGCCATCACTAGCATGTTGCGGTAAACAACAAGGTAAAAACGTATACATGTCGGGAACTGTCCAAGACTCGTCGAGTTCCTGAACATTTCCGTGAAATTTGGAAAGAAATAACTTTTTCTCCAACCCTTTGGTATAGACTATATCAAAAGGTTTTAGTAAGCTACGAACTAGTTTGAAGTTAAAAGGTACACATCCCTCCTCCCAAAGTATTTTGTGAAACTTACGCTCACACCAATTGTTAGCTTTCCGAGCAGCACTATTCAACTTACTTTCAGGATAAGGAGACTTGAAAACTATATTTACATTTACAAAAGGACCCACAACGACAAATTCTTTAACGATAAATCTATTGCGATTATCTTTGAACCCATGAAACTCCACCACAGCCGGTGTTGACATATTTATGATCAACCTACTGTGGGCTTTGTCTTCTTATACCAAACAATTTCGTCATGCAAACGGTCAGCATCCCAACCGTTTACTTGCTGTGGTGGGGGAACATAGACCGAATCACTACGCATAACCCGATCAATGTGTTCAATCAGGTAAGGCTCGACACAGGTCAACTGTTCAATGTACCGTGAAATGCAAGGCAATAAGCTAGCAAAATTCAACCATTCCTCTTTAGTGAAAAGTATAGCGGTTTCATTATCTCTGTCGAAAAGCTCTACATAAGGTTTGTTGAAAATGTTACGGATAGTGTATTTAATGTCCACTTCAGTGAATCTCTTTTGTTGATCCTTATTACACAAAGCATAGGTAATTGAAGGTTCCATTTCTTTCAACTTTGAGAACTGTGCGTTGTTTAGTAAAACGTATTTACGCATGCCTTGCTTGTGTAACAAAATGCCCACTTGAAAGAGAAATTCATTAAAAAGACCGACAGTGACAAATTTAGTAAAATCCGAGTTGAGATTGAACATTACCTTGAGAAAAGCTGTCAGATCCTGTTTGTCCGGTACCTTTACCAGAGTAGGTACACCTTTCTTGTCAACCAGTGGAAACTCTACTATAGAGACATCAGTGTCTGGAACAGCAGATGATGATGATGCCATGGTGGTGGTGGAGCAGCGACTGAGACCGAGTGGGTGCTGAGCTTCCTTTTTTATAAGGCGTACGACACTAGAGAACTCTGTTGACAGTTCCAGTAAGTGGACTGTACTCGACTAGGGCGTCGTGAATAATTAGACAGTAGGCTGTTGTACCTTTTGGAAAAGCGGTGGAAGATTCAAATTCAAGGCGGACGTCTACAGGTCCTGATTTAAGGTTCTCAGACTGTTTGGAACAGTCGATTACAAAAACGGGACAAGAATCAAAAGCTGTACGATTCATAATGGGACTGGGTGAACTCGACCCGTAGTAAGAAGATTGAAACCTTGCGTACATTTCATACAACAGAGCGTCATCACCACGTATGTTATCATACGGGTAGTACTGAGAGTTTAGAAAGAGCTTTACATCCGACAGTGAGCACTTGTCAAAGATACTAGCGTCCTTGGTTATATCATTTTTCCTACTAGTTTGAAAGGCTAATATTACGTAACGTGGCTTTTCCAGTTGTGAAGAAGTCTTGATGGTCCAAGATTGTCTCGTACTTGTGGGAAGTTCAGGAAACTCGTGCAGCTCCCAAGACCTGAAAGGCATTTCCAATACACGATCCTGTTCCAGCACCCGTAGTAATGACAACTTCATATCATCAGACACTTTTACGTAGGGAACCCGCCAGTAAATCTTATCAATCGTCAACTTAAAATCAGTGGCCGCAACCTCCTTGTACAAGGCGTTCTTAACATTCGAAGACAAGAGCAAAATCAATTCCTGTCTTTGGTTGACAATGATTTTTTGTAGTCCTCAAAGAACCCCATTAACAATTTCAAAGGAATACAAAAAGAAAACTCCTTTACCGTATTTAATGATCCTTTTCCAACCCAACTAGCGTTCATCAATCGCTTCTCATCGTCTGGAGTTAGGGTTACTAAATTCTTAATTGTGGATGTTATACCAACATTTTTAGATCGATCGACAATTACACCACCAATTTCGTATCTAATCTCGTTTATCAGAAACGCCATGGCATTGTTGACTAGATGTAACATATCATACTGTGTCTGACCATCAGATTTTGTCACTTTACCAGTCACGTGTAAGTAACTCTCACAAGGGTATGTAAACCCATCCTGCTGTTGAATAGAAATACGCACCTCATCGTCCGGATTAAAAGTTGTCGATGTAAAAGGTGCATGAGTACGGTACTCGTACTCTGTCACACTTTCATCAAATTGCGCTTTACTACTTACGGACAACATATTGAAGTCTAAGAGACTGTAAAAACTCCTTGTTCTTTGATGTTAACCGTTTCAAACGTAACAGGCGACTGATTGATTTCGTCCTGTGTCCATCTAATTTATTGAAAATCAGACCCATCTTTACGTTTCAAGTGAAGTCTAATGTTGACCACTTCGTCTCTCAGATTTATCAAACGATTGTCTTGATCGGAGAGTCTAACTGTTATGTTTTCCAACCTCTTGACGCTTACTGGCAAGTAAATGACGTTACGGGGCGTTTCAACAATTTTAAACCCAGGAGGTACGGCAGGGTAAAACTCGTGAATAACGTGTCCTTCTGTACCGTTTTGATAAGAACCTCTAACCACGTTACATTCGACTCGTATGACATTCACTTTAATAATGGCAACTGGTGTGTCCGACACGTGCCATTTATATGGTTCAAGAATCGATTTGGAATAGCCCAACAGTGAACCTATGCTGTCTTCCTGAGAGAAATCAATCACCTTTTCACCGTAAATTTCCACTTTAAACGTATTGTTGTTGCCTCTAATCTTTAAATTCGGATCGTTGATTTTGTGTTCGATAAATTGTGTAATGTCGTCAATTTCATAAGAACCAGTCGGTATGTCGATAATTGTATCACCGTAATGGAACAAATTATTGACTCCCTTCTCAACGTTTGGTATAGAGTTGTATGTTGTAAAGTCTACCAATCCAATTTCCCAATCACCCTCAGAGAGGTCTATTGCAGGAAAAATATTACAGCCAAACACTGAACTATTCCCACTCACACAAAACATAATGCTGCTCACTCTCTAAAAGTCAGACGCATACTAAAGTCGATTCATCAAAAACTCTAAACATAAATGACCGCAGATGTTGGAGCCGAAAGTCTGATGCGAAGTGTAGTTGTACAAAACTTTACATCCCTGAAAATACTCTAAAAGGTCTGGTGGTGGTTGTAGGTTTCCAAAACTATCAAAGTATTTCACCACGTTATCAACTTTTTTATAACACACCCAGTGAGTACCCCTCCCACTGTTTGAATCTAAATTAACAATGGCATTTTCCTTCTTCCAAATATTCTGTGGTAAGGCGTCCCTCATAAAAACACCTCGAAAATGTGGTATTCTAAATTTACGTGCATATCTGTCCAGGTCAAAGTTTGTAAGAGCCCGATCCGGTAAGTGTTTTAACGCAAACTTTTTTTTTTTTTCTTATGTACGACTTTAGGTGATCCATTTCCCTGCTTGTACGGCTTTAAGTAGTATCCCTCTCCCTTTTTGTAATGTCTTAAATAGTAACCTTTACCTCGCCGCTTTGCGATCTTTTTCTTTTTGCATACGCGTCGTCTCTTCATCGTACCTCCCAGCTTTTTCTTTGCATTCATAGCTGTTGTCACGGACCAAGCTGCAGCTCGTTCTGCTAAAGAAGCGTCTGATGATTTAACCCTATTCCAAGCCTTATCGGCCAGCTGTTGATCCGCCTGTCTACGGTGTTGATTGTCACTATATTTGGAATATGCAATGTCGTGTTCCTTACAGGCTTCGTCCAACTTGTTAATTCCCTGATCACCACGAGCTAATCTCTCCTTTAATTTGGTACCTGGACCACAGTACCTGTAACCTCCTGGTAGATGAAGTTCCACTGGTAGTAGATCGATTCCTTTGTTAAGAGCTGAACTGGCAAAACCACCGAGTGTCTCTAGTAGTCCACACCCTTTGACTGTTGAATGACGACTGACGTTTTTCTTGTTGACTCTTGGCATTATAATAACCAAATGACGGTCTCTATTCAAATTCAAGGGTTTTTATTCGTGTGATCTAACTCTAGTAGCTTCGTTTAAGAAATACGGTCGTACAATATGTTTGTCAATCCACTCCTCTTTAGACAAACTGTGGATCTGATCTTGAGGTGGCAATATGCGATAGTATATATCGTATAGTAATGCACTCATTGCTCGTACAAGATAATTCATAGTTACAGCGTCTTGCATGGTGACTGGATCACCCACAGAGGAAAGCTTTTTATCTCCGAAATCCCACTCATTAGCGGTCTGTTTAGGAATCCACTTTTCACGTACCACGTTAAGAGATCCTGAAAGGTAGTTTTGAGTCACTGCATCTTGAGGTTCAACAGGATCTTTGATTGACGTTAATCGCATATTGTTAAACTTCCACCCGCTTTTACTCTTATTTGGGCTATTTGCCGTCAGGTATTTTTTTGTAACTACGTCTCCATCATTTAATGGGTCGGCCACCTCAACCAACCGTTTATTTCCAAAGTGCCAAAAGGTGCCGTATCTAGGTGGAACAAGAGAGTCTACATACAATTTATTTGCAGCATCTTTTGCTGCAGTAGGATTTTCAACGTTCACTATATACCTATTTCTAGCATTAATGTATTTCTCCTCGAATAATACACAATGCTCACCTATAAGTTTTAGACTGACGGCATCATTTTCATTTATTGCATCGCCTACATTCGCTAAAACTTTATTTTGCATATCATAGTTTCCTTCAGTATTCAATTTAAATCCTTCACCTCGTGCTCCTTTGGGCACAGCAGCAGCAGCACCTTTTTGAACTAACTGACGTCCGAACTTGTCGATAGACATTACGATAATGATTACAAAATAAAGTTATCAAAGTCTTTTATAATATCCGCCTCCTTGAGCTCCTCCAGAATGGCGATAATCTCATTATTGTGACCACTGTTACCTGCTTCTTTCGAAGCTAACAACAGACGCAAACGATCAACCAATTCATTAGGGTCATCCCAGTACCGGTAGTCAATTTTGGATTTCTCAACTTCCATTAGCAAACCTTCTCCCAACTTTTTCTCTTTTCACCAATAAATGGTGATAGTGGTTGACTTGGTCTTTTTCTAGACGCTGGAGAAGCACGTAGTAAGGTTAGTTTCTTTTTATTTTTTGGTGGAAACATATTTGATATAATATTCGTGTACTTGTAGCCTCTGTTGGATTTTATCCCTTTTCCATCTTCACGCTTGTGAACACCAGTTGCCTCTAGCATTTGCTTGTACACTTTTAAATCATTGTCGTTGAACGATCCACTCTGTGGATGTTTCTTGAAAATCAACTCAAACAGTCCAGGTGTTCCCTTGTATTCAACTCCATTTATAATTATATCGTTATCGGAAAAGCTAACCGGATACGATCCCATTTTCCACTCGTTGCCATCATAGTGAATGCCGTACGTGAAATCAGCTTCTTCTCTATCGTCTGTTTGAATAAACTGAAGGTAGGTACCTAACAAGTCTCCAATGTTGTTTGCACGAATAAATGCGTCAAACTCTGACGCTAAAGACGGTCTTCCAAATGACTGCTCAGGCTCAAAAACCTCCTCCTCCTCCTCCTCCACTTCCCCTTCATTCTCCTCTTTTGGCTCTTGCTTGATCTCTTTGGCAGCAACAACCGTCTCCGTCAACTGTTTTAGTGGATCAATCAACGGTTTGTACTGTACTTCTAACGAACGTTGTGTTTGAATTGAACTGCTTTTAATATCACGCAACTTTTGCCTTATACTATCCTGCAGCATCTTTATTTCTCGTATACGATGTGTATCCTTGAACGTCATCTTGTCGAATAACTAATTTTGAACACCACATCCTTATTTATTGAGTTTCCACAGCCCCTCCCCGCTGCGTTGAGTGAATGCGTCTCTGACGCTAAAGCCGACCTTCTTCTATTTGCTACCTCCTACACGTATGTGCTCCCATCCCTCTTCTTACGGAATCCCTTAGGTTATTTTCTGTTTTCCTGTTTTTCTGTTTTTCTGTTTTTCTGTTTTCCTGTTTTTCTGTTTTCCTGTTTTTCTGTTTTCCTGTTTTTCTGTTTTTCTGTTTTCCTGTTTTTCTGTTTTCCTGTTTTTCTGTTTTCCTGTTTTCCTGTTTTCCTGTTTTCCTGTTTTCCTGTTTTCCTGTTTTTCTGTTTTTCTGTTTTCCTGTTTTTCTGTTTTTCTGTTTTCCTGTTTTTCTGTTTTTCTGTTTTTCTGTTTTACTGTTTTCCTGTTTTCATGTTTTTCTGTTTTTCTGTTTTCCTGTTTTTCTGTTTTTCTGTTTTCATGTTTTCCTGTTTTTTCTGTTTTCCAAGTCTTTCTGCTTCGCAATATGCAGCAAAAGGAGTGGGCCCAAAATAGTTTCTTCCAACATATCTATTCGCCTTTTAAAACGTAGCCTGTCTAACGTCATTGTGTTATGCGCCTCGCGCCATTGCCATAATGATTTGCGATCCTCATTCATTGGTAGATTGTACTCTCTTGTCACAAGAGGTTGGCTAAAACTAACCTTCAGCATGGCGTTGTAAAACTTTGACAAACTCGTCGAGTCCGACGCGGTATCTACCATCGTCAATGTTACGTTCTTTGTCTACTACAACAAATTTGTTCTTACCACTGTTCCATGCGGTGGCGCACAACTCTTTGAATCTCCCATAAGACATGTCCGTATTTACATGATCATCGTATATGTGTCTTAAATTTCTGTCATCTTGCTTAAACACAATAATAAAGTTTGCATTGTCCCTTATCAGCTGTTTAGGTATCCTACTGTATGTTTGACACAGGTAAAAAGTATCAACATTCTGGTGTCGTCCCATTGTAAAGTAGTTTCTGATATTGTCTTGCTTTTCACATGCGACATCATCAAACACCATCACAGAGTGTTCTTTCACCTCGTTTGGATGAATCACCTCACCGTTGTCTGTGAAAGGGAAATATCCAATACCGGGTATAGTCAGTAGTACCTTCTCTAGCAACTTATACTTTGGCTGATGGAGTGATTTTGAAAAAACGTAGACATTTTCAAACTTTAGTCCATTTGGATTAAACAACAAGTTTAACATTACATTAGTCTTGCCGGAATTTGAAGGTCCGCACATGATACATCGAACATGGTTTGGCAGCAGATCACTGTGTTTGCTCCTTTCCTTCATATCTCCTCCACAGTATACGTCAAAGTTTACGATAGACAATTTGGGTGTTTTCATCTTAATGTCTAAGCTCAAACTGAGTAATTCACACAAGTTCATTTTTATTTATCCACGAATTGTGAGTACCATCAAAGCCAAGCCACTTAACCAGCACTTTGTTACCCTTTCTCCTCAACACCTTTTCCACCAGGTATACGTCTCCATGTCTGGTCTTCAGCAGTTCTTTTCCGTAAAAGCTTCCTTGAAGCATGTTGTTGCGGTAATCCTTTAGGTGATACGTAGTCGGTACAGTTGGACGCACCGCTTCCACAGTAAAAATCTCGTTTGTCCAGTTGGGTAGGTATCCCTTATCGAAAACCTTTTTATACTTGCTTATCCTTACTTTGTCACCCACTTTGAACTCGATCTTTTCCTTCTTCTTATATTTTTGTCTATTCTTGTTTATGTTTCGTCTGACCAAATCTTCGTTCTTTTTGTTCACCTCAAAAGGTGCCATACCAATTGTTCTATGTTTTCTTGTGTTGTACTCTTCCAACAGGTCGGGTAGGATTTTAATCCATTGGTAGTTGCCCAGTTCTGTGAATTTTCTCCACATTAGAGACTTGAGACTACGATTGAATCTCTCCACTATGGCTCCCTTCTTCTCGCTGTACACAGAGTAATGATTAATGTTGTGTTTCTTCATTAGCTTGGCGAATCCAGCATTGTAAAACTCTTTTCCCATGTCGGTTTGCAGATGCGTCATCCGATTCTCCTCCAAAACAGGTTGTATAGCCTTGACGATTTCCTGTCCAGACTTGTCCTTGACTGGTATTGCGTAAGCGTATTTGGTAAAGCAGTTGATTACTGTGAGAATGTACTTGTAGCCCTTGTTAAACTTTGAGTATGGTATCATCTCCACCAAGTCAGCCTGATACAGATCGTCTATTCCTTTGACTTCCACAGGTCTGGTGGGAAATGTTCTTCTGGCTGGAGCGTGTAGCTCTTTGGCGATGGTTTCTCTCACATTCATAACTGGATTGAATTGTGTCCAACTCATAACTGATTAAGATTTTTGTAAACCAAAATATTTATTGGTTTTTAAGGGATTCCGCAGCCCCTCCCCGCTGCGGAAAGTGGTAGCCGACCTTCTTCTATTTGCTACCTCCTGCACTCTTGTGCTCCCATCCGTCTTCTTACTCCACCATTATCTCAACTAATTAAATCTTTATTTTTTAATTTACCTCACTCCTTGTTAATTTTAGAATTTTTATTCCTCCATATCCCCCTCCCCCTCACTCGATTCAGAATCTGATGTTTCTTCCACAATAGGCGAATCTATATCAAAGTTATTAATTCTTTCCAGCGCTTTATTAGCATACAGGTTGCTATATAGTTTCAATGTGTTGATGTTCGTCAAATCCAGAGAGTGTTTAAAACAAACGCACGACTGAGAAACCTTTATACTATATTCATCCTCATTTACGCTCTGTTTGACATTCGGTAAAAAACCATAAGCTAGAATATCCACTCTATCGTATTCGGATACATCAATCGTTCTGGAGTACCTGTACACTGAAACAGTATCGACATTTTCCCCGTTCTTGTAGAACCTTAGGAGAGTCTCATCATCACTACTGAACCACTCAGTAGGATCGGGATTATTTAACACGATAAACACTTCACTCATCTTGTGATGTTTACTCCTTTGTGTCTCAACTGGAAATGAGTACACGTTGCTGAGATCGTGTATGTATAATCGAGTATTACATCATCCTCTAGCAACGCAGGTGAACCTGGGTTAACCTTACGTGGGTTAATAAAACCCGGGTTAACACAACGTGGGTTAATAAAACCTGGGTTAACACAACGTGGGTTAATAACACCCGGGTATACAGGTCTGGTGGGAAATGTTCTTCTGGCTGGAGCGTGTAGCTCTTTGGTGATGGTTTCTCTCACATTCATATCTGGATTGAATTGTGTCCAATTCATAACTGATTAAGATTTTTAAACCAAAATATTTATTGGTTTTTAAGGGATTCCGCAGCCCCTCCCCGCTGCGGAAAGTGGTAGCCGACCTTCTTTTATTTGCTACCTCCTGCACTCCTGTGCTCCCTTACTTGAGTTGTTTCTGTTTTTCATAAAAGGTGAAGGAAACGTAAGTATGAAATTTTTCCCGCAGTCTCTTTTCTTGCGCTATGTGCTTTTCCATTTCTACATCTGCAAGTTTTCTCTTACGACATTCCCTGTTGTAATGGATTCCACGTACAAAAATCTTTAGGTCCATCCAATCCACAGTGTCGAGGTATGTCTGGAGATATTTCTGTTCAGAATATATCGACTCCCAATGCTGGTCAATTATCGGGTTTTCTTCACGGATAAACTTCATGTCCTCTTCGTACCATTGAATTTCGAATTCATCACGTGGTTGAGCATGCCATCTTTTACTAATATCATGTTCTAGCCACATAAAGTCCTTGTAGATTTCCCACGGATCCTGCTTGACGACTAGGTTGCAGTCACCGTCCAGGATGGGTGCTTGTTCGGTAATAGCGTCGGATTCTCCGTACATGTTGATAGAGTATCCAAGTACACAATGACGAGCGTTGTGAGTAAGGAGTATTTATACCTGGGCTGGGCGTTGCCGGTTTTTTTGAAGGTCGATTGGACGTTGTCGGTTCTTGAAGGTCTATTGGGCGTTGCAGGTCATTGGTTTTACGGGATTCCGCAGCCCCTCCCCGCTGCGGAAAGTGGTAGCCGACCTTCTTCTATTTGCTACCTCCTGCACTCTTGTGCTCCCACCCGTCTCCTTACTCCACCATCAGCGCGTCTAAGACGGCTCGGTCAATCATCGCTTCTTCATCGATGGAATAATGTCCCCATGGCAGGGTCTTTATGCCTCCTTCTAAAATAAAACGCTTATCATCGTAGGCTGAAAGCGCTATTTTATTTTGCTCTATGCTGTACAGTTCATGGCGGCGACTCCTAATTAGATTCATTGTTCTATTCACTTGGCAGGATTTATACTTTTTATTTCTCTCCAAAGCGTCATCCAACGTAACATCCACAGTACTGTAGAGGAGGGAGAATTTATCGAGGCACTCCTTATAGTCAGAAAACTCTAGTTCATTCTTTACTACAGATTTCCTTACTCCTTTTGCCTTCTTAGCTTCTCCGTTTTCAGACCGGCTAGCGTACATTTTAGAGCGTAGCCCCACATGCTCAAACATTATACGTCCGCTAAGCTCATCCTTCATCACACCCAACACTTTTTTATTAACTCTTGGAATGTCAAAACGGTTGGGGTCGGAGTAATCGCTGGTGTCGAATAGATGAATCATCTCCTTCATGTCTTTATACCAGTCAACTGTTTCAATCATATATGTAAGGGAGTCTGTGTCCGTATACTGGAGTTGTGCTTTTTCACCATATTTCTTCTTGATTACATCGTAGTGAAACTCATACATCAACAACTTAGAAACGTCCAGGATGCTCATGCCTAAGTATATAGCCTTATTGAACAACAGACGTGTCTTACTCATATGGACTGCAGCCAGGTGTTCTGTGAATATGGTACGGCTCTTGAAGTTAGGCTGCGCCATCCACTTATCAGCTTGTGTTTCCTTGGTGGCGAGGCGGATATCCACTCTGTTTAGTATGTTTTCCATTGTTTTACCGAAGACTGAGTTGTTCATCAGCTTATAGAAGTCTTTCTCAAATTGGTTTGTTGCTCTGGTTCTCATGTCGGTGTTTAAATCGATGTAAGCCTTTAGCCAAGTACTTTGCATAAAGCTGACAGCTCTATGGATTTTCTTCACCCGCATGCCAAGGGAGATGTACTTTTTTAGGTTTCGGTAGTGAAGAACATATTTCTCCTTGTTGAAGAGAGTGAGTAGGAGTTTCATGTTCTTGGAGCCTGGAGGAATGCGCTGCTCTGGTGCCAATGGATAGTCCGAATGGGTGTCGTGTAGCTCTCGAGGGTACTCTAGATCCACTTCGAAGATGTAGCCTCTAGGAGCATCATCCGGTATGCTCATGATGTCGATGTTTTCAGGATCGTGCACCCATAGAAAGTCTGCATAAGCCATAGGCTGGCTCATAGACCATCCATATAAGTTATTGGCGTCGAGATATGTGAGGTAAGTAGTAGGCCTGTCCATGTCATAATCCTCCATATAGGGGTTGTTTGCCTTTGCATAACGGTTGGAACACTGGGATATTCCTCCTCGAATTCCTCGGGCGATCATCAGCCGCATTTCATTGTCGGTCAACAGATCCAGTTCAACTCTCGTAGTTTTAAGCATTGCACTCCATGCCAAGCCGGGAGCGGTGAAATACCATGCTGGGTCGAGCTTGTAGGTGTTCATACAAACGTCTCTAAAGTTTTCCATAATGTCCGCCAAAAGCAGAACGTCCGTCTGGTTGTACAGGAGAGTGTATTCTTCCATGTTTGAGATTTTGAATGTGTTCCATACTGTCTGAGCGTGTTCGTGTTCTGCATCTGTGATATCCGTCTTGTTTAGCCTGTTGTAAAAGTCCTTCTTTTCTGGTAGGCTGGTGAGCTGATATTTTTCCAAGGAGTCCATATAGTCGTAGGGGTAGATACCCTTCTTGATGAGTAGTTGTAGTTTCTCTCCAGAGTAGAATTTTGATGTTTCGCGGAATTGTGGTGTCGTTAAGTTCTTCGCCAGTGAGTCGAGGCTGGACATCATAAAGCGACAAGAATCGAGGAACCGTAGTTTTACTCCTCCCTCAATCTCTACGGTGTAGGAAATGTATCGCTCCTCGTTATTAGGTATGATGCTAATAGTTTCATCATTGAGTCCAAACATTTTTATGAAAAGATGTGTGTCATAGCCGCTCAAGTTGTGGATGAAGATTGGAATGAAATTAGGTTTGCGGAACTTGAGATTGCAGGTGTTGTGAGCGATGCCTCTGAATTTTCCAGTAAGATGGTCGTGGTCTCTGACTTTGTAGTCTTCCGGGTCATTAAAAGGCTTCTCGCAAATATGGCAGATGGTAGAGTTGGCGATGGTAGTGAGATCTTCTGGGGTTAGGTCCATCGGTTTGGCTGCTGCAGAAGAGTACAGGTGAGCAATTTTCTTTGACTCTCTGAACAGACTCTCAACAAAAACTTGTGCTGCATCGGATCCAAAGTATTTCACAGGTTCTCCGTAGTGATCATCAGCGTAGACAATATAGTAGCAGAAACTTACAGCCTCATGCTTCTGATACTGCTTGGTATATGATTTTGCTGCTCCATCCTCGTCCATCCTTTCATCCTCCTCCTCAATGGCGGTCAGCATGCATTCGAAGTCGGCGTATCCAGCGAAGGGTACTCTCATCGTTCTATTTCCTTCCTCGAACTTGATTTTGCTGCCCTGTTTAGGCATTTCTATCCTAACAGCTTCTTGGTCGTTGCAGTATTCCATGTGTGAGGCTAGCAGATCTTCTCTTCCATAGTGCTGTAGACACCTACGGCATATCCATGTTCTGTGTTGGTGTTTTGTAATTTGCCGGCGAGCTAATCTGGCGAGATCTCGAATTAGGCAGTAGTGAGCGTTGTTCTTGTCCTTTATATACAGCAGGTCGATGTGTTTCTGCTGCTCCCTATCCGTGACCAGCAGCGGGTACACTACGAACTTTTCATCGTAGGCGTAGACATTGATGGAGATCCCAGACCTCTTCTCAAATAACTTGACGTGGTCGAGGCTGATGGGAAATGTTATGCCTGGAAGGAATTGGTCAAAGTCGTGCTCATAGGGTAGATAGTGTTGAACGCGATGAGGTTGGTCTCTGAAGTCCACGGGGTGTAGTGCGGCTAGCACAGACCAGAGGAAACATTTCTGATCATTGTTCCGTATGTTCAGGACTGCGTGTTTGATCTTAATCTTGAGTGGTAGCTCTATACAGGTTGATCCCCTTAGTGGCACGTAGCGGTTGATTCTAAGCTCCAATCCGATAATTTTAGCCAGAGTCCACCCGGATCCCTTGGCGTAGAATTCATCCATTTCTTTTAAGAGCTTCCCTTCAGCATCCTCCAGATAGTCCTCGATGTTAGTGGCTGGTAGGATAACCTCGTTCTTGGTCTTGAAGTTCATTTTCTTCGTCTCTTCCTTATCTCCAATCGGCTTCTTATACTTGACAAGGAATACGAGGTTAGTCTTGATATTTTGTTCTTTTACGTGCTCCTCGATCTTGTCCCGAACGAGGCCTCGAGCTTGTTGTAGAAATCCAGCGGGGTCCTTGATGTTAGGCTTGTTATCGATGGAGTACGTCTTCATTCGTCCCTTGAATGCCTTCTCGAGTTCAATGATTTCCAATTGTTTATGTCCTCCGATGAGATGTCCCACTGTCTCCTTGACCGTGTTGTATGCTGACACGATCGAAGAGCGCACGTTGTTGATGATGGAATCGCTGGTTGATGGTTGGGGCTCATCATCCATGCGAGCGGTCTTGGAGATAGATGGGATAGGGTTCTCAGCCTTCCTCTTGAGGTGAGCGGGGCTACACTTCTTGAGGTGACGTCTGAGGTTGGAGATAGTTATCATGAGTCCACAAGCCGGACAGGGACGTTGAGGCTGCTGGGTTGTTGTAGGCCCGGTGCAGCTCTTGAGGTGGCGAGCTATGTGCGCCTTGGACATGGTCTTGCTGCATCTGGGGCATGCAATCTGGTTGGGGTTCATGATGATGATCTGCAAATGAATTTATAGGTTATGTACGTTGTAAATAGCGGAGCTGCTAGATGTGTCTCGTTCAACAGTCTGAGACTGAATGATGTTTGTCCTGAAATCATCGTAATATATATGCCGCAGATCCAAGATGGCGGCCCCCAGTCCTGCCAACCTGTTGGGAACCTTGTTATACTGTATAAAATGCACTTTTAGCCTAGCTATATTGTATTGCATGCGTATCTGTACTCGTGTACCAAATTTGAGCGAAATCGGACGGTAAATAACGAAACTAGATCCGGAGTGGTAGGGGTAAAGATAAGTCCAGAGACGACATATACGTAATACAAACGGTTTATATTGTATGGCATGCGTATCTGTGCACGTGTACCAAATTTGAGCGAAATCGGACGGTAAATAACGAAACTAGATCCGGAGTGGTAGGGGTAAAGATAAGTCCAGAGACGACATATACGTAATACAAACGGTTTATATTGTATGGCATGCGTATCTGTGCACGTGTACCAAATTTGAGCGAAATCGGACGGTAAATAACGAAACTAGATCCGGAGTGGTGGGGGTAAAGATAAGTCCAGAGGTGTTATTTTTGGGAAAATTTTGTTATAGGTAGGTCGGAAATGGTGTACACAGGTGGGATTGGGAGGGGGTCGAAAAACATTTCCAAGGCTCTAGGACGCACCGTTTTCGAGATATAAGCAAAAAACCACTTTTTACGGGAAATGTATTGACTGTTTCGGAGAATACCTAAAGACCAGAAAGTGGCTCAGTGTTAGACACATCGGTGTTCTAACACGGCACTGGGGAGGGTAAAAGCAAGCTAAGGGAACCTAGTGACGACTCCTAACGGCAGTTGCCTTATGAGGAAAAGCCAGTGCGTCACACGCTGGCCCCACCCGGGTATCCGCTGCCAAGTCGAAGTTGGCCGAGAGTGCGTCCCACCACTCTCACGGAATCCCCCGCGAGTCCTTTAGCAAACTTTAGCCTTGCAAAGTTGGCTAAAGGACTGATCGGTGTTTAAAACTGGCCGAATCACAAAGACTCAAGGCTTGTCTCTAACACCGACCGTATATTTTCTAAATACTCACCAACAGAGAAGTTCTGCGCAGGCAGGAGCAGTTGCTGTAGACTGAGTGTGGAGAATGCTAGCTGGGCAGCTCCGACTGATTGACTGAATCGATTTGCCTCAGCGAGTGTAGTTTAATTCATAGTATTAAATCGAGCCGCGAACCAAAATTGGAAAATCAATAACACCCTGTTTATTCATTATTAACTGTCCGATTTCGCTCAAATTTGGTACACGTGTACAGATACGCATGCCATACAATATAGCTAGGCTAAAAGTGCATTTTATATATTATAACAAGACTAATAGTGTATTTTATAGTACAAAAAGGGAATTTGAGGGAAATTTGGGAATTTGAGGGAAGTTTTGGGAGGGAAAATTCCCAACAGGTTGGCAGGAATGGGGGCAGCCATCTTGGATCCGGGACCGCCATCTTGGATCCGGTCACGTGACCTTCCCCCACCACCGACTCACCATTTGATGAAAACTCACCATGGGATGTTGTAAAGTCGCCACATCCCTACTACTAGAGAACTTTATAAAATTGAAAAGATGAGTAGTACAACAAGAGCAGCTCATCAGCTATCTGCAGCTCATATTTGGCCTAATAACTTCCAGAAACTTTCTGTTTCCCTTGCTGCCCAAATATTTAGTCACACAACGAGTGCTGCACTTAAAACTGCCTTTGCCGTGGGAGAGTTAAAATCATCTACTGCTATGCACACAGCCAATTTTTTACAAGAAATTAACTCCTTATATGACTCTATGTACAGTAAAAAACGAAAGACAAAAAATCCTGACTCTTGTGCTCTCAATAAAAAAGACAATCACATAAAAAATGTTTTGGAAGAAGGACTAAATACTTTTAAATGTTTGAGAAAGATAAATGCCACACATCCTGAGCCACCGTGCTTTCGAGGGTTCAGATTAACCATAAATGCTATACTCAAACTGTTTCAATCCGAAGACTGTGACTATGTATTAACATCACGTCTCAATCAAGACCCTCTAGAAAATCTATTTTCCAGCATTCGACAAAGAGGAGGATTTAATAAAAACCCAACAGTTAGGGTGTTTAGAGGATCACTTAGAATCTGCACGTTGAAGCAAATGATGGAACCACCAAAAAGCACGTCATATGACCCAGACTTAGATGACCTACTTGATATATATGGACCGTCTCAAAGCCAACAGGATGGTAATGAAGGTAAGATTATAAAATTTAACATAAATTAAATAAAGTACATCATAAACTAATTAGTTTATCTATCAACATTTATACTGAATTGTTTCTTAAACAGTAATTCATAAAATTGAGCTCGCATTTTGGTATGATTATTAATTTATAGTCAAACTTAAATGATATAAGACTAAAGTTTAGGTAACATGCAGATTTTTATTTTGATCAACTCTTAAATAAATCTAATTTCTGTTTGATTGATTTTTTATTTTTAGCTGGGCATGTGTTTGGGCCAACGTTTCAGTTTTATAGTTATTGTTATAAATAATTAGACTGAACTAAAAAAAATTATAATACAATTATTTGAAATATTTTAGAAAATAACGAGAAATATTTCTGACAAAAATGTAGAACTGACATACATATATCATAGGACTGACATAAAATTTAATTTTTTAGCTGCACTACCTGTGAGAGGAACTTCAACTGAAGGTGAGAGAAACTCTAATGAAATGAGTTCTTCAGAAAGTGAGTTGGAGTCAAAAGGGCTTGATGGCCCCGTAATGCGGTAAGATAATACAACTACTCGTACTTTGGAAAAATGCTCTCAGGTATATTTTGCCGGTTACATAGCTCACTTTTACCACAGGAAATATAAATGCAATGATTGTCTCAAGAAGATGTGCGATCTCACTTCTGAACTTAAAAGCAAAAAAGAGCTGTTATTGTTAAACCGCACATTTTCTAATATTGCAATTGATCCCACCTCAGGTCTGTTATCACCATCAGAAAACCTTCAACATGTTGTAAATATAGCACTTAAGTTATTTAAAAATAAGTTTCATGAAATTGGCCATAAATTGCATTTAATTAAACGACTTGTTAATTTGACAAAGAGAGTCGTTTCATTAGACTCTGTGACTTGTGTTGATTGTTACAAGCGAAGTAATTTTTTAATTGAAACTCTCTTCCGAGTACTTATCCATAAACAATGTTTATGGATATCAAATGAATTCAAAACCACTGCTTTGGGTAAACTTAAAGTTTTAAAAAATGTATAAAAAGGATTGTGATAAAATAATATAGCTTATCAATTATTTTTCGTGATGTATCATAATATGTATTTATATTGAACTTGTTCGATAATTTTAAGAAAATTTTGTTGTTCTATTTTTTTTTTAATAACCAAGAAATATTTGGCAAATTGAAAGGTTTAAAAATTTTACAAGGATTTGGTAAACAGAGGGTTAATAAAAATTAATAAAAATAATAAGCTTATGAGAGAGATGTATCGAACAGTAGTGATGAATAATTTCTGTGCAGTATGTAAATGATGTTTTCTGTATATTTAAGTAATGTTTTATTTTGTATTTTACTTCTATGAATAAATACAGCCTAATTTTTAGGCCATACTAATTTTGAAAAATATATTTTTTTGTCGTTTTATAAATCAAGTTTATACTTATACTTATGTAAATAGTTAATTATTTATTTGTATTAGTTAATAATATAACGACTATTAATTTGTTTAGAGACTTCAATTAATACAAAATTGTTTGTTAATCGTGTGTTACCAATAACTATGTATCAGTATATCAGCAGGAAATATTTTATAGTTCCTCGTGGTGTAATATCACTGACAATGTCCAAGCCACCTGTAGAATCTTGGCTTTTGTATCAACTCTAGTTATTTTATCATCCTTAAACAATTAATTATTTTATAATTTAATGTTATAAATTATCATAAATATTGTATCATAAACTTCTTCATAATAAAGAATAAAGTTAAGTAATCCCATTTATTTATAAGAGCATGAAATAGGTTTCTTTTACACAATGTACAAATACTGTACTTTGAGAATTTGGCTAAAATTCAAACAAGAGTATGTTTGAGTTGTATACGCGAATCAAACACAACTCAGTGAACGTAAGCGGATGTCTTCCGGGCCCTGCCCTGCCCTGTCCGACTGTCGATTGGAGTTATATCTGTCTCTCTCCACTGCGGGAGAATGGGAAATCCCGTGCTATGTGATCTGGCAACGCCGCGCCAGTTAGCGACCGTCTCAACGCCTTCATTTTGAGAAATACCCAAAACTGCCCGTTTCATTATTGCCTATACCGTGGGGCTTCTGTATCTGTCTATATTCTGTGCCTTGAGCAATAGAATTGTAAGAAACCCCATTTTTGTGATGAGTTGACGTGTTTGATTTATTGCTATTATTTATGGTTCACATTATTATTCATTATGTTATTGTTACAATTGATTGTTATTTGAATACGAATTAATGATTTAATGTTATTGTTCTACGCTTGATTTGTCACCTCTCCTACGCCTTTTGGGGCGGTTTAGAATACCCTCTCCTCTGTCGTAAAACGCGAATAAAAGGACACCACGGTTCCACACATACACACAACTCCACATTCTTCAAAAACACAATAGGACTTATCCACACTAATAACTGCCATGCAGCTCTTTCACTCACGTGTCCAGTTCTTCAGGTGGTCTTGTTCGGGAATATGGTACAGATAAAAAAATGGGGTTTCTTACAATTCTACTCCTCAAGGAGACTGCCTTTGATTCTGGGACGAGGCAGCAATGATCATAGTTGCGCTTATGTGTGGTGGGGTGACTGTTACCAAAGAGACTATAACAGAAGGATTATTCAACGCAAAACCATGTCTGTAAACAAGATTGAAAACTGCTTCTCAAGTCCAAGTTAACACTTTGGTAACTCCAGCCACAACTCGGTTGAGTGGAGGGAAGTTTCCTCTTTAGCCGGTGAAGGAGATGGAAGCCTTTTCCGGGGTAAAGGGTTGGTCACTCACCACGTGGAAATACGAGAAGAGCTACACCGTGGAAGAGCCCATTGTGAATGAACAGAACGTTCTGCAGATTGTGGGTACTTCACAGCACTAGACGTCGCAGTCGGATTTTCTGATGGTGCGCTTCCGAGTCAGGAACACGTGATGGAGTTGAGGGTAGAAGAAGAGCGGACACTACAAGAGTGTCGTAAAATTGTCAAATATATAAGGTCAGACACTCTCAAGTAGCGAAGAATTTCTCAAACTATGAAAGATGATATGTTAAAGTTTGAAGAGGCCTTAAGCGTGAGAACGTGTAGGGAAACATGGATAAAGATTGAAAAGCATGTCCATAAACCAGCCCCTCTTTACGCAGAGTACTGCGTCCACACCTCAAGCTTTTCCAAGCCAGGGCTCTCAAAAGAGAGCAGCTTCAAATCCCGCTGCAGGGGAAGGAGGAAGAAAAGAAAAAGCAGGAAGGCGATCCACCCCCAGAGAACTGGAAGAGGGTAATCTCCAAACGGCAGAAATTGCGACAGGTGGCCAAATCCAAGAAATTTCCCCTGACAAATAACAGCAGAGAACAAACAAGCCGACTGTAAAAAGCCCCTCTAAGACTCGACCGAAGGCTGTAATCATTAAGCCAGGTAAGTCGCATGCGGATACGTTCCGTAAGATTACAGAAAAGTGAAGCCTGACACCAGTTGTTTCTCTCTCACACCAGTTCTTTCGGTCGGTTACCGTCTAAATAAATCAAACAATAATTAATTCCTGTATTTTAATTTTTAGTTTGATTTATAATAAAAATATAAGGTCATTAGCATAGTTCTTTAAATGATGAAAGGACAGTGTTGCGCAGTCAGAGTGGAGAGGTAATAGCAAAAATGTGAACAGTGAAAACATTCGATTTAGTTAGAAAACAACCGAACTATTAGATTTTTAATTTCTGTTACTAATCGCATACATTTTTATCGCCAGCCAACCTGTACCGACCCACTACACCACACGCCGAGAGTTGAAAGTGAAGTTCCACCTTCTGCTGGTGTGACGTAGGCACTTAGGCGTTCACATGTTGCTGCTGTAGTGATGAAAAAAGTCCTATATTCTGAGCCTAACTGATTGCCGACTGGGGATGCCAATGAATTAGTCTTGTTGTAAATCCCTCTTTTTATTGGCCAGCGGCCTTGTGACAGCAACAGTCTAGGCGGGGCCTCACTCTCAGCTCTCGGCAAACAGAGGGTAGACTTGCCCTCTCACGCTCGGTACAGCTCTTGCTATACCTTCTCTGCTAGTAAAAAAGGTTGATTTACTATAATAACATCGATATCACAATTATTATTGTTCTTCTCTAATATGTTCCTTTTTTCAATATATGAAACTTTGTATATGCATTGTAATGAAGTAAGAATCATATTAAAATTTTATGAATATTGGAGTGCCAATAAGGGTCCAATATATGCCACGAAATATCCCATTAAAAAAATAGAATATTTGAAAACAAACATTCTCATTAGACAATAACTGGCTTTCTGAAGCGTTTATAGACTGTCAGCTCTAAACAAAATGTTACACTATAAATTACATAAATAATTTAATTTACAGGAAGAGTTTACCTTGCCACCATGGACATGGCCACCGGGAAAACTCCCACATTCCTGCCACCCAGCATGTACTCGTTGAAAGAGTCCTGTTTGGACCAAAAAGTGTAATACATTCCAATGAGGACAGACAGGATCAGCATGCTCACAACCACAAGGTATTCTATCGTACCGAAACGTGTGACTTCTACTGCTGTGTCCATCGTTTGAGTCTATCAGTCACTTCTGAAACAATACGAATAAATTAAATTACGATAGAAACAAACTTTTCTTCCTATCTAGTTTTGTAATGGCTAACTCTTTCCTAGAGTCATTCAATGGGCTATTGAACTTAGCTCCCATTTTTAATTGCACGCAGGTCAGAATTTATGACACTTGTGGATACCCTTAGACAATTATAAAAATTAGTTCCTAAGAAAGTTACGTTGTATCATACTAGACAACATGAAAGTGTTTTTATGGCGCTCTACTCTATCAGGAAGCTGTTTCAGTTTCAGAATGTAATAATATTCAATGAAAGCTAAGGTTTGTTATCCTGCTATTCATTATTTACCTAATATTACTAACGTTTTTATTTATTTATTATATTTTCAGACATTTCATGTCATTGGATTTCGATTATTTTTTATTTATTTATATTTATTAAAAACGAGAAAATATAAGATGAAAGGAACTTTCACTGTTTCTATAAAAGGACTTTTTGGAAAAAGGTTTTTAAAGATTTAAAATATTTGTTGTATCAGAGCTAATAAATATCCTTTTAGACTATGTACAATAGGGAATACCTTTTCATTTATTTTAAGTCAGTCAGCTTGCATTAATTTTAATACCGTGCCAGATAGTTGGCATATGTACTATATTTATATTACCGTAATATAATATTACCGTAGAGACTAAAGTTTCCGACTTAGGAATAATTTTAAAACTTGAACCACCCTGAGTGATACTAAATTATATTGCAGCACGCTATTTAAAAGTTAAAGTTTGTCTTATTTTACCAGGCGAAGTTAGGGCAAAGGAGCCCTCTCTAACACTTAATCTGAGGACCAACGGCTTTACGTGACTTCCGAACCACGGAAGCGGCAGGGCAAAATCTATTAAAGGTCACATCGGGAATCGAACCTGGACATGCAGCGTGGCAAGCCAGCGCCTTAGCCCCGTATCTATGGCCGCTCCTATCTAACCTAACCTAACCTAACCTATGTCAAATGAATTCTATGTCAAATGGGAAACGATGTTAAAACATGACAGTAACGTGAGAGTAAAAATATTTGATAAAATACTCCGATTGAGGTTGGTTATAAGAAAGAGAGAAATAGACCTAACTTTCCCTCTACAAATTAATTATTTTCGTGTATTGTAGAAAATAATTAGAATTTCCTTCTTTCTTCCTGTTTTAAAAACGTACTAACAATAATATATACCAGCTCTATTATTTATTCAACACCCTTATTATTGATTGGAAATCTATAACTGGACTCCCCCATGGTAAACTGAATCGACTGGTGTCATCCTTGGAGGTTGACTAACGATCGTCCTAACACAGATAAGGGTGGTTCTACCACTCCAACACAAGACTTAGAGTTTGTCGCAAGTCATTGATTATGGAATAGCAATAAACTCCTCACACATTATGTATTTCAGTTTTTAATAGATACAGCATTAGTTCCACTGACATGTAACTAAACAAATAAAAGGCACTTGTTAAAATTCCCACCCCACTAGAGAAAAATAATCTTGACGAATTTAGGGAAAATTCCAAAGCTTTTAATTGCCATTCATAGTAACTATACTACTCAATACATAAGGGAAACAGCTTATATATTGAGTAGTATAGTGCTCATTTGTTACTCACTTAGGACGTTACAGTAAAATCTCGATAGTTCGACACTTTGTGGACTACAGGGGTGTCGAAGTATCGAAACGTCAAACTATAAGGAATATATGGTAAACATAAAACAACAAAAACTATTTACACAAAGAAATTGTAGAGTATTTTCTGTATGAATCGTTAACAATTTAACAAAAGTAAAAACAAGCTATATACTGTATTTCTGTAACAATGTATGTTCTACTGAATTGGTATGGTCTTACAATAGTAGTTATTACACTATGGATGGTAGAGTACTTAAAATGTACAGTAACTAAATGTCCAAATATTCGTAATATTAACTGTAATTCACTTTGACGGTGCTATTTCAATTACCTGCACTGGGCTAACTCACACACAACCTGCCACGGACAAAGGTTTTGCAACACAGTGTCACCATTACCGGCATCGAAATATAGGGACTGACAAAGTATTGAGTGTCGAACTACAAGGACTGTCAAAGTATTGAGTGTCGAACTACAAGGCCTGTCAAAGTATTGAGTGTCGAACTACGAGGACTGTCAAGGTATTGAGTGTCGAACTACAAGGACTGTCAAAGTATTGAGTGTCGAACTACAAGGCCTGTCAAAGTATTGAGTGTCGAACTACAAGTAATGTCAAAGTATTAATTGTCGAACTACAAGGACTGTCAAAGTATTGAGTGTCGAACTACAAGGCCTGTCAAAGTATTGAGTGTCGAACTACAAGGACCGTCGAAGTATTGAGTGTCGAACTACAAGGAGAGTCAAAGTATTGAGTGTCGAACTACAAGGCCTGTAAAAGTATTGAGTGTCGAACTTCAAGGACTGTCAAAGTATTGAGTGTCGAACTACAAGGACTGTCAAACTATTAAGTGTCGAAATATCGAGGTTCTACTGTACTTGGCAAATCTACTCTCAGTTAAATGATTTGAGTGAGTTTACTGTCGTCAGAGTAAGTCCATGTTGTACTACTCAATTTCGTATAATTTAATCAATGTTAAAAATACCACATTAATTAGTAATAATTTGTCAGTATATATTACAGTAAATCACACTTCTATATCTGCAACTGTAATGTGGGGGTGGCAGAGAGCTCATTGGTACAGTAATGTGGGAATGGCAGAGAGCTCACTGGTACAGTAAAGTGGGGGTGGCAGGAGGCTCACTGGTACAGAATGTGGGGATGGCAGAGAGCTCACTGGTACAGTAATGTGGGGATGGCAGAGAGCTCACTGGTACAGTAACGTGGGGATGGTAGAGAGCTCACTGGTACAGTAATGTGGGGATGGCAGAGAGTCACTGGTACAGTAACGTGGTGATGGCAGAGAGCTCATTGGTACAGTAACGTGGGGATGGCAGAGAGCTCACTGGTACATTAATGTGGGGGTGGCAGAGAGCTCACTGGTACAGTAACGTGGGGATGGCAGAGAGTCACTGGTAAAGTAACGTGGGGATGGCAGAGAGTCGCTGGTACAGTAACGTGGGGATGGCAGAGAGCTTACTGGTACAATAATGACTCCACTACGATTTGTAACTTGAAATAGGAAAATTATAAAAGAGCTAAAGAACTCGATAAAATTTACCCAATGGTGACTTTTTCAAGTATGCCACCATTGGGATATTTTAACCCTGCAGAGATACAACATACTTTAAACGGGGAACCACCTACTTTTTCCTGATCAATAAAACTATTTATTTAGTGATTTTCAAAAAGCCGTCATTTTCCAAAATTACAGACAACTTAATTTTTTCTTAGGGAACACTATACTTTTTTTATACTCTCACCATTTTTTACTCTTTACAATTTCCCCGTAATATTAGCAATTTCCACTTTATGAACACTCAAATAGTTTAAAGGGCAATTAACGAGATTCCCTCTGTCCCTATCTACTATCTAGCGAAACCCCTGTCAAGGGAATGGGCTTGGAAAAATCAGCGGGGAAAGAAAGAAAGGGGGATTAACGAGATTCCCTCTGTCCCTATCTACTATCTAGCGAAACCACTGCCAAGGGAACGGGCTTGGAAAAATCAGCGGGGAAAGAATACCCTGTACCAACAACAACAATACCACTGTACGTGTATGGGTGAGTGGGTGGGTCAATACCTCTGTACGTGTATGGGTGGGTCAATACCACTGTACGTGTGTGGATGGGCGGGTGGGTTAATATCACTGTACGTGTAGGGTGGGCGGAAGCACATGAAGCAGGCAATGGAACACTGTCTGCCCCACCGCAACCACCCCATGAGCAAAACATAAATCTTGAAAAACAAGAGTGCAACAGAAAATTCAAGGTTGCAAAAATACCACTGTAGGTGTATGGGTGTGTGGGTGGGTCAGTACCACTGTAGGTGTATGGGTGGGTGGATGGGTTAATACCACTGTACGTGTATGGGTGGGCGGGTGGATCAATACCTCTGTACGTGTATGGATAGGCGGGTGGGTTAATATCACTGTACGTGTAGGGTGGGCGGAAGCACATGAAGCAGGCAATGGAACACTGTCTGCCCCACCGAAACCACCCCATGAGCAAAACATAAATCTTGAAAAACAAGAGTGCAACAGAAAATCCAAGGTTGCAAAAATGCCACTGTTGGTGTATGGGTGTGTGGGTGGGTCAGTACCACTGTAGGTGTATGGGTGGGTGGATGGGTTAATACCACTGTACGTGTATGGGTGGGCGGGTGGATCAATACCTCTGTACGTGTATGGATGGGCGGGTGGGTTAATATCACTATACGTGTAGGGTGGGCGGAAGCACATGAAGCAGGCAATGGAACACTGTCTGCCCCACCGCAACCACCACATGAGCAAAACATAAATCTTGAAAAACAAGAGTGCAACAGAAAATTCAAGGTTGCAAAAATGCCCTGTAGGTGTTGGGTGGGTCAGTACCACTGTAGGTGTATGGGTGGGCAGGTGGGTCAATACCACTGTATGTGTATGGGTGGGCGGGCGGATAAATACATCTGTACGTGAATGGGTTGGTGGGTGGGTCAATACCACTGTATGTGTATAGGTGGGTGTATGGGTGGATGGGTCAATACATCTGTACGTGAATGGGGGCAGGTGGGTCAATACCACTGTACGTGTACGGGTGGGGTGGTGAGTCAATACTTCTGTACGTGAATGGGTGGGCGGGTGGGTTACATGAGACCATGGGTGATAAAACAAAAATGTTTTATCTGTTATATTAGAAAGCAGGCTTAAATTAGCACATTTTAGCTTTTGGAAATAATTATATACCCATCATAATAATTCATTTATTGTGTATCACGTGCCGTTTCATTAGAAAAAATATATTTGATTGTGAAACTATATTAAGAAATAAATATCAAAAGTTTTCAAAATTATTAGTAAAAACAAGGTTATTAAAAACTAGTCTTGAGCTTATTTTATTTATTTTGTCTAAAATATTCAACCTTTACAACAACTAAAATGTGTTAATTTAAGCCTTCGTCCTAATATTACAGAATAAAACATGTTTGTTACATGAGGTTTGCAATAGCAAAAATTGCGTTTTAAACTACAGTATTTGAGTGTTAAATAGAATGAGACTAATACTACGTGAAAATGTAAACAATAAAAAAGTCTTAAAATTACATTTTATATTAGAAAATATATAGTGTTCCATAATAACAAATTAAGCTGTTCGCCATTTTGGAAAATGGTGGCTTTTTATAAAAATCACTAGATGCATATTTTTATTTATCAGGAAAAAGTAGGTGAAGTTCTCCATTTAAAGTTTGTTGTATCTCTGCAGGGTTAAAAGGTCCCAATTGAGGCATACTTAAAAAAAATAACCTTATATAACTAATTATACTCGATTTATTCTCCCGCATTGTTATGAGCGCACTTAGTAACGTCTGTGCGAAGCTCTGCCGTCCAGTGTTGCCAAGAGCGTGATTATTGTTGTCTATTGCACCTGGCAATAGACAACAATAAATTAGCAAAAGGAAATGCAAATGTAAAAGGCAATACAAACAACAAGATAATCCGCGAACATAACACGTTTACTCGCACACAAATTCGGATATTCCAACAAGCAGGCTACTAGATAATACGTGTGAAATGGTTGTTGAATGTTTACTAGCAGGCTACTAGATAATACGTGTGGAATGGTTGTTGAATGTTTACTAGCAGGCTACTAGATAATACGTGTGAAATAGTTGTTGAATGTTTACTAGCAGGGTACTAGATGATACGTGTGGAGTGGTTGTAATGTTTACTAGCTGGCTACTAGATGATATGTGTGGAGTGGTTGTTAATTATTTACTAGCAGGCTACTAGATGATACGTGTGGAGTGGTTGTTGAATGTTTACTAGCAGGCTACAAGACGATACGTGTGGAGTGGTTTTTCAATGTTTACTAGCTGGCTACTAGATGATACGTGTGGAGTGGTTTTTGAATGTTTACTAGCTGGCTACTAGATGATACGTGTGGAGTGGTTGTTGAATATTTACTAGCAGGCTACTAGATGATACGTGTGGAATGGTTGTTGAATATTTACTAGCAGGCTACTAGATGATACGTGTGGAGTGGTTGTTGAATATTTACTAGCAGGCTACTAGACGATACGTGTGGAGTGGTTGTTGAATATTTACTAGCAGGCTACTAGATGATACGTGTGGAGTGGTTGTTGAATGTTTACTAGTAGGCTACTAGATGATACGTGTGGAGTGGTTGTTGAATGTTTACTAGCAGGCTACTAGATGATACGTGTGGAGTGGTTGTTGAATATTTACTAGCAGGCTACTAGACGATACGTGTGGAGTGGTTGTTGAATGTTTACTAGCTGGCTACTAGATGATATGTGTGGAGTGGTTGTTGAATATTTACTAGCAGGCTACTAGATGATACGTGTGGAGTGGTTGTTGAATATTTACTAGCAGGCTACTAGATGATACGTGTGGAGTGGTTGTTGAATATTTACTAGCAGGCTACTAGATGATACGTGTGGAATGGTTGTTGAATGTTTACTAGCAGGCTACTAGATGATACGTGTGGAATGGTTGTTGTATGTTTACTAGCAGGCTACTAGATGATACGTGTGGAATGGTTGTTGAATATATACTAGCAGGCTACTAGATGATACGTGTGGAGTGGTTGTTGATTGTTTACTAGCTGGCTACTAGATGATACGTGTGGAGTGGTTGTTGAATATTTATTAGCTGGCTACTAGATGATACGTGTGGAGTGGTTGTTGAATGTTTACTAGCTGGCTACTAGATAATACGTGTGGAGTGGTTGTTGAATATTTACTAGCTGGCTACTAGATGATACGTGTGGAGTGGTTGTTGAATGTTTACTAGCAGGCTACTAGATGATACGTGTGGAGTGGTTGTTGAATATTTATTAGCTGGCTACTAGATGATACGTGTGGAGTGGTTGTTGAATGTTTACTAGCAGGCTACTAGATAATACGTGTGGAGTGGTTGTTGAATATTTACTAGCTGGCTACTAGATGATACGTGTGGAGTGGTTGTTGAATGTTTACTAGCTGGCTACTAGATGATACGTGTGGAGTGGTTGTTGAATATTTACTAGCAGGCTACTAGATGATACGTGTGGAATGGTTGTTGAATATTTACTAGCAGGCTACTAGATGATACGTGTGGAGTGGATTTTGAATGTTTACTAGCTGGCTACTAGATGATACGTGTGGAGTGGTTGTTGAATATTTACTAGCAGGCTACTAGATGATACGTGTGGAATGGTTGTTGAATATTTAGTAGCAGGCTACTAGATGATACGTGTGGAGTGGTTGTTGAATATTTACTAGCAGGCTACTAGACGATACGTGTGGAGTGGTTGTTGAATATTTACTAGCTGGCTGCTAGATGATACGTGTGGAGTGGTTGTTGAATATTTACTAGCTGGCTACTAGATGATATGTGTGGAGTGGTTGTTGAATATTTACTAGCTGGCTACTAGATGATATGTGTGGAGTGGTTGTTGAATATTTACTAGCAGGCTACTAGATGATACGTGTGGAATGGTTGTTGAATGTCTACTAGCAGGCTACTAGATGATGTGTGTGTAATGGTTGTCGAATGTTTACTAGCAGGCTAAACCAGGACACTCCTGCTCGCTTCGCGTGCCAACCATGACGCTCGCTGCGCTCGACACACCTCTACATTCGGCCTCGGCATGTAACTATTCAATAAAAAAAATAGTAGATTAATTATATAACGTAAAATCACAATATTAAATTTCGTTACAGTATCTCACTCATATTTATTGCTTTGCAGCCTATTTAAAATATGTTCATTTCATTTATTTTTGTTTAACAGCTGAAGATTAAACTCATAGTAAAATATTATTAATGCTTCAATAGTATATTGTCAAAGATCCAAAACAGACGTGTTTATGTATTTACAAACCGCTGTTAATAATTTACTAAAATGAACCCAATGTTTTTCAACCCAAGAGGGAGAAATATTTTGGGGGTGGTTTCTACCCCTTAGGAGTATTTTATCAAGATGAAAATACTTTATCTGTCCTATTTAATGCATAAAGAAACATTGTATACAATTTAAGCTCTCTACCTACGTGAGAAGTTGGAGAATTAGTGATGAATGAATGAGTGAGACAGTCAGTGAGGGCTTTGCCTTTTATAGGTATAGATGATCAATAAAAGTTTCTAGTCTAAATTATTTTATGTATCTCATAATATACTCTTGTAGAGAATGAAAAATTTGAAAATGCTCGTAAAAATATTTAAAATAGTTAAAATATCAAATGCGCATGAAAAAATTGTTACGTATCTTTGCAATTGACAAAGTAGTATATCAATGGTTGTTAGGCTTATTTAGTGTGCTACTTACAGTAATACAGTAGTACAAAGTTTTAGTGGAAAACTCCCTTCTCTTGTCAGAGAACTTCTCGGCAGTGAAAACCACTAACCAAACAACAACTTAATCCCGCAAAGTTGATAACAACACATCAACACTTGCTACATCGCCATTTTTCCATGTAATTACTCATTCAGTTTCAATTGAAATGAAGTTTATAGCTAGGCCTACTACTCATAAATACTGGTATATACTTCCTAGAGAGATAAAACCAGCTAATGTTGATTCAAACAAAAGATTTCGTCTTTCAGTTTAAAAATTTCAAGGTTAAATTTAAAGTTATCATACATTTTACCTTGCAATCTTTGCTTATCACTCTTTAAATGTCACATTGTGAAAAATACTTACATTAAAAACAAAGGTGAATATATAAATGTAATACATTAAAAAATTAACAATATAGTGATATTGTTAACAAATTGACATTTGAAATAAAAGTGATAATAATCAGTAACTGAATCGCGGCCCTCTGCTGCAATTACAGGCAATTATAGAGGACACCGATTATAACCACAAAGAAAAAGGAAAACGAGGACGCATTCAATAATGCGCTTAATCTGTCGAGTAGTTAGTTCTTCATTTCGCTAGGCATATGGAAGGGCCAGCAACTTGTCAGTCTTGCTGGATAACCCCCCCCCCCCCCAGTTATACAGTTATGAAGGTCTGAACCTCATTATTACTGCTAACAAGTACTCCAAGATCATCAACGAATAGATAATTAGTAACTTTATTTTGACTATAGATATTATCTGGTAGATCATTTATATACATTACGAATAAAATAGGACCCATAACTGAGCCTTGTGGGAACCCATATTTCACTAATTTAGAGCTAGACAGATAACAGATTGACAGCTACTAGCAAGTATTTTTTGCTACTGCCCACCCGCACACCTATGCATGTAAAGTGTTACTGACCCACCGCCCGCCTATACACGTAAAGTGTTACTTTATGTGAGATAACTCCCCGCCCCAATACTCAAGTATAAATGTTATAATTATTACTTCAGATTTATAAAGATGTACATTAGTTGTAATCTGTTATCAATAACTGCCACTGAGGCGTTCATCGCTATGGCCATAAGAAGCCAACATCTGTTTCTCTTTCTCTGTGATATAACATAGCTCGATATCGATATTCAAATAAACATACCAAACACGATTACAGTGCCTGAGTAGAGAGGGAATGGCTAAACAGGAGTGTTTATGTCGAGCCTATAACATCTGACCCCGTGGTTGCATAGGTTTACCACGATCTTCTGTTGGTTTGATAATGAGCTGCTAGGTTTGATAATAGCTTTTCCTGATATATTATTGTTTGTTTATCATTAAGACACTAATAGGAGAGATATAATGAATACAGGTTATGATTTAAGTGTGAGAGTAGTCTTTGTTTATATCCAAAGTCGCCTAATCCTTAGAAAGGGCAATTTATTCGTTGTTGAACAGCCAGGCAACTACACCTGTCATGGAATCCGAACCTCGTAGTATTGCTTTGATTTTCAAATAGCTGACAAGACTGATGTTACTTGAACAAACAGTTGACTATAGAAATAAACAGACTGTCCAAGGCAATGCATTTACTACTCACGTGCACTTGTGCTGCTATCTAACGGCGATTGGTTTCCAATAAGTGCTTGGACGACTGATTAGCATACTATTAGTCCAGCGATTACCACAGAATAATAAGAGAATCTATTTCTTCGTCTGTGCTATTAGTCACGCAGTCGTTTGCTGGAGAGAGACAGAGAGAGGGGCGGAAAGAGATACAGAGAAGGAGACCGCTGGCGTTACCTGTGAAAACTGAACATGAACTAATTTTACCGAGCAGGAAACCGGCTTCACGGGACGTATATGAGCTTCCATAGTCAATGCTATATACTCCCAACAAGGACATCCCAGACCTTTCTAGTGTACATTGGCAACCATATAGTGAATTCCGAGGACAGAACCTATAGCAAGTCTTCCAGTTTGTGAACAAAAGGCGGAGGGATTGGTATCCTGAGTCATGTAGTTTCCAGTTAGTGAACAAGCCTGACGAGATAATTAACTCCAACCTATTCCAAGAAACTAGTAAGTGTGATATAATTAAAAGTGACTATTTACTGTCAAATAGTTTAGTTAAAATTACTACAACAAAGTAAAAACAATCCTAAAAAACAAAAATCAATTCAGATAAAACGAATGTGATGAATCTGGTAATAATAAATAAAGAGGTTTATTGCTTAAAACAATATATAATTGTATGGCAATCGTCATAGTTAATATTTATAGCTAAAACTTTTTCATTCATACTAACATGAAAATCTCATTCAAACATACAATTTATTTTTCATACAGGCTCCCTTTTATTCGGATTATCCCAGTCTAGCCCCTAGTCAGTCAGCCAATTAGATCCTCCATTCATGTGCAATGGTATAGTGAAACAACGATGTGAAGATCGTGGCAATATATTTATAATAAATAAAACTCACTAACAATATTACACGTACTATAGTTATTATTACACGTACTATAGTTATTATTACACGTACTATAGTTATTATTACACATACTATAGTTATTATTACACGTACTATAGTTATTATTACACGTACTATAGTTATAATTACACGTACCGGTACTATAGTTATTATTACACGTACTATAGTTATTATTACACGTACTATAGTTATTATTACACGTACTATAGTTATTATTACACGTACTATAGTTATTATTACACGTACTATAGTTATTATTACACGTAATATAGTTATTATTACACGTACTATAGTTATTATTACACGTACTATAGTTATTATTACACGTACTATTAGTAGTTCTCAGTCTAGTTTTAAAATGTAAGACATTATGTTTAACATTTATTCCACATTACGATCTTCGTCTAATGTATTTTCTTTTAGTCCCCTCTAAGTTTAGATCCACCCTAATGACTGTGGTTTGACGCCTCAGCCTCCGACTTCAACTATTTCAATTCTTGGGTGAGGTCTTCCAATTAGACTGTTCATTTTGTAATGCCACCTTTTAAAAGCATTATTTGTGCGATACCGCCAGTTGTAACAATTCAACACCTGTTACAATAAAATGGTTGTTACAAAAATAAAATAAATCTACTATTGTCACAGAAATTACGCGCAAGTTTGAAGTTAGTTTATTACAAACGAATGGAATAAATGCATGAAATATATAATGATAGGCAATCATTGCGTGAATTTGAATGTATATATATTGGACCAAGAAATTGTTTCAATATTTTGAAGTTGAGAAAGTTTACTCGACAGTGTTCAATACTTCGACAGTGACAATATAAATATAATAAGTAATTTACTATAATACTGGCGACTCATAAATTATGCGCACCAGAGGTGGAAGATAGTTTTCTAAGAAACTAAGAGGCCTATGACAAATCCATGGTTTTACTCGTTTAATTGTACGTAATGGTATATGAAGTTTTAAATTTTATCAAAAGTTTCAATCATTTCTATCCCTTTTGGAACAAAAACGTACCGAAATTTTATCTAGGTTTTACTGTACTTCAAAATTACATCGTTATTACTAAAAAAAAATAATAATAATAATAATAATTTATTACATTTATGTCTCAATACGTGGTTGATAGGAATATTTCTTATAAGTTTTGTAAATTTTATAATTTTAACTTTTCAAGGAAAAAGTTCTTATAAATTCCCTGAAACAACGTTCTCTTGGCTTCTAGACATTGTAAAATTAATGTCTTTGTCTTATTATAATCCTTATTACATGAATAGTTACGATATATTATTTTCCCAAGCATAAATAAAAGCATAAATCAACTTAAAATAACTTTCTTAAATTTATTTACAATCATATAACATCACTACATTTACTTACACATATAAATAAATGTAACTCACGTATAAACAGGAAATAACTCTTAAGCGTGGTCCATTGTCTACAACATTCTACTCATTTTGAAATTTGTTCGCAAACTGTAAAAATATTCTTCAGGTATATTTGTCTGTTCGCAAACTGTAAAAATATTCTTCAGGTCTGTTCGCAAACTGGACGATTTTGCCCTTGTTCGCTAATTATACACAATTAATCTCACAGCACCTAGCTGGGTCACACGGTTGGCTTTACTACCGTGTTTACAGTAGTAATGGCCCTCCCACCCACACATATATATACAGTGGCAATGAATACACGGACATGGTAATGGCCCTCCCGCCCACACATATATAGACAGTGGCAATAAATACACGGACATGGTAATGGCCCTCCCGCCCACACATATATAGACAGTGGCAATGAATACACGGACATGGTAATGGCCCTCCCGCCCACCCATACATAGACAGTGGCAATACCCTCCTGCCCACCTATACACGGACAGTGGTAATGGCCCTCCCGCCCACACATATATAGACAGTGGCAATGAATACACGGACATGGTAATGGCCCTCCCGCCCACCCATACATAGACAATGGCAATACCCTCCTGCCCACCTATACACGGACAGTGGTAATGGCCCTCCCGCCCACACATATATAGACAGTGGCAATGAATACACGGACATGGTAATGGCTCTCCCGCCCACCCATACACCCATTGAGTATTCAATATTCAATTCAATATTGAATACTTCTGTCCGTGTATGGGTGGGTGGGAGGGCCATTACCACTGTCCATGTATGGGTGGGCAGGAGGGTATTGCCATTGTCTATGTATGGGTGGGTGGGAGGGACACTACCAATGTCAGTGTATGGGTGGGCGAGAGGGAATTATCACTGTTACAATATCTGATACAATAATTGAGTGATGTATCAATCAATGGCTACACTGCCACCATATTGTCAGCATGTTCTAATTTGGGGATTACTAGTAATAATTTAGACTAGTCAAATCTCAATTAACAAGCGTAGTACCAATTAGTAACCATTTTATAAAAACTACACATATTCATTACAACCTCATATTTGCTTTAAATTAGTAAATTTCGATCGGAGTTACTAAACTAATCATATAAAATATTATTTAAAAAATACTGCTTATAACATACGATCTAATAAACCAAATGTCAACATTGATAAAATTATGTATCTAACTATCCGCGGACGTGCAGAGGTTAATTCCTATATATACATTTTTTTAAGATAAAAATATTCAACCTTAAAAGGTTGGTTAAACATGTAAAAGTAAATGCTATTTTTCGTTGATTTTTGTATGTTTTTGTATAGTTTTAACATAGTGAAGTTCCTTTTACTTATCTTGTATTCTGGTGTTCAGTACTTTGACGTCCAAGTAGCGGAGGAACGTCTTTTGTTTGATTGTTGTACACTTTGAAACGTTAACTAGCCGGTGTAAGTTGTTCCTTACCTCGGATGAGGATGGAGCTGCTTTGACCATTCAGTTCTAACACCGTTTGGTGAATAAGATCTACTCTCACCAGCAGCACACTCACACATACAGGTAGGCACCCGCAATGTATACAAGTTTACATACTCATGTGCACACTCACACATACAGGTAGGCACCCGCAATGTATACAAGTTTACATACTCATGTGCACACTCACACATACGGGTAGGCACTCGCAATGTATACAAGTTTACATACTCATGTGCACACTCACACATACGGGTAGGCACCCGCAATGTATACAAGTTTACATACTCATGTGCACACTCACACATACGGGTAGGCACCCGCAATGTATACAAGTTTACATACTCATGTGCACACTCACACATACGGGTAGGCACCCGCAATGTATACAAGTTTACATACTCATGTGCACACTCACACATACGGGTAGGCACCCGCAATGTATACAAGTTTACATACTCATGTGCACACTCACACATACAGGTAGGCACCCGCAATGTATACAAGTTTACATACTCATGTGCACACTCACACATACGGGTAGGCACCCGCAATGTATACAAGTTTACATACTCATGTGCACACTCACACATACGGGTAGGCACCCGCAATGTATACAAGTTTACATACTCATGTGCACACTCACACATACAGGGAGGCACCCGCAATGTATACAAGTTTACATACTCATGTGCACACTCACACATACGGGTAGGCACCCGCAATGTATACAAGTTTACATACTCATGTGCACACTCACACATACAGGTAGGCACCCGCAATGTATACAAGTTTACATACTCATGTGCACACTCACACATACGGGTAGGCACTCGCAATGTATACAAGTTTACATACTCATGTGCACACTCACACATACAGGTAGGCACCCGCAATGTATACAAGTTTACATACTCATGTGCACACTCACACATACAGGTAGGCACCCGCAATGTATACAAGTTTACATACTCATGTGCACACTCACACTTACGGGTAGGCACCCGCAATGTATACAAGTTTACATACTCATGTGCACACTCACACATACGGGTAGGCACCCGCAATGTATACAAGTTTACATACTCATGTGCACACTCACACATACAGGTAGGCACCCGCAATGTATACAAGTTTACATAATCATGTGCACACTCACACATACGGGTAGGCACCCGCAATGTATACAAGTTTACATACTCATGTGCACACTCACACATACGGGTAGGCACCCGCAATGTATACAAGTTTACATACTCATGTGCACACTCACACATACAGGTAGGCACCCGCAATGTATACAAGTTTACATACTCATGTGCACACTCACACATACGGGTAGGCACCCGCAATGTATACAAGTTTACATACTCATGTGCACACTCACACATACGGGTAGGCACCCGCAATGTATACAAGTTTACATACTCATGTGCACACTCACACATACGGGTAGGCACTCGCAATGTATACAAGTTTACATACTCATGTGCACACTCACACATACGGGTAGGCACTCGCAATGTATACAAGTTTACATACTCATGTGCACACTCACACATACGGGTAGGCACTCGCAATGTATACAAGTTTACATACTCATGTGCACACTCACACATACGGGTAGGCCCTCGCAATGTATACAAGTTTACATACTCATGTGCACACTCACACATACGGGTAGGCACTCGCAATGTATACAAGTTTACATACTCATGTGCACACTCACACATACGGGTAGGCACTCGCAATGTATACAAGTTTACATACTCATGTGCACACTCACACATACGGGTAGGCACTCGCAATGTATACAAGTTTACATACTCATGTGCACACTCACACATACGGGTAGGCACTCGCAATGTATACAAGTTTACATACTCATGTGCACACTCACACATACGGGTAGGCACTCGCAATGTATACAAGTTTACATACTCATGTGCACACATACGGGGAGGCACTCGCAATGTATACAAGTTTACATACTCATGTGCACACATACGGGGAGGCACTCGCAATGTATACAAGTTTACATACTCATGTGCACACATACGGGGAGGCACTCGCAATGTATACAAGTTTACATACTCATGTGCACACATACGGGGAGGCACTCGCAATGTATACAAGTTTACATACTCATGTGCACACATACGGGGAGGCACTCGCAATGTATACAAGTTTACATACTCATGTGCACACATACGGGGAGGCACTCGCAATGTATACAAGTTTACATACTCATGTGCACACTCACACATACGGGGAGGCACTCGCAATGTATACAAGTTTACATACTCATGTGCACACTCACACATACGGGTAGGCACTCGCAATGTATACAAGTTTACATACTCATGTGCACACTCACACATACGGGTAGGCACTCGCAATGTATACAAGTTTACATACTCATGTGCACACTCACACATACGGGTAGGCACTCGCAATGTATACAAGTTTACATACTCATGTGCACACTCACACATACGGGTAGGCACTCGCAATGTATACAAGTTTACATACTCATGTGCACACATACGGGGAGGCACTCGCAATGTATACAAGTTTACATACTCATGTGCACACATACGGGGAGGCACTCGCAATGTATACAAGTTTACATACTCATGTGCACACATACGGGGAGGCACTCGCAATGTATACAAGTTTACATACTCATGTGCACACATACGGGGAGGCACTCGCAATGTATACAAGTTTACATACTCATGTGCACACATACGGGGAGGCACTCGCAATGTATACAAGTTTACATACTCATGTGCACACATACGGGGAGGCACTCGCAATGTATACAAGTTTACATACTCATGTGCACACTCACACATACGGGTAGGCACTCGCAATGTATACAAGTTTACATACTCATGTGCACACTCACACATACGGGTAGGCACTCGCAATGTATACAAGTTTACATACTCATGTGCACACTCACACATACGGGTAGGCACTCGCAATGTATACAAGTTTACATACTCATGTGCACACTCACACATACGGGTAGGCACTCGCAATGTATACAAGTTTACATACTCATGTGCACACTCACACATACGGGTAGGCACTCGCAATGTATACAAGTTTACATACTCATGTGCACACATACGGGGAGGCACTCGCAATGTATACAAGTTTACATACTCATGTGCACACATACGGGGAGGCACTCGCAATGTATACAAGTTTACATACTCATGTGCACACATACGGGGAGGCACTCGCAATGTATACAAGTTTACATACTCATGTGCACACATACGGGGAGGCACTCGCAATGTATACAAGTTTACATACTCATGTGCACACATACGGGGAGGCACTCGCAATGTATACAAGTTTACATACTCATGTGCACACATACGGGGAGGCACTCGCAATGTATACAAGTTTACATACTCATGCACACACATACGGGGAGGCACTCGCAATGTATACAAGTTTACATACTCATGCACACACATACGGGGAGGCACTCGCAATGTATACAAGTTTACATACTCATGCACACACATACGGGGAGGCACTCGCAATGTATACAAGTTTACATACTCATGTGCACACATACGGGGAGGCACTCGCAATGTATACAAGTTTACATACTCATGCACACACATACGGGGAGGCACTCGCAATGTATACAAGTTTACATACTCATGTGCACACTCACACATACGGGGAGGCACTCGCAATGTATACAAGTTTACATACTCATGCACACACATACGGGGAGGCACTCGCAATGTATACAAGTTTACATACTCATGTGCACACTCACAAATACGGGGAGGCACTCGCAATGTATACAAGTTTACATACTCATGCACACACATACGGGGAGGCACTCGCAATGTATACAAGTTTACATACTCATGTGCACACTCACACATACGGGGAGGCACTCGCAATGTATACAAGTTTACATACTCATGCACACACATACGGGGAGGCACCCGCAATGTATACAAGTTTACATACTCATGTGCACACTCACACATACGGGGAGGCACTCGCAATGTATACAAGTTTACATACTCATGTGCACACTCACACATACGGGGAGGCACTCGCAATGTATACAAGTTTACATACTCATGCACACACATACGGGGAGGCACTCTCAATGTATACAAGTTTACATACTCATGTGCACACTCACACATACGGGGAGGCACTCGCAATGTATACAAGTTTACATACTCATGCACACACATACGGGGAGGCACTCGCAATGTATACAAGTTTACATACTCATGCACACACATACGGGGAGGCACTCGCAATGTATACAAGTTTACATACTCATGTGCACACTCACACATACGGGGAGGCACTCGCAATGTATACAAGTTTACATACTCATGCACACACATACGGGGAGGCACTCGCAATGTATACAAGTTTACATACTCATGCACACACATACGGGGAGGCACTCGCAATGTATACAAGTTTACATACTCATGTGCACACTCACACATACGGGGAGGCACTCGCAATGTATACAAGTTTACATACTCATGTGCACACATACGGGGAGGCACTCGCAATGTATACAAGTTTACATACTCATGTGCACACTCACACATACGGGGAGGCACTCGCAATGTATACAAGTTTACATACTCATGCACACACATACGGGGAGGCACTCGCAATGTATACAAGTTTACATACTCATGTGCACACTCACACATACGGGGAGGCACTCGCAATGTATACAAGTTTACATACTCATGTGCACACATACGGGGAGGCACTCGCAATGTATACAAGTTTACATACTCATGTGCACACTCACACATACGGGGAGGCACTCGCAATGTATACAAGTTTACATACTCATGTGCACACTCACACATACGGGGAGGCACTCGCAATGTATACAAGTTTACATACTCATGTGCACACTCACACATACGGGGAGGCACTCGCAATGTATACAAGTTTACATACTCATGTGCACACTCACACATACGGGGAGGCACTCGCAATGTATACAAGTTTACATACTCATGTGCACACATACGGGGAGGCACCCGCAATGTATACAAGTTTACATACTCATGTGCACACTCACACATACGGGGAGGCACTCGCAATGTATACAAGTTTACATACTCATGCACACATATACGGGGAGGCACTCGCAATGTATACAAGTTTACATACTCATGTGCACACATACGGGGAGGCACCCGCAATGTATACAAGTTTACATACTCATGCACACATATACGGGGAGGCACTCGCAATGTATACAAGTTTACATACTCATGTGCACACATACGGGGAGGCACCCGCAATGTATACAAGTTTACATACTCATGTGCACACTCACACATACGGGGAGGCACTCGCAATGTATACAAGTTTACATACTCATGCACACACATACGGGGAGGCACTCGCAATGTATACAAGTTTACATACTCATGTGCACACTCACACATACGGGGAGGCACTCGCAATGTATACAAGTTTACATACTCATGCACACACATACGGGGAGGCACTCGCAATGTATACAAGTTTACATACTCATGTGCACACTCACACATACGGGGAGGCACCCGCAATGTATACAAGTTTACATACTCATGTGCACACTCACACATACGGGTAGGCACCCGCAATGTATACAAGTTTACATACTCATGTGCACACTCACACATACAGGGAGGCACTCGCAATGTATACAAGTTTACATACTCATGTGCACACTCACACATACGGGTAGGCACTCGCAATGTATACAAGTTTACATACTCATGTGCACACTCACACATACGGGTAGGCACCCGCAATGTATACAAGTTTACATACTCATGTGCACACTCACACATACGGGGAGGCACTCGCAATGTATACAAGTTTACATACTCATGTGCACACTCACACATACGGGGAGGCACCCGCAATGTATACAAGTTTACATTCTCATGTGCACACTCACACATACGGGTAGGCACCCGCAATGTATACAAGTTTACATACTCATGTGCACACTCACACATACGGGGAGGCACCCGCAATGTATACAAGTTTACATACTCATGTGCACACTCACACATACGGGTAGGCACCCGCAATGTATACAAGTTTACATACTCATGTGCACACTCACACATACAGGGAGGCACTCGCAATGTATACAAGTTTACATACTCATGTGCACACTCACACATACGGGGAGGCACCCGCAATGTATACAAGTTTACATACTCATGTGCACACTCACACATACGGGTAGGCACCCGCAATGTATACAAGTTTACATACTCATGTGCACACTCACACATACGGGGAGGCACTCGCAATGTATACAAGTTTACATACTCATGCGCACACTCACACATACAGGGAGGCACTCGCAATGTATACAAGTTTACATACTCATGCGCACACTCACACATACAGGGAGGCACTCGCAATGTATACAAGTTTACATACTCATGTGCACACCCACACATACGGGGAGGCACTCGCAATGTATACAAGTTTACATACTCATGCGCACACTCACACATACAGGGAGGCACTCGCAATGTATACAAGTTTACATACTCATGTGCACACTCACACATACGGGTAGGCACTCGCAATGTATACAAGTTTACATACTCATGTGCACACTCACACATACGGGGAGGCACTCGCAATGTATACAAGTTTACATACTCATGTGCACACTCACACATACAGGTAGGCACCCGCAATGTATACAAGTTTACATACTCATGCGCACACTCACACATACAGGTAGGCACCCGCAATGTATACAAGTTTACGTACTCATGTGCACACTCACACATACAGGTAGGCACCTGCAATGTATACAAGTTTACATACTCATGTGCACACTCACACATACAGGTAGGCACCCGCAATGTATACAAGTTTACATACTCATGTGCACACTCACACATACAGGTAGGCACCCGCAATGTATACAAGTTTACATACTCATGTGCACACTCACACATACAGGTAGGCACCTGCAATGTATACAAGTTTACATACTCATGTGCACACTCACACATACAGGTAGGCACTCGCAATGTATACAAGTTTACATACTCATGTGCACACGCACACATACGGGGAGGCACCCGCAATGTATACAAATTTACATACTCATGTGCACACTCACACATACGGGTAGGCACCTGCAATGTATACAAGTTTACATACTCATGTGCACACTCACACATACAGGTAGGCACCCGCAATGTATACAAGTTTACATACTCATGTGCACACTCACACATACGGGGAGGCACTCGCAATGTATACAAGTTTACATACTCATGCGCACACTCACACATACAGGGAGGCACTCGCAATGTATACAAGTTTACATACTCATGCGCACACTCACACATACAGGGAGGCACTCGCAATGTATACAAGTTTACATACTCATGTGCACACCCACACATACGGGGAGGCACTCGCAATGTATACAAGTTTACATACTCATGCGCACACTCACACATACAGGGAGGCACTCGCAATGTATACAAGTTTACATACTCATGTGCACACTCACACATACGGGTAGGCACTCGCAATGTATACAAGTTTACATACTCATGTGCACACTCACACATACGGGGAGGCACTCGCAATGTATACAAGTTTACATACTCATGTGCACACTCACACATACAGGTAGGCATCCGCAATGTATACAAGTTTACATACTCATGCGCACACTCACACATACAGGTAGGCACCCGCAATGTATACAAGTTTACGTACTCATGTGCACACTCACACATACAGGTAGGCACCTGCAATGTATACAAGTTTACATACTCATGTGCACACTCACACATACAGGTAGGCACCCGCAATGTATACAAGTTTACATACTCATGTGCACACTCACACATACAGGTAGGCACCCGCAATGTATACAAGTTTACATACTCATGTGCACACTCACACATACAGGTAGGCACCTGCAATGTATACAAGTTTACATACTCATGTGCACACTCACACATACAGGTAGGCACTCGCAATGTATACAAGTTTACATACTCATGTGCACACGCACACATACGGGGAGGCACCCGCAATGTATACAAGTTTACATACTCATGTGCACACTCACACATACGGGTAGGCACCTGCAATGTATACAAGTTTACATACTCATGTGCACACTCACACATACAGGTAGGCACCTGCAATGTATACAAGTTTACATACTCATGTGCACACTCACACATACAGGTAGGCACTCGCAATGTATACAAGTTTACATACTCATGTGCACACGCACACATACGGGGAGGCACCCGCAATGTATACAAGTTTACATACTCATGTGCACACTCACACATACGGGTAGGCACCTGCAATGTATACAAGTTTACATACTCATGTGCACACTCACACATACGGGTAGGCACCTGCAATGTATACAAGTTTACATACTCATGTGCACACTCACACATACAGGTAGGCACCCGCAATGTATACAAGTTTACATACTCATGTGCACACTCACACATACGGGTAGGCACCTGCAATGTATACAAGTTTACATACTCATGTGCACACTCACACATACAGGTAGGCACCCGCAATGTATACAAGTTTACATACTCATGTGCACACTCACACATACGGGTAGGCACCCGCAATGTATACAAGTTTACATACTCATGTGCACACTCACACATACAGGTAGGCACCTGCAATGTATACAAGTTTACATACTCATGTGCACACTCACACATACGGGTAGGCACCTGCAATGTATACAAGTTTACATACTCATGTGCACACTCACACATACAGGTAGGCACCCGCAATGTATACAAGTTTACATACTCATGTGCACACTCACACATACGGGTAGGCACCCGCAATGTATACAAGTTTACATACTCATGTGCACACTCACACATACAGGTAGGCACCTGCAATGTATACAAGTTTACATACTCATGTGCACACTCACACATACGGGTAGGCACTCGCAATGTATACAAGTTTACATACTCATGTGCACACTCACACATACGGGTAGGCACTCGCAATGTATACAAGTTTACATACTCATGTGCACACATACGGGGAGGCACTCGCAATGTATACAAGTTTACATACTCATGTGCACACATACGGGGAGGCACTCGCAATGTATACAAGTTTACATACTCATGTGCACACATACGGGGAGGCACTCGCAATGTATACAAGTTTACATACTCATGTGCACACATACGGGGAGGCACTCGCAATGTATACAAGTTTACATACTCATGTGCACACATACGGGGAGGCACTCGCAATGTATACAAGTTTACATACTCATGTGCACACATACGGGGAGGCACTCGCAATGTATACAAGTTTACATACTCATGTGCACACTCACACATACGGGTAGGCACCCGCAATGTATACAAGTTTACATACTCATGTGCACACTCACACATACGGGTAGGCACCCGCAATGTATACAAGTTTACATACTCATGTGCACACTCACACATACGGGTAGGCACCCGCAATGTATACAAGTTTACATACTCATGTGCACACTCACACATACGGGTAGGCACCCGCAATGTATACAAGTTTACATACTCATGTGCACACTCACACATACAGGTAGGCACCCGCAATGTATACAAGTTTACATACTCATGTGCACACTCACACATACGGGTAGGCACTCGCAATGTATACAAGTTTACATACTCATGTGCACACTCACACATACAGGTAGGCACCCGCAATGTATACAAGTTTACATACTCATGTGCACACTCACACATACAGGTAGGCACCCGCAATGTATACAAGTTTACATACTCATGTGCACACTCACACTTACGGGTAGGCACCCGCAATGTATACAAGTTTACATACTCATGTGCACACTCACACATACGGGTAGGCACCCGCAATGTATACAAGTTTACATACTCATGTGCACACTCACACATACAGGTAGGCACCCGCAATGTATACAAGTTTACATAATCATGTGCACACTCACACATACGGGTAGGCACCCGCAATGTATACAAGTTTACATACTCATGTGCACACTCACACATACGGGTAGGCACCCGCAATGTATACAAGTTTACATACTCATGTGCACACTCACACATACAGGTAGGCACCCGCAATGTATACAAGTTTACATACTCATGTGCACACTCACACATACGGGTAGGCACCCGCAATGTATACAAGTTTACATACTCATGTGCACACTCACACATACGGGTAGGCACTCGCAATGTATACAAGTTTACATACTCATGTGCACACTCACACATACGGGTAGGCACTCGCAATGTATACAAGTTTACATACTCATGTGCACACTCACACATACGGGTAGGCACTCGCAATGTATACAAGTTTACATACTCATGTGCACACTCACACATACGGGTAGGCACTCGCAATGTATACAAGTTTACATACTCATGTGCACACTCACACATACGGGTAGGCCCTCGCAATGTATACAAGTTTACATACTCATGTGCACACTCACACATACGGGTAGGCACTCGCAATGTATACAAGTTTACATACTCATGTGCACACTCACACATACGGGTAGGCACTCGCAATGTATACAAGTTTACATACTCATGTGCACACATACGGGGAGGCACTCGCAATGTATACAAGTTTACATACTCATGTGCACACATACGGGGAGGCACTCGCAATGTATACAAGTTTACATACTCATGTGCACACATACGGGGAGGCACTCGCAATGTATACAAGTTTACATACTCATGTGCACACATACGGGGAGGCACTCGCAATGTATACAAGTTTACATACTCATGTGCACACATACGGGTAGGCACTCGCAATGTATACAAGTTTACATACTCATGTGCACACTCACACATACGGGTAGGCACTCGCAATGTATACAAGTTTACATACTCATGTGCACACTCACACATACGGGTAGGCACTCGCAATGTATACAAGTTTACATACTCATGTGCACACTCACACATACGGGTAGGCACTCGCAATGTATACAAGTTTACATACTCATGTGCACACTCACACATACGGGTAGGCACTCGCAATGTATACAAGTTTACATACTCATGTGCACACTCACACATACGGGTAGGCACTCGCAATGTATACAAGTTTACATACTCATGTGCACACATACGGGGAGGCACTCGCAATGTATACAAGTTTACATACTCATGTGCACACATACGGGGAGGCACTCGCAATGTATACAAGTTTACATACTCATGTGCACACATACGGGGAGGCACTCGCAATGTATACAAGTTTACATACTCATGTGCACACATACGGGGAGGCACTCACAATGTATACAAGTTTACATACTCATGTGCACACATACGGGGAGGCACTCGCAATGTATACAAGTTTACATACTCATGTGCACACATACGGGGAGGCACTCGCAATGTATACAAGTTTACATACTCATGTGCACACATACGGGGAGGCACTCGCAATGTATACAAGTTTACATACTCATGTGCACACTCACACATACGGGGAGGCACTCGCAATGTATACAAGTTTACATACTCATGTGCACACTCACACATACGGGTAGGCACTCGCAATGTATACAAGTTTACATACTCATGTGCACACTCACACATACGGGTAGGCACTCGCAATGTATACAAGTTTACATACTCATGTGCACACTCACACATACGGGTAGGCACTCGCAATGTATACAAGTTTACATACTCATGTGCACACTCACACATACGGGTAGGCACTCGCAATGTATACAAGTTTACATACTCATGTGCACACATACGGGGAGGCACTCGCAATGTATACAAGTTTACATACTCATGTGCACACATACGGGGAGGCACTCGCAATGTATACAAGTTTACATACTCATGTGCACACATACGGGGAGGCACTCGCAATGTATACAAGTTTACATACTCATGTGCACACATACGGGGAGGCACTCGCAATGTATACAAGTTTACATACTCATGTGCACACATACGGGGAGGCACTCGCAATGTATACAAGTTTACATACTCATGTGCACACATACGGGGAGGCACTCGCAATGTATACAAGTTTACATACTCATGTGCACACTCACACATACGGGTAGGCACTCGCAATGTATACAAGTTTACATACTCATGTGCACACTCACACATACGGGTAGGCACTCGCAATGTATACAAGTTTACATACTCATGTGCACACTCACACATACGGGTAGGCACTCGCAATGTATACAAGTTTACATACTCATGTGCACACTCACACATACGGGTAGGCACTCGCAATGTATACAAGTTTACATACTCATGTGCACACTCACACATACGGGTAGGCACTCGCAATGTATACAAGTTTACATACTCATGTGCACACATACGGGGAGGCACTCGCAATGTATACAAGTTTACATACTCATGTGCACACATACGGGGAGGCACTCGCAATGTATACAAGTTTACATACTCATGTGCACACATACGGGGAGGCACTCGCAATGTATACAAGTTTACATACTCATGTGCACACATACGGGGAGGCACTCGCAATGTATACAAGTTTACATACTCATGTGCACACATACGGGGAGGCACTCGCAATGTATACAAGTTTACATACTCATGTGCACACATACGGGGAGGCACTCGCAATGTATACAAGTTTACATACTCATGCACACACATACGGGGAGGCACTCGCAATGTATACAAGTTTACATACTCATGCACACACATACGGGGAGGCACTCGCAATGTATACAAGTTTACATACTCATGCACACACATACGGGGAGGCACTCGCAATGTATACAAGTTTACATACTCATGTGCACACATACGGGGAGGCACTCGCAATGTATACAAGTTTACATACTCATGCACACACATACGGGGAGGCACTCGCAATGTATACAAGTTTACATACTCATGTGCACACTCACACATACGGGGAGGCACTCGCAATGTATACAAGTTTACATACTCATGCACACACATACGGGGAGGCACTCGCAATGTATACAAGTTTACATACTCATGTGCACACTCACAAATACGGGGAGGCACTCGCAATGTATACAAGTTTACATACTCATGCACACACATACGGGGAGGCACTCGCAATGTATACAAGTTTACATACTCATGTGCACACTCACACATACGGGGAGGCACTCGCAATGTATACAAGTTTACATACTCATGCACACACATACGGGGAGGCACCCGCAATGTATACAAGTTTACATACTCATGTGCACACTCACACATACGGGGAGGCACTCGCAATGTATACAAGTTTACATACTCATGTGCACACTCACACATACGGGGAGGCACTCGCAATGTATACAAGTTTACATACTCATGCACACACATACGGGGAGGCACTCTCAATGTATACAAGTTTACATACTCATGTGCACACTCACACATACGGGGAGGCACTCGCAATGTATACAAGTTTACATACTCATGCACACACATACGGGGAGGCACTCGCAATGTATACAAGTTTACATACTCATGCACACACATACGGGGAGGCACTCGCAATGTATACAAGTTTACATACTCATGTGCACACTCACACATACGGGGAGGCACTCGCAATGTATACAAGTTTACATACTCATGCACACACATACGGGGAGGCACTCGCAATGTATACAAGTTTACATACTCATGCACACACATACGGGGAGGCACTCGCAATGTATACAAGTTTACATACTCATGTGCACACTCACACATACGGGGAGGCACTCGCAATGTATACAAGTTTACATACTCATGTGCACACATACGGGAAGGCACTCGCAATGTATACAAGTTTACATACTCATGTGCACACTCACACATACGGGGAGGCACTCGCAATGTATACAAGTTTACATACTCATGCACACACATACGGGGAGGCACTCGCAATGTATACAAGTTTACATACTCATGTGCACACTCACACATACGGGGAGGCACTCGCAATGTATACAAGTTTACATACTCATGTGCACACATACGGGGAGGCACTCGCAATGTATACAAGTTTACATACTCATGTGCACACTCACACATACGGGGAGGCACTCGCAATGTATACAAGTTGACATACTCATGTGCACACTCACACATACGGGGAGGCACTCGCAATGTATACAAGTTTACATACTCATGTGCACACTCACACATACGGGGAGGCACTCGCAATGTATACAAGTTTACATACTCATGTGCACACTCACACATACGGGGAGGCACTCGCAATGTATACAAGTTTACATACTCATGTGCACACATACGGGGAGGCACCCGCAATGTATACAAGTTTACATACTCATGTGCACACTCACACATACGGGGAGGCACTCGCAATGTATACAAGTTTACATACTCATGCACACATATACGGGGAGGCACTCGCAATGTATACAAGTTTACATACTCATGTGCACACATACGGGGAGGCACCCGCAATGTATACAAGTTTACATACTCATGCACACATATACGGGGAGGCACTCGCAATGTATACAAGTTTACATACTCATGTGCACACATACGGGGAGGCACCCGCAATGTATACAAGTTTACATACTCATGTGCACACTCACACATACGGGGAGGCACTAGCAATGTATACAAGTTTACATACTCATGCACACACATACGGGGAGGCACTCGCAATGTATACAAGTTTACATACTCATGTGCACACTCAAACATACGGGGAGGCACTCGCAATGTATACAAGTTTACATACTCATGCACACACATACGGGGAGGCACTCGCAATGTATACAAGTTTACATACTCATGTGCACACTCACACATACGGGGAGGCACCCGCAATGTATACAAGTTTACATACTCATGTGCACACTCACACATACGGGTAGGCACCCGCAATGTATACAAGTTTACATACTCATGTGCACACTCACACATACAGGGAGGCACTCGCAATGTATACAAGTTTACATACTCATGTGCACACTCACACATACGGGTAGGCACTCGCAATGTATACAAGTTTACATACTCATGTGCACACTCACACATACGGGTAGGCACCCGCAATGTATACAAGTTTACATACTCATGTGCACACTCACACATACGGGGAGGCACTCGCAATGTATACAAGTTTACATACTCATGTGCACACTCACACATACGGGGAGGCACCCGCAATGTATACAAGTTTACATTCTCATGTGCACACTCACACATACGGGTAGGCACCCGCAATGTATACAAGTTTACATACTCATGTGCACACTCACACATACGGGGAGGCACCCGCAATGTATACAAGTTTACATACTCATGTGCACACTCACACATACGGGTAGGCACCCGCAATGTATACAAGTTTACATACTCATGTGCACACTCACACATACAGGGAGGCACTCGCAATGTATACAAGTTTACATACTCATGTGCACACTCACACATACGGGGAGGCACCCGCAATGTATACAAGTTTACATACTCATGTGCACACTCACACATACGGGTAGGCACCCGCAATGTATACAAGTTTACATACTCATGTGCACACTCACACATACGGGGAGGCACTCGCAATGTATACAAGTTTACATACTCATGCGCACACTCACACATACAGGGAGGCACTCGCAATGTATACAAGTTTACATACTCATGCGCACACTCACACATACAGGGAGGCACTCGCAATGTATACAAGTTTACATACTCATGTGCACACCCACACATACGGGGAGGCACTCGCAATGTATACAAGTTTACATACTCATGCGCACACTCACACATACAGGGAGGCACTCGCAATGTATACAAGTTTACATACTCATGTGCACACTCACACATACGGGTAGGCACTCGCAATGTATACAAGTTTACATACTCATGTGCACACTCACACATACGGGGAGGCACTCGCAATGTATACAAGTTTACATACTCATGTGCACACTCACACATACAGGTAGGCACCCGCAATGTATACAAGTTTACATACTCATGCGCACACTCACACATACAGGTAGGCACCCGCAATGTATACAAGTTTACGTACTCATGTGCACACTCACACATACAGGTAGGCACCTGCAATGTATACAAGTTTACATACTCATGTGCACACTCACACATACAGGTAGGCACCCGCAATGTATACAAGTTTACATACTCATGTGCACACTCACACATACAGGTAGGCACCCGCAATGTATACAAGTTTACATACTCATGTGCACACTCACACATACAGGTAGGCACCTGCAATGTATACAAGTTTACATACTCATGTGCACACTCACACATACAGGTAGGCACTCGCAATGTATACAAGTTTACATACTCATGTGCACACGCACACATACGGGGAGGCACCCGCAATGTATACAAGTTTACATACTCATGTGCACACTCACACATACGGGTAGGCACCTGCAATGTATACAAGTTTACATACTCATGTGCACACTCACACATACAGGTAGGCACCCGCAATGTATACAAGTTTACATACTCATGTGCACACTCACACATACGGGGAGGCACTCGCAATGTATACAAGTTTACATACTCATGCGCACACTCACACATACAGGGAGGCACTCGCAATATATACAAGTTTACATACTCATGCGCACACTCACACATACAGGGAGGCACTCGCAATGTATACAAGTTTACATACTCATGTGCACACCCACACATACGGGGAGGCACTCGCAATGTATACAAGTTTACATACTCATGCGCACACTCACACATACAGGGAGGCACTCGCAATGTATACAAGTTTACATACTCATGTGCACACTCACACATACGGGTAGGCACTCGCAATGTATACAAGTTTACATACTCATGTGCACACTCACACATACGGGGAGGCACTCGCAATGTATACAAGTTTACATACTCATGTGCACACTCACACATACAGGTAGGCATCCGCAATGTATACAAGTTTACATACTCATGCGCACACTCACACATACAGGTAGGCACCCGCAATGTATACAAGTTTACGTACTCATGTGCATACTCACACATACAGGTAGGCACCTGCAATGTATACAAGTTTACATACTCATGTGCACACTCACACATACAGGTAGGCACCCGCAATGTATACAAGTTTACATACTCATGTGCACACTCACACATACAGGTAGGCACCCGCAATGTATACAAGTTTACATACTCATGTGCACACTCACACATACAGGTAGGCACCTGCAATGTATACAAGTTTACATACTCATGTGCACACTCACACATACAGGTAGGCACTCGCAATGTATACAAGTTTACATACTCATGTGCACACGCACACATACGGGGAGGCACCCGCAATGTATACAAGTTTACATACTCATGTGCACACTCACACATACGGGTAGGCACCTGCAATGTATACAAGTTTACATACTCATGTGCACACTCACACATACAGGTAGGCACCTGCAATGTATACAAGTTTACATACTCATGTGCACACTCACACATACAGGTAGGCACTCGCAATGTATACAAGTTTACATACTCATGTGCACACGCACACATACGGGGAGGCACCCGCAATGTATACAAGTTTACATACTCATGTGCACACTCACACATACGGGTAGGCACCTGCAATGTATACAAGTTTACATACTCATGTGCACACTCACACATACGGGTAGGCACCTGCAATGTATACAAGTTTACATACTCATGTGCACACTCACACATACAGGTAGGCACCCGCAATGTATACAAGTTTACATACTCATGTGCACACTCACACATACGGGTAGGCACCTGCAATGTATACAAGTTTACATACTCATGTGCACACTCACACATACAGGTAGGCACCCGCAATGTATACAAGTTTACATACTCATGTGCACACTCACACATACGGGTAGGCACCCGCAATGTATACAAGTTTACATACTCATGTGCACACTCACACATACAGGTAGGCACCTGCAATGTATACAAGTTTACATACTCATGTGCACACTCACACATACGGGTAGGCACCTGCAATGTATACAAGTTTACATACTCATGTGCACACTCACACATACAGGTAGGCACCCGCAATGTATACAAGTTTACATACTCATGTGCACACTCACACATACGGGTAGGCACCCGCAATGTATACAAGTTTACATACTCATGTGCACACTCACACATACAGGTAGGCACCTGCAATGTATACAAGTTTACATACTCATGTGCACACTCACACATACGGGTAGGCACCTGCAATGTATACAAGTTTACATACTCATGTGCACGTAAGCACTATTGTAAGTAATAATTTTTATTTTCTATTTTTGTACATTTTTTATTTAATTTCTTTTTTTTTAGGTACAGGATAACAGATTGGGTGATAAAAAATTTATTTTTTACAAAAAGGCTAGGGCTTTTATTTCAGAATCTTCTTCTATGGTAACTATAGAACCATCTTTTACATAGTTGTCTTTAAGTTGCATCTTTTCTCTTTGATTTTCAAACGGGCCAATTTAAGGTAGCCTACTCTCTAGAACATCTACAGGTAAGTCAGTGCTAGATATCATCACTCAATCACTATTCCAATATGAACAGAACGTGTGAACATGCGTGTGGTAAGCAAGCGTCGCACGAATGGATGCTAGACAAGCACGTTAAGACCTGCAGTGTTTCAAAAGTATTTACTTGGCTCCACGAAGTTGCAAGTATTTCCCTAGTAATTCCTCGTCAACGTTAAGTAAAAGGTTTTAAGTTATTGACTGTTTTATTCACTTGGTTGACAAGTTTTTACTTTACTCGTGAGTAAATACTTCAAGCTTTTACTTGGTTTTTATTCACTTCACCCATTATAAGAAAAATGCACGTTTACAGAAACCTGACTAGAGTCTTTAGACTTATTTCACGACCTAACCCTCCCATTCTAATAGTGTTCATTTCCATTTTGATTGTTATTGTTATGCTCTTTACTGTTGTTATAGCTCTTATGTTCTTAAATTTATTTTAACTAAATATTATTATTATGCCTATTCATTACTATTGATTAGGACAATGTAGTTGGTAAACATTGTTGTTATTGCCTCTAGGATGGAAACTACTGTTATATTAGCAATTTGTATCCTTATTTATTGTATTTTAGTGTTTGATATTGTAGTCATGAACCCAAAGTAAATGGCGTGTAGGGAGAATGTTTACTTCTCCCACCACAGTTCCCCACCAGCGGCAGTAAGCTGCGAGGTACAGTTCCGTACAAAACATATTAAATCAATGATGGTAAAATAATTTAACTATGGTTAGAAAAAATTTAATTATGTTGGTAAAAGTGGTAATTACTCTATAAATTAAACCATTAACAATACATCAACACAATATCCAATGTAAACACTGTGGCAAGATGTGGGATCATTGTTTATTAATAATCGTGAAATTAATGCATGTATAGCTAAAATATGACTCATCAATATTGCATTGAAAATGATTTGGTTTTAATACAAAAAATCTTGTCATTATCGTTGTACAATGACAGATTCACACTTCTAGCAGTGACTGTACCGTTACTGAGAACACATGAAAGTGCGTGGTGGCGGATACAATCTGTCGCACATTCGCAGTTCGCAGGCCATTATCATGGGCCGGACACTACTTTTACTTTTGTTATAACCGTTTTCCTGCACTACCTCACGCGGGAAAATCTATTTAATAAAAAATACATATTTAGATTGTTATGACATATTTCTTTAGGTTAATACGTTTTGTTCTAGTCTTGCCTGAAATGTTGTTGAATGCTCGTTTGAAATAAACGATTACACAAATAAAAATAGAATTTTAAAGAAATATACATTGCATATATGTTAAAACTTGTAAATCGAACCTGAAAAAAAACAGTGACCCGTATTTAGATTTACCGCTGGTTTTACCCAAAATTCTATGTCAATAATTGTCTAGAATGTCTAAAAGTGAATTAGATTGGTGTAATTCTGTAACTACATCTAGCATATTATAATCGTTTTATAAATATTAAAATTACTTACAACACATTAGAACGTGACGATGTGTTAGTAATATTTTCGGCTGTCGCACGGACGCTGATGTCGGCACTGGTATCCGCACTGCCCTTGTTGTGTTAGTCAGGTCGTTTGACTATAATCGAATCAGCCTTCTAAACACTCAAACGAAACAATCATTATCTCACGACAAGGTCAACGAATCTCTGATTGGTTCGTCGCCTTGCTCCAGTTTGCGTAATACATCGTAATGGAACATATTTAAAACTGTAACTAATATTGTTCTGTGAGATACAAATCAGAAGACGGCAATCATACTTTTGATTGATTCTCCTTGTTTTTTTTTTTTTTTTTTAACACAGCTAAGCATGGTTTTGTTTAAAGTACAGTTTTAATTAAATAGGCTCTATATACATAGTTTTTCCATTCTTTTTTCATCCTTTCTCCATGTTTATTTTCTTTCATCGGTCCAAATGTGCCTGGTTTCTTTGGAGTTTCCTTCTCTGACAATACAATCCACTTTTCTACCTTATTTCTAAAACTTTTTCTATATTTTTGTTTTCTTTTTATTCCTATTTGTTCTTTTAGTTCAATTTTTCCTTTTTATAAACCAAATTAACTTGGCTAATCCTTGGCGTTGTTGATTTGACTTTCTATTCTCTGTGCTTGAGAATACCGTTGACGAGTCATGAGAGGAAAAGTCTTAATAGACTTATTGAATATGTTAATCATGTTCATAGAATTTCAACTCTAAGAACAATAAGCAACATTCCTGCATTCGAGTGGCTACATGAATAAGAGTAATTTTCAAAATGTTGATCCTCACATGAGTGTGGGGTAGGGGTTAGCTCAAAATTTACCCATTTCTTGTAAGGTTTTAAATTTGTTTATGTTTAAGAATGTTAACACTTCCATACATGTTACTAAATGTCCCTACTTCTCTGCGTGGATCCCCGTGCATTAAATGATTCTTCCTTCAAACGTCTTCTTAATTTTCTGGAATGTTTCATTTATGATTCTTTCTTCATATTCTATTCGTTTCTATTCGTTCTTTTTATTCTTCGATAGATTCTAATTTTGAATTGAAAACCACTGATTTTAGGTGGCTCCACAGATGAAATCAAGTGGGTTTAAGTGAAGTCACTTCACACTTGCCTGGCCACTCGATACCACAGAGTAAGTAATACAAAATATAGTTGCGGAGAAATCGGTCGTCACTACAAAATGGCATACCGCCCCACTTACCGTTCCAGTGCGGAGCGTGGAACGTGTAGTCTGCGAAGGATATATATTTTTAATACATCTATTATACTGAACAATTATAAAGGCAGCAAGTCAAACGATTTAAAGTGAACAAGGAATCATCAGGCGACTATACGAACTTCACGCGTGAGGTTTTGTATCAGCTACTTTACCACGTTATACAAAGAAAGGTAATTGGTCTAGAATCAAAATATTTTGATATTAGAAAACCTCAATTGAAAACCGAGCTTTCTCGATGACGAAAATTATGTGACCGAAAAATAACAAAAATTGTCGCACATCTTACTAAATTTTTTTATCATTTGAATGTTGTTCCTTACTTATTAAAAATATTATTTCAAGTAAACTGTTGGTTATAACAAAATTATTTTATTAGATTACGCATTATAAACACATGCTTATTTTCAAAATGTTATTTACTTTCTAAATGGATTCTAAATTCTTGATGCAAACAAAGTGCTTGCAAACAATTTGTATGCCCCACACGGAGAGACATTAGACAATCTGGCCACCATCAAGATGGCGGACCCGGCTTTATATGCTCGGATTGCCGATGCCTACTCTATTTGTATTACTTACTCTGTGCTCGATACTCCCTCTCCATCCAATCAAACAGTTAGCTACCAAAGGGAGAGCCCTATCTTGCAGAAAAAACTGCATCTTTGTTAAAAGTTTGATTTCCATCTGGTGCTCCAGCTGTTTCTATTAAGTTGTTCAGAGTTGGAATTATCTGTTTACCTAGCATGTTGCTGTAGTTTACACCATTCGAGTCGCAGTAATGAAATGAAATAAAAAACGACTTTCTTTTTAAGGCGAGGTGAGGACTGGATAGTCCTCTCTACCACCTAACCTTAAAATGTTATGCAGTCGACGACAAAGGACCCTAAGATGACACACCAATTATACCAGTTCGTATGTTTAACTACTCTGGGTGTTAAAATGGCTTTCCTGGTACCTTTGAGGTTTTTCTTGTGCCCAAGACCCACAGCTATATCGGCTACTACTCAGTTAAAATGATGCTTCATCAGCAAAAAGTACGATAAAAGAAGAAATTTCTCTTGATGGGTCGTAGTGATGTGACCAAATTCTTTCTAAATCATCTTCGCTCAGATCCTGTTCTATTGTAACGTTATATGTATATTTAATACTTGTGTATAACTTAGGTGAATGATTTGTGGTTACGAGATGTTGTGGGTTGGCAGAATATTCTTCTAAAACACCTACTTCAACTGCCTCCTGCCTCAACTGTTCTGAGTCGACCGTTCTAAGATCATAGCTCATCTTCAACACTCCCAGTTTAGTGACTGCTATCAAACTAGAAGTGTGGACTAGGTGCCTTTCATTGAAGGCTTCTTTAGTACAATCATAAGCTCTCACTTGTCCAAAAAGTAAAACTTTCTCCAAAATAAAACCCCCATGATCTAAAAAGCACAATTATGTAACACTTTACTTTTATAACAGCTCACAACTTTGAGAACTGAAAATGTTGTTTCCATTGAAGTGAATGTTACCAAACTGGGAAAACCAATTAGCTGACAAGATAAGCGCACTAAATAAAGAAACCTACCATTCGTTGATAAGGGAAACAACTAATATTATTGGTTTTCCCAAACTACACATCTTTAAAACCACAGTCCATTTACAATGACTCAAATAAGTTTGAAACATTTAGTAAAAATGAAGAATTACACTACTCTAACCAATATTTGAACATTTATATTTTACCCCCCTCCCCTACTTGAATAACATTTTGAGTTTCAGACTAGAATATGCGCTTTCAGTATGGGGAGGGACTTATCAAACAAACTTGACACCTATTTTTTTAATGCAAAAGAAATTTATAAGGTTAATAAAGAGTAAGGACAGATATGAACACACAATGCCATTATTCAAAGACCTAAATATATTACCCCTTAAAAATCTGTGTTTTTAAAGTTTTGAAAATGTTTTTTATAAAGAGCGGAAATAGAACTGGAAATGGTCTTGTTTTAGACCTTAGATCTAAACTTAGAAGTGTAAATAATAAAGATATACCAAAACCAAATTCAACCTTTTTTACGAAAACTTTTAACTTTGTTGGGCCAAGAATTTTTAATAAAATGCCAGATGAAATTAAAAATATAACTAGTAAAAAACTATTTACAAGAAGACTGAAAAGATGGCTACTTTGTTTAGAGGAAGTAGATTTCCTTTTGAACATTCCACAGTTACAAATTAATTAAAGATAAAATAAAAAAATCAAAAAAAATTAATTAAAATATTAAAAATAAATAAAGCAATAGGAATAAAAAGTCAATTCAGAAATAATCATTAATTCATGCACGTTTTGTAAGATTATTCAAGAATCAAATTCATAAAAATACTACGAGCTCTAAATGGTAAAAGTAAATTAAATAAGATTGCAACCTTCAGACAGGCCTAGCCTTTGAGGTGCATATTTTTTATTTTTCCAAAAAAAAAAAAAAAATAAAAAAATGAGATTATGAGACGGTCGATTTCTTCTCTCGTATTTCCAATTAGTACTATATGAATTGATAATTGGATTAGAGTATGAAGAGTGAAGAAGAACATTGCAGTATTTATATAACATGTTATTATTAATAAGCTTTAAAAATAAATTAGTTAAACTTTGTCTTATATGTTTGTTAATAAGTAATGGTTTTTTAATTGTAATGTATAAAGTGTAATGCATATTTTGGAAAAATAAATTATTATTATTATTATTAGTTACACCTCCCTGAGGGTCAAAAGTTTGAAAATACTCTTACTGATGAAGCCTCTTATATACCATACATGAAGATTGCAGCAAACAGATTCCAAATATATGAAATTAATGCAACTTACTTTCCAATTACCATATGATTGGAAGCAGAAATTTTATTGAGCGGGGGTCCGATTTAAAATTTTTAGCGTATTTTATTGTTTGCAAAAGCCTTCAAATGAGGTATTACACATTTAAAAGTGCTATTTACAAACTTTGAGGTACCCCCCACCCATCTAAGGGTCAAATTGTTATAGCTATCCTTATTTATATAGCTCGTCATATCCATGAAGATGGCCTAAAACCAATTTCAATTATTTAAATGGGGGAAAAAATTATAAGGGGGATGCAACTTATTTTTCAATCACTCCTTGAACTATTTTGAAGAGTAAGAGAACAAAATTATTTAGTGTTGTTTTAGTTCATTGGCTTTGTTAGTAATTTAATGTTGAACTACTGCTTACGTTATTCTTATGCAGCTTCTTTTATCCCATTTATATAGGGCTGTTCTTACCCCTTATAAGTGTATTTCAAACAATCCTATCTTTATGTGCCACTATAAAGTTGGTTATGGATATCTTCAGATATGTTAGTCGGTGTATTTAGCTTGTAGGCCTATATATTGTTAATATCAGCTACTACAGGCTGTATCGGAACTGATTTTCTCGAAAGATCACATTCAAGCATACTTATACAACCATAGGCTAGTTCTCAGTCAGACAAATTCTTTATTATAAGTGAATACAAGCACACTTGCAACATTAAAATCTCCCTATCATACTTTGATCTGTTAATTTGCTACATTTTGCAAAATCCTCGGCAAATTCTTATAAATTTGAATTATAACACCTTGGTTCTTATCTCAGAGCAAACTTCTGACAGTGACAGTGGCGCCTGGGGTAATCCCTCTCAACCAAACATTGCTATCATGTCAACCTTGTCTCCTCCTTAACCTTGCTTCTGCCACTTTGCATCCACTCCTGCTTGGATAGATCAGTTTTCACCAGGTAATGCAATTTCTTTATGAATTTACAATTTAATATGAATAGTTGGAGTTCTATTTGATAGATTAATCTTTATGAAAATTAGAATGAGATAGGTGACTCCTCATGACAACTTTATTTTATTAAATAACTTAGACATTCTATGAAACTGAAATATAGTTAAATATTTAAAATGTTGCTACGTTAAAATTATATACACCACCGATATTAGCCTGAGGTTATTTCATCTTGCATGTGATTATATCCTGATGAAACAATGACTTCAATGTTGTCAACAGGATGACGGGACTTGTAGATATTAACGCAGGAGCGCAGTTGTTTGACTGGGTGGAATACTCTGTGTTCTGCACCATGCTGTTTCTATCTCTACTCATCGGAGTTTACTACGGATGGATCAAGAAGCAGGACACAGTGGCCGAGTACATGTTGGGTGGAAAAAAAATGAACATCTTTCCTGTCACAATGTCTCTTATTTTTAGGTAATTTTAAAACACATGGCTATTGGAGGAATTGCATTTGCATTGTCTAAGTATGAAAAAATATTTCCTATCATAAAACTGAACTCAGACCAACTAAATGTTAAACTGTTTACCTTCCTGCCTGTTCAGGCTCTTACTCCAGAATAGAACGTAATGGGCAGTATTCAGTGTGTTCCATAGTTTGGGGAGGGAGTTTATGTCCACAACAGTCCTCAAGTTGTACATTCTCCCTTGATGGTGGTAAATGAACAAGTCTAGTAGCTGGACTATGGCACATTGAGATCTCCCAGCTGTGTCAGCTGCTGGAAACAAGATTTCAAATATTTAATACCACTGAAATGAAATGAAAAATGTCTTTATTGTTCATTTAATTTCACCACTGAATCAGTAAAATAAATTTTTATTATTTGGTGGAATTTTGAAAGTATGGCACCAAATACCCACTGTCAAGTTATAAATTAAGTAAATTGGAGTAACAATAGTCAGGTGAGTTAGTAATCAATAACCAATTGTATGGCCTCCCTTTGAACATCTGACGAGGTCCTCAATATGACAAAACTGATTGCCTGCTGCCGGACTAGCTTAATACCCACAAAATACAAGTGTTATCGCTAACAGATCTCTGGTAATACATAAAGGCACCCCTACACGGACAGTATTCATGACTCTCCCACCCACCCCTACACGGACAGTGGTCATAACCCTCCAACCCACCCCTACACAGACAGTGGTCATGACTCTCCCACCCACCCTTACACGGACAGTGGTCATGACCCTCCCACCCCTACACAGACAGTGGTCATGACCCTCCCACCCCTACATGGACAGTGGTCATGACCCTCCCACCCACCCCTACACGGACAGTGGTCATGACCCTCCAACCCACCCCTACACGGACAGTGGTCATGACCCTCCCACCCACCCCTACACGGACAGTGTTCATGACCCTCCCACCCCTAGACGGACAGTGGTCATGACCCTCCCACCCCTAGACGGACAGTGGTCATGACCCTCCCACCCACCCCTACAGGGACAATTGTCTTTAATTTAAAAAAAAAAATGTTTACAAAATGTGTTTATTTAATGCTGTTGTGTTATTGTATGGTTGTAACAGTAGATATTTAATGCTGTTGTGTTATTGTATGGTTGTAACAGTAGATATTCTTTTAGTTCTGCTTACTTATGCATATCTAATACATTTACAATGAATGTTGTGTATTTAATAAGAAGTTTTATTACACCTGTGATACAGGCAATAAATGTCTGGCGACAGCATTATATTTATGTAATTATTGCAGATAAAGCAATAACACTTAACATATATACTACAACTGAAAATCTACTTTCTGAAACAAATTTTAATTTTGTCTAGCATATTAGGGACAGTTTATAAGGAGTCATAAGAAAATCTTAAATTTAGAGAATAAGTTGGGCTGTACGTCATCATATTAGTAGAACACAATGCTGCAAACCCATCGTCAAAAGGGTTATCCTAGCCAATGGCGATGGTTTAAAGTTACAAACATGCGCTTGATAAACAATTCATTAGTTTGTTGAACAATTGTAGATTAAAGAATTAACTTGAAAAACAACGATGTTGTGCCTAAAAATATATTTATCAAGCAAAAAATCAGTATTTTATCACATCAAGGGATTCTCTCACTCTCCATTTGTCCCAAATAAGCTCTGTCACCAAATCCCACTCTCTTTCAACAAAGGGAAAACTCTCGCATTTGATGCACAAGCCATGAGGGAACATGGGAATGCTATTTTCACCCTCTGAGTTTGGAAAGTTGCTGAAGAATTTATTAACCCCCAACTTTTAGAAGCTGAAGACATCGATAAAGGTGTGATAAGCAGATAAAGAAGTGTGAGAAGCAGCTAAAGATGACAAAGGTAACATTAAAATTGTCTTCGTTTGGGATTCCTTTTTGACAAAAAAATTATGATTGGTTTACACGTTTTTAAGCTTTGAGGAAATGCTGTAAGAACGATTTTAATACTACCACATTCTAAGGCCTCTGGACAAATGGTATTTTCCATGTTTCGGAAGAACAATACTTGTTTCCGGTTCAATCTGAATTTAGAACAAAATTGTTTGTCAATCATCACTGAGAAGTTAGCATAAGGACAAAATGAACATTTTATTCACCATCAGAGCAAGGAATGAAAAACTAAAGAGTTGTCTCATTAGAAGCCCTAGAATATATAATATTTTATTTTATTTACATATTTTCTTAGATAACCAAATGAAGAACATATTTTTAAGTTAATTCTTTTTATATACTCACAAAAATATTAGTCTTCGTTTTCACATTCAAGACTTATGTCAGACTACTTCTTTCATTATTAGTTCTATAAGTTTGGTGTAATTTATCTTTAATTAAAATTAATTGGAAATTAACACAATTTCTTATATTTCCTAGAAATTTGAATATTATCTCAAAAAGTATATTAATATGTGGTTAGATGAAGGATATGGGAATGTTCAAATAAAATTGCTAATTTTACTATAATATAATGGAAAAGTTCTTTCTATTTATTTAAATAATTTGTTGTTTATTTTCTAGCCATGTTTCTGGAATTACACTGTTAGGAATCCCTGCAGAGATATACTCCTATGGTACACAATACTTCTCCATCATCATTAGCTTTGTTATTATCTTCTTTATTATCACTTACTTATATCTACCAGTTTTCTTCAATCTCCAACTCAACTCTCTTTTTGAGGTAACTTAGTGTAGCATTTGTAGTAAGATAAGATAAATGATACCAATGTAGAGGGTGTTTTTTTGAAACGCAACCCTATTTATATATACAGAAAAAGAAGGTTTAAGATAATTACAAGTTCATAGGTTGGTATGCCTAGTTTTTCTTCTTCCTTGGCTATCAGCTGATTTACACTGTTGCATTGTTGTTCACTTTATTTGGGTTTCATACAATGTATTTAAGTTGAAGTTAGAAACATGGTTTTGAGCAAAGACAAGAGAGTGTTTATTATGGACGAATATTTTAAAACAGAATAATGTAGAACAAAAATGTCATTAAAATAATGTAAATAGTAGTAATAAATGTTAATAATAATAAAATGTGTTATAGATATATGTTTTGTATGTCATTTTTATTTCAAATCATGGGTTGCATTTTAAAATAAACACCCTGTATAAACACTCGAGTACATGCACTCATCCTATGAATTAAGATTTTATATGTAAAAATGCCTTCACTGAACCATTGACTATAGAAAAAAAAACATTGTCCAAGGCAATGCATCTGCTGTCAGACTTATTAGACTTATACAGTCTAACATTTATCAAGTCAATTACCAGCATTTAAAAGGTTACAACATTTTTTAAAAGTTATTTTTAAGTCACTTGTTATTTTTTAGTCAAGCTTATGCACTTTCTGGAAGTTCCATATATTAGGAAGTGTGAAAGTAGCAGCCTGAGTGTCATTTTTTCAAAGCCTATCCATTTTTTGTGTCTCAGTTCTTGAGGTCTTTGATGTGAAAAAACCTGAGCATTATGGTAAGAGTATACATATTTTTATTAATTTAGTATTTTATTTCAAAGCATTGATGAAGCTTTTCTTGATTTCCTTTTTTATTTCAGTACTTGGAGCTAAGATTCAGTAAAGAAACAAGAACTATCACATCTTTCATTTTCACCGTATCTTTGGTAAGTTATACGTTTTAATTCCCAGAAAAGAAAAATAAATCATTAGAGCTTTTGTTCAAATTCTTTATATGAATTTTTCATCTAAGTCTATTGTCAATATGAATACATTGACACAGTTTTACTGACTGGTTAGATAATATTTTGCAAGAAAAAATTCTATCATTTGTGTCTTATTTTAATTGAAATTTAATTTATTAGCATTTAACCAGTTTAAGCATTTTAATATTAGTTTTAAGATTTTAAGCATTTTGAATGGTTTGAGAAAGGATAATTGAATCTTTATTATTTGAAGAAAAAAATTGTGTCGTCTACATTAGTTATTAATGCATAAGATTATGGCTTATGCATAATGCATAATGGCTACTATGAACTGACAAGGCAAAAATATAAATTTTAATAAGGCTATCATGTTCTATTAAATGATTATTACTAGTACAGAATATTTTTCAATTGTGTTCACAAAATTAGTACTCAAATCAAATCAAAAACTCTTTATTAATAATATCATGCACATATGTACATTTAAATAGTGTCAACTCTTAATAAAAATACCTAACATAACTATTTTAAAACAAGTGTCCTTAATTGTAAACTTAAATATATGTATTTAATTGTTTTGTGAACAGAGGTGGAAAAACTCATCTAATGAATAAATTGCTTTATTCATTATAAATTCCTTGAGTTTTTTTTAAATTTATCAATATTGTTTTCATATTTGATGTTATCAAGCAAATATTTTAAAAATTTTTGACCTAAATATGTTGGTTTTTTCGAAAAATTTTAATCTGTGTTGACCTGACATTATTTCACTCTTATATCTTGTGTTGTATTTATGATATAAAAGGGGTTTTGAATTTATTGCCTCATTTTTGAACATTAATATACAGTCAAAGATGTACTGTCCATAAACTGTGAGTATTTTGAGATTTGCAAAGTGTTCTTTGGCTGATTCATCATATTTTAGTTTGAGTATAATTCTTATGGCCCTTTTTTGTTGTTTTAAGATTCTGTCCAAATTTATTTTCTTAGTAGCCCCAAAAACACAAAGACCAAAGCTGATGTGAGAGTGGATATAGGCAAAATAAATATGCCTTAATGTTTCCACTCCACAGTAGAATGATATTTTTTTAAGTGAGTAGATCCCAAAGTTAATTTTTTTTAAGACCCTATCAACATGCCCATCCCAATTTAAATTATGATCGACTGTGATACCAAGAAAGCATATGCTTTTCTTCTCCTCAATCACCTGTGATCCAGACATAATGATTGGCTTTTCAGTTTTTTTGTTTTGGGCTGTTTTGAATTTAATAAAGTTAGTTTTTAGTGTGTTTAGTAACAAATTATGATTGTTTAAGTAATCTTTAATATTTGCCAGTTCCACAAAAGACTGTACTTCCATTTGTTCTAATGTGTTTGACGTTTGTTTTAGATTTGAATCATCAGCTTAGAGATAAAGTTGATTGTTGTTTTTATAGGTTAGATAGAACATTATTTATATCTTTCAGATAGATTAAAAAGAGCAGGGGCCCTAATATCGATCCCTGTGGGACACCATATTTTACTGGTTGTAGATCTGAAGCTACATGAATTAGTTTGTTACTTGGTGTCATATGTTTTATTTCCACACATTGATACCTATCCAATAGGAATGTGTTAAACCAATTTAGAGATGTCTTTGATACACCAAGGCTTTTTAATTTTTCTAATAAAATGAAATGATTTACACTGTCAAAGGCTCTTGACAGGTCCATGAATATACCTGCTGTATGTTTGCCCTTATCAACGGATTCAATTACCGATTCTATGAAGGATACCGCAGCGGTTATGACTTTAACCGCTTTAAGTTAAAGTGGTTAATACTACTTTGGGATTTAGCATACCACTCACCCACCAACCCACATATACACTTACATACTTCATAACCCACCCACACACACTAATGTTGATGACCCATTCACCCACCGTTACAGCAAAGGTTAAAACTGAGCAGTCATTATGATCAAAAAGTACCTCACATTCATATTTAAATAGTAAACTAAACAATAATTTTTAAATTGCTTCAATTTGATAAAAAAACTGAAATCATTTCACATAATCAAAACTGGTAAATTTGTCTTCCTAATAAGATTCCATCCTTTATTAAGCAGCTTTGTTATTAACCCTTAACCGCTTGTGTGCCTTTTTAAAACGAGAGTGCTCGCGCGGGGTGTCCCTAACATCCCATGGCTAATATTTTCTTTCTGACATAAGCTATTTTTCTAATTTAGTACAACTGTATATTATGTTTACCTTATTATTTAGGAATATAATGCCAAATTTTGAGGGATCAAAACAAATTACTTTTTTAACAGTAATCAAGAAAGTAAGAAGATGACACATTTTGTCAAGAAAATGGCATTTTCATATTAAAAAAAAAAAAATCACACTTAGATTAATTTGTTAACTTTTAAACATTTTCAGTGTAAATTTCATAAGATATTTTACATTAAAATATATTTTTTTTTTCATAAAATAAAATAATATATATTTTATATTTGTAAAAAACAACTGGTCGCACTGGGTGTCTGAGGCACCCCAGTGACGTTTGACAGAACAGTACTTTGTCTTCGTTGAACTGTGAAATTGACGAAATCTGATTTATGGGGTAGCTGACAAGGTAATTGAAAAGTACTGTATGCGTCACCAGTTTCGGCAACCTACATATAAGGGAATTCTTTGGCAACAGAGTTTCTAAAAAACACTCGACCTTAGTTAGTAACATTGACTACACTCATCAGACTCATTTGCCTCATATTCTTTATGATCAATGTCTTAGTATTGAATAATGGAATCAATTTATTTATTATTTAGCCCAGCGGTTCTCAAACTGTGGTATGTTCACCCCATGGTGGTACGCAAAAACTTTTAGGAGTTATTAAAAAATCCAAGATATGCAGTTTGCTAAGTTCAAATGTAAATATAAAACAGTAAACTGTTTAAATTTTTATATTTTAGTTTACCCAAACTTCTATTTTTTAGTAAATCTACCCAGATTCTAGTGACTCAGACTTTTATAGCGATTATAAAAAACTGAAAAAAACACTTGAGAACCGCTGATTTAGCTTATACACCTATTCTCTAATACTTACTTACTGTAAAACTATTAATAAATCATGCAATTTAAAGGAAAATGGCCGTTGAATTAGTTAACAATAAATTTTCCTCAGCCAACCATCTGCATTTCATTGCCTGTATTGTTACAACTGTTTGTTTACTACATAACGTTTTTTATTTATTTCTTATTTTAATTTAGTATTCAAATCCTCAAAGTTGTTCCTGTTTACAGTTCCTATTCATCCCAGTTGTGGTGTACATGCCGGCGTTGGCTTTCAATGAAGGTAAATAGAATGCAATTGAACAGTTATTTATACAATAAAAATAATACATCATAATGTTTGCAAACTATTAATTTATAATGGTATACATTTAAAAAGGCATTTTGTATTTAAATGTTTTTATTTCTGTTTTCAGTGACAGGAGTGTCCGTCCATGTCATTGCAATAATAGTTAGTTTGGTATGCGTCTTCTATACTTCAATTGTGAGTATGATTTGTGTATTCAGGAAAGTTAATGTTAGTTCTTCAGATAAGTCTATAATATTGTTTCATGACCGATCCATTTTATTTGCTAAATCAAGTTTTTTTTTATTCAACAGGTAACAAAACAATAATGTTAAAATAAAAACAGTATTTCAATGTTTATATAAATTTAAAAAGTGACAAGAATTCAAGTCAGAAATAAAGACTAATTCATTTCTTTTTACAAATTGCCATACAACTTGTTCAAAATTTCATCAAATAGCTAGAATTAAAATGTTAATATTTAAGAAATAGAAATGTGAAAAAGATTACTTTCATTCATACAACAACTGTTAATAACAGACCAAATTGAATGCAGTATTATTCTGTGAGTGACAACTGGCTTTTAAGGAACTGACAACACTAGAAAACTACTTTACATTATGGACACACTCTAAACTTTTTATTATGAAGTTCAAAACTTCAATTTTTCAATTTCTGGCTTAAAGTAGAAAATTGCATTTTTTCAAGTTTTTATATAAAGGGTATGTACATTTATTGCATTCATCATCTTTTTGAATAACTTTTGTTAGGGAAACTGATCATCAACATTTTTATTAGCCATCTTGAAAAGTGTAAACAAAATTGAGATCTGAACAACATCCTGCTTTTTTAATTTGAACATATCAACATATCAAATTTTTTGAGACATAAAAAAAACATAAATTTAAGACATGAAGATTTTATCTGTTAAGCTTTATAGGAAGCTGGAGCATTAGTGAGCAAGTCTTTGGTTCTGTTTTAATATAAGTTTTGGAATATTAACATAACTTACAAATTAAACATTAATATAAACCATGTGATCTCAGGGAGGTTTAAGGGCAGTTTTGTGGACAGATGCCCTTCAGAGTGTATTCACGTTCGGAGCAATCCTCTTCATTTGTATCATTGGATTCGTAAGGATTGGAAGCATTACAGAGGTTTTGAGAATCAATGAAGAGGGTCTAAGACTAGAGTTTTTCAAGTAAGTTGATTTAATTTAGAAAAACTGTTCTTGTCTGTTTCAAAATTTAAAAACATAATATTTTACAAGTGTATAATAGATATATATTTTCCTCGATAATATATTTTACATAACTATACCAAACGGCTTAGGATGATGTACAAAATTAAGTACCCAAACCTGAGTAGTCTCTCTCCCCTCCACACACCTTTCTGGCTCGGTCCCCAGCTCCTTGCTTCATCCCTCGGAATCTCCCTACCATTAACCTCCTCAGCCTTAACCAGGACCAAAATCAGCATATTTCCATCCCCTAACTTCCTCCTCCCCTGTCACTTGACCAAAACCTGCTCCTATATCCGCTCACCTTTGACCTGCCCTCTATGTCACCACACTAGCACTCCCTCGCCTCAGCCTATGCATGACTGGAAGTCATCTCATCAACTTCCTCCGCCTCATCACCCTCCTGCTTAACTCCACCTCATTCAGCCAACCAGACATATATTCCTACAGTAAATTGTGCACCTACTTCTTATCACTGCGTGTATGTTGGTAGGTAGGTGGATGGGCCATTAGCACTGGACAGATTTGACACTTGTGTGTTAAGTGTCGTTTTTTTCAAACTATTTATTTTAATTAGTATAATTTAGTATATGCTATTTAGTATAATTATTGCAAATTATTCTTGTGATTTACTGTAAAAATTATAGATAAAAAGCTTCATATAATGCCACAATGCACCCAAACTATCTAACTGAACAAATTGAGCATAGTCACTGAGAAGAGAGAAACAGAGGTTGTATCCAATAGTAGGCAGAATGGGTGTCAAGTAGTTAGTTCTACATTCCGCCACGTTGTTGGCAGGGCCAGAACAGTTCTCAATCCCTCCCCTTATTCCCTATAAATCCTTAAGGATAAAAATAGTAAATATTACTAAAAATGTATAAATATGTTCATTAGTTTAATCTAATTTCTAACTACTACTGAGGTGATCACTGTGGCATAAGGAATAAGCAGCCTCTTATTCATTTTTCCCTGTGGTATAGAGCAATAAACTAAATACTAACAAGAAAAAGTGAATAAAAAGGCACAACAGAAATGTAAATATTCAGCAACAACGTAGCAAAACTGATAAAATAAAATTACACTTACTCAACTGTAAATTCATAAAAAATGTAGAAATGTCATTAATATTTAAGACTCGCCATGTTTTTCAGCGTTTAAGATATTATGAAGATACTTCAATATTGATGGAAAGCCTATTTAAGTAGACTCTCACTTAACCAGCCACCAGTCAAAGACCAGATATCGATTTGACTGGTTAAGCCGAGACACTCAAAACCTCTTTTGAGACATTTTGAGAGATATTATAGTTTATCTAAAGTAATTAATTTCATTATTTATTAGAATATCTACTGTTCTTACCAAATAAAGTTTATACTCCCAAAACACATAATAAATCGCAAAGGCACGTGATATAAACGAAGATAACCTACAGCTATAGTTGTATGATCGGTAAAGATCACCACACCACAGAAGGTCTTGACAGACTAGTAAAAATAATTATAATTCTTTATTCAATAGTAAACGTGTTGTACAGTTTTTGTATGAATCATGGATATTACTAATGTCACCGTCATCCATTTTTAGCTAATTGCTAACAGTTAAAATGTTGTCTCATTGATAAAAGGCCATTTAAAAAGAAGTCCCTGTTTTGGAAAAGGGACCAGTTAAAGCAACGGCTGTTTGAAAGGTGGCTGGTTAAGAGGGATTCTAGTCTACTATGTTTGGGCAAGTTTCTTATAGCATTTGACACCCTATAAACCATACTGTAAGGGAAATCTTAGTTTTTTTAATATTACGTTTTTCTTAACTTCCAGAAATATTAACTTTAACAAACTTTTATCACGGTTTATTTTATATTTATCAGATTTAAAAGTAATATTTATTATTCTTGTTGGAAATGTTATGTAAATTTTTAAAATGTCATCACATTGTATTTTTTGGTTGAGTAAATTCAACGCAAAGAAATTATAAACATATTTTTTGAACAGATCTAAAAATGGATACTGGACCAAGAGGGATTAAGTGAATAATGTAACATTTCCACCATTATATCGCATTTATTCATTTTATTTTACTAACTCAAAGCAATACACAATTTTACAAATATTTTTACATGTGGCGGATAAATAGTTACAAAATATTGAGATAGAAATCAGAACACATTAATAATAGGGCAGAATTTGTATAAAACAACAATAAATTCACCCTGTAACTCTGATATGATAGAATTCGCAAATAATTATAAGAAAACAATAACAGAAATACCAACAGCCTTGATTAAACTTAACAATGAACAGGATTGGTTTTCATAAACTCAAACTAATTGGCTAGTGTTTGGGGAGAGAATGTTTACTTCTCCCTCCACAGTTCCCCTCCAGCGGCAGTGAGCTGCGAGGTACAGTTCTGTATAAAACCAATGATGGTAAAGTAGTTTAACCATAACTAATTAATTATTTAATTAATTAACAAATTTAATTATCTTGTTGAAACTGGAAATTACTCGATCATTTAAAATCACTAAGAATACTTCAATATAACCCAATTGTTTTTTCTATTGATTAAACAACAAAATAGAAGATCCCATGTAAACACTGTGGCAAGTGGGACCATTGTTGTTATGGCAGATCCATACTTCTAGCAGTGATTGTACGTTACTAAACACATATGACAGTGTGTGGTGGGGGAAAAAATTTGTCGGGCATGCGTTGTCGACTTCTATTAACATATTATACAATAATATGTGAATTATCAACTATCGTTTCCAATTTAATATGTCGTGCTATACATTATATACAGCAACTAAAATGACCAAGAGAACTCCTGTACAGAACCCATACATGTACAGTTGTGTTAACCCACCCGCCCACCCCAACATGTACAGTTGTGTTGACTGGGTATTGACCCACCCGCCCACCCATACACGTACAGTTGTGTTGACCTACTCACCCACCCGTACACGTACAGTGGTGTTATAACCAGTGGTATTATCAATGCCACTGTACGTGTATGAGCTGGCAGGTGGGTCAATGCCACTGTACATGTAAGGGTGGGTAGGTGGGTCAATACCACTGTACGTGTAAGGGTGGGTGGTTTACAATGATACTTTTCATCAGCCCTTGCCTACTGGCGCTTCTGGATGCTGAGTCTACAATTATAAAAATTGAATTACAGTAGAAACCCTATTTTCCGTCAGGGGTCGGGACCATGGCCGTGACGGATTGGTATCAATGAAGTATCAATGAGTCGTATTGTACATTGAGTACATGAGCCGGATAATACAACTGGTACAATAACACTGATAAATAATATTGATAACAACAATAATATTTTGTTTGTAGTTTTACCAGTTACAAAATTTTCTACTAATTACCAAACCCCCTAAATAAAAAAAGCAATGATCAGAGGTGTTTAATAAAGTTTTAAACTCAGAAACTAATAAAAGTATTGAGTATACAAATATTTACAAATTTGTTTACAAAATAAAAAGTATGTTTGTAGAGAAGAAATGTAGCCCTGAATGTTTGTCCTGTGCACACCATAAGACAGGAGACACTCTAAATATATGCCATTGCTTCATTTTTAAATCTTATTTATAAAAATAATCATCTTTTGAAGTGTTTAGGATGATATCTCTATTTGGGAAAGTGAACGTTGACCAACTCATCTCCAATAGCATTCCTTTTTGTTTATTAAAAATTGTATTTTTGACCTTAGAACTCAAACAAAAAATGTTGTTTCCAGCATGAATACCAGTCCGTTTGAACGAAACACATTTTGGACTATGACCGTTGGATCTATTTTCTATTGGCTGCATATTATAGCTGTCAATCCAGGATCAGTGCAGCGCTTCATCTCTGTGCCGACTCTTGGTCAAGCTAGGATGTGAGAATTTCTAAATATTTTGAGTTAGATCTTTATTAAAGGTTTTACAAACTTTTGTCAAAACCAAATAATGTAATTAACAGTGTACTTTTATATCATATTTTAACTTATCAACTGCCTTTTGTAGTTGAATACAATTTAGGACAGTGTCGGTGCAGAAATTATGTGTACCAGAGTTTGAAGGTTGTTTACTAAGAAACTAAGAGGCCAAAATCCAATCACATCATTGTTTTCCTCCTTTTATTTTATATTATGACACATGAATTTGTAGATTTTATTGCTAAGTTTTAATAATGTTTAATCCTTGTTTGAACAAAAAACACAGGAAATTTAGCTTGTTTTCACTGTGCTTCAACTTTACACTTTTATTACTAAAAAACCTGTATGTATCACATTTATATTTTAATATTTGGTTGACAAGATTGTTTTCTATAAGTTTCATAAATTTCAGAATGTTAACTTTTCAAGGAAAAAAGTTCTTATCAATTCCATGAAATATTTTCTTGGCTTCTAGAGGTTGTAAAATAAATTAATTGGAATACTTATGAAATATATAGTTATAATACATTACGTTTATATTTGTAGCTAAATACAGAGATTTTAAATTGATTTAAATTTAAACTACGAAAGTATAGTTTCTAGATCATAACTGTTTATTTTATACAAATGCCTATTAATAAGATGCCTTGCTTTAAAATCACAGTCAAGTCTTTTTGTATCATAAATTAATGTATGTAAAATACATTGGTACTAATAACTGTTTCCCCTTTGGGAATTAGGGGGCTAAATAATTTTTAAATATTTTTTTTTATTTTTTTAAAACAGGTCTACTTGCTCTGACCAAGTTAAAAAAAAATTTAAAAAAAAATTTTAAACCTAACAACAGACTTAAAAAATTTTTTAAATTTTTTTTTTTAAAAAAAAAAAAATTTAAAAAAAGGGTTTGTCATTTTAAAAAATTTTTTTCCTATAACTGTTTAGAAATTTTTATTAAAATTTTTTTCCCCTTTAAAAAAAAATTTTTTCATTAAAAAAAAAAAAAAAATCCTTTTCTTTAAAAAATTTTTTTTTTGTAAAAAAATTTTTTTATTTTGGTTTTTAAAAAAAAAACCCTTTTTTTAAAAAACAAATTTTTATGTTTTTAATTTGGGGGGTTTTAAAAATCCTTTTTGGGTTGCTTAAAATTTTTTTATCAACTTATCCATGGATAAGGAAAATTTAAAACTTTTTTAAATATAATTTTTTTAAATTAACTATGATAAACAAATTAAAATATTTTTTTTTTTTATTAAAAAAAAAAAAAACAAACCCCAAAAAATTTATTAAACTTTTTTTTAATTTAAAAAAAATTTTTTTAAATTTTAAAAAAAACTGTAATTTTTGGATAAATTTTTCCAAAAAATTTAAATTGTTCTTTTTATTTCAGGGGAGGGAAAAAAAATTTTTTATCCCAAATTTTTTAAATTAAGAAAGGGGGAAAAAAAAAAAAAAAGGGGAAAAAAAAAATTTTTTAAAAAAATTTAGGGAAAAAATTTGGGGTTTTTAAAAAATTCCGGGTTTGGTTAAAATTTTTAAGGGGTCAAAAGGCCCAAGGGTTTAAAAACCCCATTAACCCAACTCGGACCCCGAAAAAATTTTTCACATCAAGCCCATTAACCCCGTGATTTAAAAAAAAAGAAAAAAAAAAGCCAACATTTTTTATTCGGGGGCCCCCTATTGAGCTACAAAAATTTTGGTATTTTTAAATTTTTTCCTTTTTTTAATAATTTTGTACATCTTTTATCTTAAAATTTATTCTCTTTTTTTAAAAGGTTAAATTGAACATTTTTCAAAATTTTTTTAAAATTTGGAATTCTTTTTTTTTAAAATTAAAAAAAAAAAAATATTTTTTTAACCAAATATTTTTAAAATTTATTTTTTTGGGCAGGTTTTTAAAAAACCGTTTAAATTTTTTAAAATTTTAAATTTTCATTTTTCAAAGGTTTAAACTTAAAAAATCTTTAATTTGTTGTATTTTTCTAAAAAACGGAATTTTTATATATGAAAAAAATAAAATATTACCAGGGGGTAACCATACTGGAGGGGGTTTTTTATGTAATCGCTTTTATAAAATTATTTCCTTTTCTAGCAAAAAAATTTTTTTTTAATCTTTTTTAAAATTTTAAAGGTTTTTAAAAAAAGGCACTAACCCCCTTTGGTCAGGGATTTAAAGAAACCGGATTTCGGCTGCTACTGGAGGTTTTATTTCCCATTTTTTTTGTTTTGGGGGTGTAACCCCTTTTAAAATTAAAATAATACCCCCCCCCCCTTTTTTTTTTTTACAAAAATTAAAACCTTATTTGGGTTTTTTAAAGTAATTAAAATTATTAGTTTAATTTAAAAATTTATGTAACAAACTTTCAATAAAAACCTAAAAATTTAAAAAGTTTTAAAAAATTTAATTTAAAAAAAAAAAAAATTAAAAAAAAAATTAAATAAAAAATACTGGTAAGTTTTTTAAAAAAAAATTGGCTTTGTTTAAAAAAATTTTGAATTATGTTTTAAGAATAAGCCCGTTAAAAAGGGTCTTTTAATGATTAAAATTTTGAAATAAGGTTGGAAAAATTTTTTGTAGCAAAAATTTTTTTTAATCAACCCTTTAATTAAAATTTTTTTTTTTTGTTAAATTTTAAAAAATTAAAAAAATTTTAATTTTTAAAAAGAAAAAAAGGGGGTTTTATTTCTTCCCTTTTTAAGTTTAATTTTTTTAAATTTTAACATTAAAAAAAAAAAAAAAAAAATTTTTTAATTGGGGAAAAATTTTTGGTTTAAAAATTTTTTTTTCGGTATCAATGAAGTGGAAAATGTATTTTCGAGGGTTTAAAAAATAACGCCGGAACCCTGTATGGTGAAAAAAATTTTTTTTTAAAAAAAAAATTAAGGTTTGAAAAAATTTTTAAATTTTCTTTTTAAAAAACCTTTTTTATTTTTCAAAATTGGGTTTTGTTTTAAAAAAATTTTTTCTTTATTTTTGAAAAGGGGAAGTTTTTCTCTTTAACCTTTAGAAGTTTAAAAAAAAAAATAAAAAAAATTTATAAATTTTTTAAAAATTTAAATCAGTTTTTTTAAAAAAAAAAAAAAAACAAAAGAATTTATTCTATTCGTCAGCCAAAAACTATATGAACATTGGCGGGCATAATGGGTTTTATTTTTTTGGGGGAAATTTGGGCCCCCCCCTTTTTACCAAAAACTTTCGGTCCCGGCCCCCCATTTAATTTATTGGTTTAGAAACTAAAATTTTTTTTAATTTTTCCAAAAAAGAAAATTTTCAGTTTAAAATAATAGGTTTTTAAAAAAAAAGCCTTAAATTAAAATCAAGGTTAAAAATTTTTCGAAAAGGGTTTAAAAAAGTTTCCCAAAAATTTTTAGAAATTCCCGCCTTTATTTCCCCCCCCCCAAAAAAATTTTAAAAGAAATACTCTGGAAAGTTTATTTAATTAAATTTTTAAGGTTTTTTTTTGTTGAAAAAAACCCTTTTTTGAAAATTTTTTTAAAGCCTATTTTTTCCAAATGGGAAAAGTTTAAAAAAAAAAATTTTTTTATTAGCCTTGCTTTCCCTTTTTTTTCTTTTTTTGGGGGAAAAAAGGAAAGCTCTTCATTTTTTAAATAAATTATTAAAATATTTTATTTTATTTTTTTTTAAAAGGCGTGCCCGAATCTGAAATCGGGGTTTCAAGGGGGTAAAAATTTTGGCTTTCTTTCCAAAATCGATGGCCTTAAAAAAGGAAAAGTTTCCCCTAATTTTTTTAAAAAAAACCCCCAAAAAATGGTTTCAAAACAGGGGAAAAGTTTTCCAGGATTGATTGCCTTCGACTTTTTTTTTTGTTACCCCTAATTTGTTCTTTTTGGGTTAGGATTAAACATTTTTTTGGTTTTTTTTTGGGTTTTTTTAAAAAAAAATACTTAAAAAAATTTTGTTTGAATTTTAAAAAAAAATTAAAAAAAATTAAAATAAAATTTTTTTTTAAAAAATTAAACTCCCTAAAATTTAAAATTTTTTAAATTCCGATGGGTAAAATTTTTTAGAAAAAATGGGCTTAATTGGGGGTTTTACCTAAAAAGTTTTTTCCAAAGTAACCCCAAGGGAATTTATAAATTATTTTAAATTTTAAAAAATATATTTTAAAACAAAAAAATTATTAAAAGTTTTTTAAATAAAAATTTTAAAAAAATATTTTTAATTTTGGGGAAAAAATTTTTTAAAAAAAAAGGGGGGTTTTATATTTTATTTTTCCTGGGGAAAAAGGGATTATTTTGGGGAAAAAGGGGAAATTTAGCATTTAAATTTTTTTATTTTTTTTTAAAAATATGTTTGGTTTTTTAATTAGTTTTATTCATAAACACAGGAAGTTGGGTTCCATGTTTAAAAAATTTTGGTTTAAAAAAGGGGCTTTTAATTGGGGCCGGGGTTTTAAATTTTTAAAAAAAAAAAGGGGGTTGGGGTTCCCTGTTAGGTTTTCCCGTTCTATGTTATTTTTTCCCTCATTGCAGGTTGAATTAGTTTCAAAGGGGAAAAAAAGAAATTTGGGGGGGCCCCTTTTGTTTGGGGGGGGGGTTTTTTTTTTGGGGGTTTTTTGGGTTTTTTTCCCCCTTAAAAAAAAAGAAAGGTTAGGGGTTTTCCATTTGGGTTTTTGGGGGCTTTTTAAAACTGGGGGGGTTGTAATTTTTTAATTGGTTTTAAAAATTTTGGGGGTTTCCATTATGAACCTGTTATTTTTAAAATTTTCCCAACTTTTATTTTTCAAAAGTTAATTAAGATAACAGAAATTTTTGGGGGAAATTTTTTAAAAGATGTTATTTATTAGGGGTTTCCCCAAGTCAGGGTTAAAGTTCCCAAAAAAAGAAAATTTGGGGGGGGCCTTTTTGGGCCCCCCCCCCCCCCCCCCCCCCCCCTTTTTAAAAGATGAAAAAAGGGCCAAATTTTTTTTAATAAATGAGGTCCCTTTTTTTCCCTGGATTTTTTCTAATGGCCCCTTTGAAAATCAAATTGTTTTTTCCCCAAAAAATCCTCCCCAAAAATATTCAATTTTTCCTTTTTTCAAAAAAGGGTCAAAGGGGAAAAAATTTTTTTTAAGACCAAAAAATATTAAAAAAATAATATAAAATATCCCTTTTTTTAAAAAAAAAATAATTCAATAAACTTTTTTCTGGATTAGGGATTTAAAAGTTCTGGCAACAAACCGGGGAAAAATTAACACTATAATTTAATTAAATTTGCAAAACCCCCCATTTTTAAAACCCTTATAATAAAATAAAAAATTTTTTAAAATTTTTAATAAATTAAAAATTAATTTAAAAATTGAAAATTTTTTAAAATTTTTTAAATTAAAAATTTTTAAAAAAAATTTCCCCAATTTTTTTTAAAAAATTTTTTTTTTAAAAATTTTTTTAAAAAAAATTTTTTTTTTTAACTTTTTTAGATTAAAAAATTTTAAACCCTTTTTTAAACGTAAACCCCAATCGATTTTTGCTGAAAAAAAAAATATTATAAATTTAAATTTTTTTTAAAACAAAAAAATTTTCCCAAAAAATTAAAATTTTTCCCTAAATTTTATTTAAAAATGGGGAACGTTTGCCCAATTCCCCTTTTAATTTTTAAAAATTCAAAATTTGGCCTGGCAGGAAACTTGGGAGGGTTTTTCCCCCTTTTTAACTTTTTAAAAAAAATTTTTATTACCTTAAATCATTTATTTCGATTCTTTTAAAAAAGTCAAATTTTCTGAACTTAACCCCAACTTTTTTCCCCAAAAACATTATTATTTCCCCCCGGGGGCCTTTAACTTGAACAAATCTAAGCTTAAAACCTTATGTTTTAAAATTTTTAATTGGTTCAAAACCTAGGTTTGTGAAGTAAGGGTCCTTAAAAAAAACCCCCAAAAAAAAAAAAATATGAAAATAAAAAAATACTTTTTTAAAAAAAAAACCTTTTTTTTTAAAAAATTAAAACAAAAAAAAAAAATCCGGGTTTTTAAAAAATTTTAAGAAAAACTTAAGGCAAAAAAATCCAAAATTTTGGCCCAAAAAAATGGGCAAAAAAAATCTTCTCCTTTATTTTTCAGGGCCTTTTACTAAGGGGGAAGGGAATAATATAAAATTAATTTTTTTTGGCCCCCAATATTTCAAATGTTTATCTTTTTTAAAAAAGATTTTAAAAAATTTTATTTTAAGGGGGAAACAGGGGGAAAAATCTTTATGAATTTATTGGTTAAAATTTTTAAAAGGGGGGTTTCCCCCTAAAAACGGTGGGTCGCAAAATTTATAATTGGGGAAATAATCAGCTGGTTAAATTTTACTGTTTGGGTTTCCCTTTCCCCTTCTACTAATTTTTGGTTTTTAAAAATAAAAAAAAAAAAAAAATTAAAAAAAAAAAGGTTTTTAAAAAATGTTTTCTGCAGAAAAAAGGAAAAATTTTTTAAAAAAAATTCAACTTTTTTTAGATAAAACAGATTTTCCCCCCTTTTGTTAATTAGGACTCTTTATTTTTTTAAAAAAAAATTTTAATTTCTAAAAACCTTTTTCCAAGAACAAATTTTTGAAATTTTTTAAAAAATAAATTGAAAATTTAAATTTTTTAAAAAAAAATATAAAATTAAAAAAAAAAAAAGTTTTCAAACCCCCGGATTTTCCCGGGGAAGTTCAAGATTTTTTTTTTATTGACTTTAAAAATACTTTTTTTTTTAAACCCAAACCCCCTTTAGTTAAACATACCCCTTCATGCAAAAGAGGGTTTTTTTTAAAAACCCAAATTTTTTGGGAGCTTCCAAAAATTGTCCAAAAATAAAACCCTCTTCTAAAAAATAACCTTTTTACAAAATTAAAAAATAAAAACTATTTTAACGGCAACCATTAAAAAAAAGCTAAAAAAAAGTTTGGAAAAATTCATGCCCTACTTTTCATTTAACTTGGAAAAAAAATTAGATCATCTTTAAAAAGTTTGTTTTATGTTTAGAAAATTTAAATAAATTTTTGCCCAAGGGGTTTCTAAATAAACTTTTTTTTTAAAATTAAAAAAAAAGCCAATAATAAAAAGACTTTTTTTCGTTATTTTGATTTTTCTGTTTTCAAACCCCCTTTCCTAAGCCCCAAAAACATAGGCATCATTTAAAAGCAAGTTTTTTCAAGGGTAATTCTCCATTTTTTAAAAATTTTTGTTTTTTTTTTTTGAAAAATTTTTCTTTCCCAACTCCTGAAAATTTTTAGTAAAAAAATATTTATTTCCCAAAAAATTTTAAAAAACAACAAATAAAAAATGTCTCCTTTTAAAAGGGGGAAAGGGGGCAAACTAATTTTCCTGCCTTTTTTGTGAGCATTTTAAAAAATTACAAAACAATTTTGTTAAATTTTAACACCTTTTTTTTTCCAAATTTTTTAAATCGTAAAAGGTTCAGGGGTTAAAAAAATTTTAATTTTTAAAAAAAGTTACATTTTTTTTAAAAAAAATTTAAAATTTAAATAAAAACAAAAAAAATTTTATTTTAAAATTTCTAAGGAGGGGTTGTTTTTAAAAGGGGGAAAAAAAAAAAAAAATTTTAATTTTAAAGGAAAATGCTAACCAAAATTTTTTTGTTGGAAAAAGTTTTAAAAAAAAACTTTTTTCAAAAAATTATTTTCCTTTTTTTTTCCAAAAAATAAACAAATTTTTTAAAAACCTCCTAATATTTTTTTATTTTTACCCAAAAATCAAATTTTTTTTTTCATCCTAGGTTTTGAATTGAAGGGGGGGTTTTCCTTTGCAATCCTTTTTCCTTTTTTTACTGCTTCCTTTAATTACATCCACCCTTATTCCTTTTTTTTGTCTCTTTTAACGGGGGCCCCCCTTTTTTTAACCCCGATTTTTTTAATCTAAAGAACCCCCCCCCGCTCCCCCAATGAATCAAGGTTCCCTTTATTCCCAAGTAAAAAAAAAATTTTAAAAAATAAAAAAAACCCCAATAAATAAATTTAAAAAATCTTGATTTTTTCTTTTTTTAGCTTTACTAAAAATGGACCAAAAAACAATTTAATTTTTTAAAATTTTCTTTTTTAACAACCAAAAACAAAGGAAAATTTTTTTTTCCTTTTTTTTTTTTTTTCAAGGTTTTAAACCTTTGTTTTTTTCTATTAAATAAAATCTTAAATTTTTTTTGGGGGTTTTTGCTTAAATTTTAAAAAAATAAAATTTTTTTTTTTTAAATTTTTTTTATTTTTTTACTTTGTTACAAAATACTAAAAAATTTTTTTTACTTAAAAGGGTTTAAAATTTTTTTTTTCCTAACAATATGAAATATTAAATTTTTATTTAAAAAATTGGTAATCAAGTTCTGTTTTTTTTTTAGCTTTTACCTCCATTTAAAAAAAAACCCCGGACGAAACCCTTTTTATAAATGAAAATTTTTTTATTTCTGTTTTCATAAATTTAAAAAATTTGCCCCTTTTTTAAAAAACCCCATAAAATTTCCAATGAAACAAAAAAAAAGTAATCACCAATTTTTTCCCCTTTAATTTCAAAAATTAAAAAAACCAAAGTGCTAATGCCTTTTTTAAAAAACCCCAAAAAAAATTTGGGGAAAAAATATGGAAATTTTTTTTTTTATGTTTCCCCTTTTGAAGGTAAATTTGTTTTTTAGGACAAAAAACACAACGAGAAAGGGCTTTATTTTTTTCCCGGGGGGGACGGGTTCTAAAAATTTAGGTACCTGATTCGTTTTACCAAAAAAAAAATCAAAAAATTTTTTGCCCAAACCTTTTAAAAATTTTTTGTTTCTTTAAAAAAATTCTTTTTTGAAAAAACTTTTTTCCCCAATTTAACGGGTTTTAAAAATTATTTGTAAAAATCTTTTAACATTTTTAAAAAAAATGTTTTTATGGAAAAAAAAATTGTTTGGGGTTTCCCCTATTTTTTCCACCCCACCATTTAAAGGAAATTTTATGCCGAAATTTTTTGTTATGAGCCCCCCCCCCTGGGTTTAAAAGTTTCTTTCAGGGAAAAACCCCCGGTCAAAAGAAAAAAAATCGTTTTTGGCCCAAAATTTCGGAAAATCTTTTTTGTTTAAAAAAAAATGTTAAAACCCTTTGTGAAACTAAACCCTTTAAAAACCCCAACTTTTTACAAAAAATCCCTCCTTTAAAATCCGGATATTTTAAAGTAATTCTGGCCCCTTTCCCGAAAACGTTTTTTTTTAAAAACCCCCCAAATAAAAAAAAGGGGGTTGGTTTTTTTTTTTGGAAAAACAATTTTTTTTTAAAAATTCAAAATTTTATTTTATGAATTTTGAATTTTTTAATTTTTTTAAGTTAAATTTTTTTTAAAAATTAAAACATCCCTTTTTTTTTTTTGAAAAAAATTTATTTTAAAGTTTTGGGTTTTTTATTGTGATTTTTACTCTATGTATTGCTACTCAAGAGTAACATTTTGTTAAGGACTAGGTTCTATATCGTAATTATTCTTGTTCAGAGCCTCCCCTACCCCTACATAATACATACATAACATCAAACTCCTAATCTTTCAGGAGACATTAAAATGGTCAATATCCATTAGAGCAAGGCTTTGAATTGCTTAAATTTTAAGATAGAATAACAAAACCTATATTTATGAGAGGTCTGTGAGAGAATGCTATCCGTTTCCACAAGGAAATGAAATTATAAATATTTAAGGCTCACTAGTTCTACCTCCAATCTACTACAGTTGAAAAAGGGTAGCCTGCTCCGGTCCCAATATTATCCATTTTAGGATGACAATATTTTTGGTAAGTTTGTTGGGACGTACTTTTTAAAATGATAAATTTTCATCAATGGCATATTGACGAAGACACAGGGGAAATTTAGAGTTTGATAAATAAATCATAAGTAAACTAACTATTAATAGTTTTCTTGTTCTAAATAGGTTCACATGTGTAAATCACTGATTTGTAAACAATTGTTCTTAAACTCTGTTTAGGGTTTGTTTGAGACTGGCCTAGTGGACAAAATAGATGGAGAAATTGGTTCTGTTTAATCAAATTTACAAAGATATTTTAATCCTGGCCTGAAAGCAAATGCCAAAAGCTATACCCATCTAAGATAAAGTAACCGGGAGTCACATAATAGGAATCAAAATAGTATAAATAATGATCTGGTATAAATCACTTGTAAAACTGTCATCTACAACCCTCATTTAACTAACAATCAGTCAGAATATTAAAAATGCATACTTTTTCTAAATGGATAGAACTTATAACAGTTTCTCAAACAACAACAACAACAGCCTCATTTCTAATTATTGTTATGTCTAAACAAGAGAAAATATGTTGTGATGTTTAACTTGTTACTTTAATTAAACTAAGTGCAAATAGAGATATCTTGAACATCACAGATAGTAGTATTCCACAAGAAACTTAACATACAAGATGAAGCTAAAATAGCTGAGTGTTAGTTAGCTAGTGGACAAAATAGATGGGCAAATTGGTTCTGTTTAATCAAATTATCAAAGGTTTTTTAGGACAAAGTTAACTAGTTTATTCTGGAACACAATCGTTCTCGTTTTGGTATTCCCCACTGTGAACCGAATTCACTGTGAAGTGGTATAAACTGGTTTTATTATCATTTTAGGCCAATGTCCAATTTCCAATCCAACCCCAGATGTGAACTTAGTAAAAAATTAACTATGGCTTGAACTTGAAACTATCACTTCAGCATGTTAAAAAGATATAGGTTTAACTAATCTAATGGTTGGTTAAAATAATGTACTTTATATAGTCCAACTTTATCGTTTCTTACATTTTTCTGTATAAATTTTTTCTGTAACAAACTTTTACAATAAGAGCAGTGGAACTACTTAAGAGATTAATAAAAAAGTCTAATTTGCTTAATTAAATATATTTCTTTTACCATTAACTTTCACTTTACTTTGAAGTTAGAGACAACAGGAGTCAAGTTGGGGGAAGTCAGGCAACTAACTCAGATTAACTTATACAAATCAAGAATGGTTATCAATAATTATACAGGTTGAGTGACTACTAACTACGTTAACTTCGCCAGCAAGTTCCACCGACAAAATGGAACAATAAAGGTCATGTAAACCATCGTCCGATTCTCAACCATTTGGCTGTAATGGATGTTTTTTCTTTTTAAAAATTACTGTTTGATTGATGGCAAAAACAAACCAATTTTATTTATGACATGGAAAGTAATGCCACTTGAAGGAGCATTACATACCCTATCAAATAACATATAACAACTCCTTATACAATGTTTTTGAATAACTGTAAAGTTGAACATTTTTGTCACAGACTTTCTTCTTTAAAGATCAAGGCTCAATAAAAGCAGTTAAACTAGATAGAGCAATACACAAATGAGAAATCTCTTAAACAATGACCAATGTAGACTCATTTATAACACGTAGGGACATTACACTAGGGTCAGTTACAAAATTAACAGAATCTTGAATAAATTGAAATTTCTGTTAATATTTCATTATTAAATATAATGAAATAATACAAAAACTGGCAAACGTTGGCTTGATAAAAAGGTATACTTAACCTATAACTAGAATATAGTTTTAGGATTTACAGTTTAAACATTGTATCATGTTAGAAGTAAACATGTTATTGTCACGTATCTGAAGTCTTTTGTAATTGAAAAGGTCTTGTTTACTTGGAGAGCTCTGTGCTGCAAATCAGGCAGCTGCTCATCCAGAATCATACTAAACCCATCCCATGTCTAGATCAAAATCAGATTATGCATATCTGATGACCCACCCACCCACCCATACATGTACAGTGGTGATGACCCACCCACCCATACACGTACAGTGGTGGTGATGACTCACCCACCCATAAACGTACAGTGGTGATTCTTAACAGATGTATTCTTAAGTTAAATTACTAAAGAAACTTCCTTTTTTATTTATCTTTAAAATGATGTATATATATATATATATATATATATATATATATATATATATATATATATATATACAGTATAATATATTAAGGGGTGAAAAAATGTTGCAATTTTGTTAAAATATTAATAAGGTACAGTATTAGGGTTCATCATATTGGTTATAAACACCAAACTAATGACTGTATACCTGTAATTTCTGTACCAGCTGAATATGTTGACCAAATCAGCTTATTTGGAATAAAATAGTTATAATCAGCTAGTTTTTAAAATAAAATAATTTTTTTAACAGAAAATCTTTTTAATTACATGTTCTATTGTATCTTTAGCTACACTTTAGACAAAAAAATAACATCCTATTACGGGCTCCCAACAGTTTTTAGTATTTGAGAATATTTTCAAAATGTCCTCCGTTTACCCTGCTACACATGCAAAGTCTTTTTCTGAATTCTCTCACAGACAGTTTATCACGTCACGTTTATCAAGTTGATAAGCTGTAAAAATCCTATTCCTTAACTCTTCTACAGTTCAAACTGGTATTGGGTAAAGTTTTTGCTTGTTGTGCCCCCCAAAATAGTAGTCAATAGGTATCAGGTCTGGAGATCGTGGGGGGCAAAGCTATTGAGTGAAGTGAATAAAAACTAGTAAAAGTTTTTACTTTCGGTGTGACAAGGAAATACTTGCGAGTACGTGAATAAAACAAGAAAAAGCTAAATACTCGTAGTAATTACTAGTCAATAAAATATTTGCTTAGAAATGAGGTTATTAAAAAAATTATTTACTCGCAAGGAAAAGTATTTACTCGTGGATTTGCGAGTCTGCCTGGGATTTGCAGACCCATGCTAGCACCTTTTACTAACATGTCATTGCAAATATTTTAGTATATTATTGTCACTTTTAATAGTCATACATATTTACGGATCCATTTATTAATAAGTTTAGTAAAGTATAAGCCTTTTTGAGTTATTATTTGTAAAGTAAAATTTAAAATGTTCTACACAGGAAAAAGTAGTTTTTATAGAGAAACGTTGAGAAGTATTTGCTGCATGTAGATAACACTTTACATGTAGATAAATTTTTTTTAAATTTTATGCCCTTCATGCACTTACACATTTTTTCAATAATGTTAATATAAATGTACCAATGCATTAAGTATTTATTATTTGAATAGGTAAAAAAACTTTATTTGAATTGAATAAGTAAATAAATAATGTGAATTAGTAAATTTTAAAATAAAACATGAAAAATAAATATGAATTAAACATGAAAATAAAAAAAATATGTAAAATTATCTATTTCACAAAACTAGATAATTTCAAGGTTCAAGGTCAATTCAACTTTTCTAAAAAAAATTACAACTTTTCTCAAAATTTTCACTTTCCTTTAAATTTTCAAATTTTTTTGAAATTTTCAACTTTTCTTAAAATTTTTTGTTAATAAATTTTCACAAAATCACCAATAAATAAAACTTTTTTCAAGGCCTTTCGCCAGCAAAGCTGGCATCATCAGGCAACACAAATTTTTATTTGGTTATAAACAAAACAATACAATAATTAATTTGGAAAACATATGTAAATAATTAAAAGAATTGTAAAATTGTAAACATATGGTAAATTACTAATAATATATAATATATATATGTAAAAATGTATATATTAGAGTGTATAATTTTGTATAAAATGTGATGATAATAAACGAGAATTTTGAATAGGCAAATGACAAATGCAAATTTTAAAATGCAAAAATGACATTGAAAATGTAATAATTGATGTGGAGTCAAATATTCAATTTTTGAATGAAAATAAGAAAAATGTCATTAGAACAGATATCGAATCTACCATAGTAAATATGAAACAAACAAAAGAAAACAACCAATTGGAAAAACAAAATCATAACACAATATTGTCATTCAAATCCAAAGACGTATTCTATCTAAAAGCTGATAAAAGTAATGCTTTTGTTATATTGAACAAAACTGATTATTTTAGTAGAGTAACGAACATGTTGAATTCTGGTCCCTACACAGTCATCAATAAAAACCCTTTACCAAAATTTATTTCATGTACAATTAATTCTTTGAAACACTGCAAAACGTTGATAAATCCAGATCTAATTAAACATTTACATATTTCTAATCCTTCCATCCCACGACTGTACTGCTTACCTAAAATTCATAAACCAGGAAAAAATATGCGTCCCATTGTAAATTCAATAAATGCTCCAAACTATAACCTATCAAAATGGTTAACACAAAAGCTAAAACAACTAGATCCTTTTCCATCTTTAGCCATCAAAAATAGATACGAATTTATAAACTGTATAAAAGATTTAGAAATACAAGAAGATGAAGTAATGATTTCTTTTGATGTTTCTTCTCTATATCCGAATGTTCCTCTAAAAGAAACAATAAAATTATTTGAAAAATAGTTCACATCAATCAATTTATGCAAAGAAGAAAGAGAAGAATATTTGATATTGGTTAACACCTGTATGAACCAAAATATATTTCAATTCAATGATAAATTCTATCAACAAACAGAAGGTACTGCAATGGGAAATCCACTGTCCTGTTTTGTAGCCAACCTATTCATGAGCAATTTTGAAATAAAAGCCAGAGAAACATTACCATATTTTCCTCAATATTGGTTTAGATATGTTGACGATATATTTGCAGTATTTAATACAAATCAAAATTTAAAAAACTTTCTTAATCAATTGAACTCTTTTTACCCAACAATAAAATTTACTTATGAATATGAATCTAATTCTAAATTACCATTTTTAGACATATTAATTGCAAGAAGCCCAAATTCTCTGAAACTTGATTTTGATATTTATAGAAAACCAACGCATACAAACAGATTCATCACTAATGATTCATATCATCCTCCAGCTCAAAAAAGAGCTGCATTCCATAGTATGATTTATAGATTAATAAACACACCCTTAAATCAAGAAAATTTCAAAAAAGAACTTTCATATATAAAAGATATTGCTATTTACAACGGTTACAATCCTACATTGATTGATAATATGTTAAATAAATCTACTAAGAAAAAGATTAAAAAATCAAGAACTACATTGTTAGAAATAAAAGAAAAAGAAGAAAATTACTGGGCAAGTTTTACCTTTAATAAACAATTATCAAAAACTATTCAACATTCCTTCAAGAAAAATACAAACATAATTCCTTCGTTCAAAACTGTTAACAAATTAAAAAACAAATTAAATAATCCTAAAGACAAAATTAAAAATGAAAATCTATCTGGAATTTATGAAATTAATTGTGACAATTGTGAAGAAAAATACATAGGACAAACTAAGAGAAATTTAAAAATAAGATTTAAAGAACATTATTCACATATTAAATTTAATAGAGAAGAAAAATCAGCAGTTGCTAAACATTGCCTAACAACAAAAGAAAATTCAAAAATTATAAAATCAGTTTCATCTTCAAAACATTTAAATGCCTGGGAAACCTATTTTATTAACAAAAGTGATTCGTCTTTAATGAATAATGAAAGTGGGCCTATTCAAAATTCTCGTTTATTATCATCACATTTTATACAAAATTATACACTCTAATATATACATTTTTACATATATATATTATATATTATTAGTAATTTACCATATGTTTACAATTTTACAATTCTTTTAATTATTTACATATGTTTTCCAAATTAATTATTGTATTGTTTTGTTTATAACCAAATAAAAATTTGTGTTGCCTTTGCTGGCGAAAGGCCTTGAAAAAAGTTTTATTTATTGGTGATTTTGTGAAAATTTATTAACAAAGAAGAATACCAATATCAACTCAATCTGAAATTTACAAAAAAAAAAAAAATTTTTTTCTAAAAATGTTCACCTTTTCTCAACTTTCCAACTATTCTCAAAATTTGCAAAATTTTAAACTTTTGTCAACATTTTTAACTTTTCTCAAAAGTTTCAACCTTTTGAAAACTTTCAACATTTCTTTTAAAATTTTCAAATGTTTCACTTTTCTTACAATTTTCCAAAATTTTAAAATGTTTTCAAAGGTTTAACATTTTTTGGGAATTTACATTTTGGTGGGTTTAACATAACTGGGAATTTTGGGAATATCTCAAAAATCCATGTGTAAACTCCTACTGAATGAGCCTAACTTTTAAGGACTTAACAAATAAAAAGACCAGCACAAGTAGATTATGTTTAACCCTTCTTAGCAATGCGCTAGGCAGTGCCTTTCCAAACTAGGAAGAGGAATCAATCAAGGAGAAAATATTTTTTTAAATTTTATTTTTATCAGGTTCAACGTTCATTTATTCCATAAACATTATGTACATTTACATTTTTATCAAGACAAATATTGCTGACAGAAATTAAATAATTTTTTGTAAATAGCTTGTAAACTTTTCTCAAAATTTTCAACTTGTCTCAAAGTTTAAACTTTTCCCAAAATTTTCGCTTTTCTTAAAATATTCAACATTTTTCAAAATTTTCACCTTTTCTCAACTTTTCAAATTTTCTCAAAATTTGCAAAATTTTAATTTTTTGTAAATATTTTCAAAATTTTAAACTTTTGTCAACATTTTGAACTTTTCCCAAAAGTTTCAACCTTTTGAAAATCTTCATTTTTTCTCAAAATTTAAAAAATGTCCACTTCTTTTAAAATTTTGAAATGTTTTACTTCTTACAATTTTCCAAAATTTTCAAATTTTTTCTAAGGTTTATAGATAACCTTTTAACACTTTTAAAATTTTGAAATTTTCTAAAAATTTTCAAATGTTCTCAAAATGTTCAACTTTTCTCAAAATGTTCCCTTTTTAAATTTTTTTACAATTTCAAATTTTCTCCAAATTTTTAACTTTTCTCAAAATTTTGAACTTTCCTAAAAATTTTCACTTTTTCTCAAAATTTTCTTTCTTTCTCAAAATTTGCAAAATTTAAAAATTTTGAACTTTTCTAAAAATTTTCATAATTTCTCAAAATGTTCAACTTTTCTCAAAATAATGTTACTTTTCTCAAATTTTTCACATTTCTAAAATCTTTTTAAACTTTTTCCAAAATTATCACTTTTCTTAAATTTTAACATTTTAAAACATTTTCAAAATTTTTCACTTTTCTCAACATTTTCAACGTCTCAAAGTTTCAACTTTTCCCAAAATTTTCACTTTTCTTAAAATTTTCAAAATTTTTAAAATTTCTACTTTTCTCAACATTTTCACCTTTTCTCAAAATTTGCAAAATTTTAATTTTTTGTAAATATTTTCAAATTTTTAAACTTTTGTCAATATTTTGAACTTTTCCCAAAAGTTTCAACCTTTTAAAAATCTTCATTTTTTCTCAAAATTTTAAAAATTTCAACACCTTTTTAAAATTTTGAAATGTTTCACTTCTTACAATTTTCCAATTTAAAATTTTTTCAAGGTTTAACAATTTTTTAAAATTTTGAACTTTCTAAAAATTTTCAAAATTTCTCAAAATGTTCACTTTAAAAAAAATGTTTAGTGCATCTGTAGGAAAAACCAATCTGAAGAATTATTAGGATATGAAAATGTGCTGCTTAATATATGGAGCCATCTTTTTCCTCACTTAAAACTTGGAATTTTGGGAATATCTCAAAAATTCCATGTGTAAACTCGTACTGAATGAGCCTAACTTTTAAGGACTTAACAAATAAAAAGACCAGCACAAGTAGATTATGTTTAACCCTTCTTAGCAATGCGCTAGGCAGTGCCTTTCCAAACTAGGACGAGGAATCAATCAAGGAGAAAATATTTTTTTTTTTAAATTTATTTTTATCAGGTTCAACGTTCATTTATTCCATAAACATTATGTACATTTACATTTTTATCAAGACAAATATTGCTGACATAAATTAAATAATTTTTTGTAAATAGCCTGTAAATTTTTCTAATTTTTTTTGTAAATTGATGGAACACATGTGACCCAGATAACTCTAATGATAGTCAAAGGACATATAGAAAGATCCATTGACATACCTTGTTCATTTGCATCTGATTGTAACAACATATAGCGGCTGTCTTGGTCTTGATTACATTATGTATCTATTCATTATTATTATCTACTGGACAGTGTTACGATTTAGTCTTTAGTCAGAAGTCTTTAAACAGAGGGAAAAATACAAGAATTAAGTTTTTTTTTTTAATGTCTATATCAGATTTCCAGTTAAGATTTAAATTAGTTGTTACACATAAGAAAGTTATATTTAGTAGCAGACTTGTATCGCAGTTGGAAGTTGTGGTTAGGTTGGTTTTATTTGTGGTTTTTGTATTAAAGATTTTTAAAGTTGTCTGGGTCTTATGTGCATTCAGTGCGAGACTACTGGCATAGAATCATTTCCCAAGAGCAGCAAATTTGCTGTCTTGGATTAGCTAGAGAGTGTCAACAAAAGGTGCCATACACAACGCTTTCATCTTTGAATTTGAACAGTTCTATTTTTGTAGCTTTAGGTAGATCATTGACATATATATAAAAAAAACGAGACTCAGACCCATTATTGATCCCTGAGGCATTCCATAATGGACTTGTTTTCAAAATTAATTTACAATTTCATTAATGTTATAAATTATCACATTCATTTTTGAAATAAGGGATTAAACAGAGTTGTTCTTTTATCCCGATTTTTTCCAGTTCAATGTCATAATCAACACAGTGAAAGGTCTTAGATAAATGATAATGAGCTCCGACCTTTTTGGAATCCATCCAGAGCATCAGTAACAGAGATCTATAACTTGCTATGTGGATACATATTTGTTCTAGTATAGCTTGTTAACTAATGTAGCTAACGTTACAAACATTTTAAAATAATACTGCTTTTCTCCTCTAATTTTTTAATTTCTTCACATGTCTTTTTACTAACTTAAATACTTCTCATTGTTTATTAATATAAATCCTTATTTCCATTAATGACCTGTTTTTAAAAAGCTTTACTTAAAGTCATTAAAAAAAACTGTCCTTATAAAAGTTCCTGAACTCAAAACTTGTAACTTAAAAAAAAAAATAACCTCTTCATTCTGTTAGGAATTAGGGATGAACCACACTCCAAAACAATAAAGGGAAAGACAGTGAAAAAATCTTCTATGAACCAATTACTGCTTCTTTGTTATTCTGGAAGCTAGGATCGGTGCTGACCATTGTGTACTCTTCTTTAGGTGGGAGATGACTGTTGGAGAACTGAAGCTTCTTGGGCAGCAAGTGCCGGACACAGGGAGAAAACAGTCGAGGATCCAGGCACTTAGGGTCTACAGGTTCTGTGAGGTAAGAGACCACCAGTGCTACAATAATGAGTACCAAAGCTCCTGTCAAGTTGTAGTAGAGGAAGGACAATTTAAAGATGAAACTGACAGATTCGTCTGCAATAACTGGAGATCCAATGCCTCTATGGGTGTATACTGCATCTGAGGCACTGAAATATAGGTCAATTAGCCATGTAGTCAGGACTAAAGTAATAATTGAGAAATCAAAAAGATTAACTTTCAGAACCCAGCAATTTTTTAGGGCTATCACTGGTTCTTCTTATACAGTATAAAGCTCATTGTAAACATATGTTTTTGCAACTAAAAATATTAACTGTAATTAATTTGTATATTTACATAGTGTTAGTAGATAGTAAGATTAAATTACCACAAATGCAGTTAAGAAATAACACACTCACATAATACCAGATTCAGAAACCAAATTTACATACCATATCATCGATTAACCAAATCTTTAATAGTTATGAGGTTATTGGACAGAAACTGTTCAATAAATTATCAACATCATTTCAGAACTTACCACTAAAAATCTTTAAGACAAATTTGTATGCTTGTTTGGCTTGCAATCCCTTTTACAATCTAGAAAAATGTTTTGTATGTAATTTAGTAAAATATTTTATAATTAGTTGTCATGTTTCATCTGTATTAGCTATTCTGTATATCCTTTATATTATTGCTCCACTCAGTATTTTCTTTTGTTATTACAACTTTTGTATTTCATGTGTATTATTTATTATTATGTATTTCATGTATATTATAACTGAATATCTTTTTTAATCATACCATTGTTCTATACTCTTTTTTATAATTTTGACATTGTCTATTGCTTTTACTGTCTTAGTGACAGTAAATGTTATTTATTTACTTAAAATTATTTACTACGCTTTAATATTATGAGCACTCATATTTGGTAATATACAAATTAATTAAAGTCATTTATGCCATTTAAATTTCATTTCATTATTTAAATTTCTTTGATTATTGGTAATATTAATAAAAATCCTTTCATAAGATTTGTTTTAAAATAATGTTTTAATTAAATGAGATCAAATAGATTTAAATAGATCTGTATACATTGGAAACATGTTTTTTAAAACTTGGCTTTGTTTATTTATATTTATAGGCCTATGTCCCAAAAATAACTATCATCCCATAATTTAATATACATATATATTCCCAATCTTTACTACATTTACTATATATTCAAAGATTAATATTGGATTGATATAATAGCTTTCACAAAGTTAAAAGTATTTTGTTTTATACATTAACCAAACTGGTAAGCTTTTAAATATAATTTTTGCAGACTTGAATTAGATTAAAAATACAAAGTGATTGTGGTGATATAACTATTACAGTAAAATATGAAAAGTAAGTTTTGACCAGCCTCTTGATTTGAGTTCCTACACAGGGAACTGATTTTGTCAGTTTTCAAACCATATCAATGTAAGTTTACTTCAATTCACTCGAGATGGCTCTTTAAGAGATGTCCTCTGGGTTCGTATGGCCACTGTCAGTGGCCACGATTCAGTTCTGCGTTTAGTATATCTTTTTCAATATTATTCCTCTGTAAGGTGGTGTAACATGTTGAGAAACTTTGAAACTAAGTGTCTGTCAGTTTCCCACTATTTTAACCAGCTGTTATGTTCCATAGATCTAACCTTACTGCCTTAGTGCTGAAAAATAGCCATATATTTTTCAAAATGTATTATTATTTATATATTAGTGTTTTAGTTCCAGTTACGTTAGCATATTAGTACTTAGTCAATACGGTGGGAAATGATGACTTACGATCAGATAATATCCTAAATTTACTCGAAATAAACTCACTAATATTCTTTAATTTCTCTTAAACTGTTAATGTGGTACAACGTAGTTTTAAAGTTATCATTAAAACAAATTTATGTAAATTACATGGGGTTTTAAATGCCTATTTTGACCCATCAGCAGAGTATCAACAAAACAATTCCGACCCAGTGACAACTGGCAGATGACATGGCTGACGCATAGCGCAAGATGGTGGCACGGCCACTCACAATGACCATGGACATGGGAGGACAATTTGAACGGAAAATTGTCTAGGACTCTGAAAGGAGTGGCAACTGGCCACTGCCAGTGGCCTTTCGAGTGCAAATGGTTAATGTTCAAATATACAAAATGAGGTGTCTGCCTTGAAGCATGGATCCAGTGTTAAATTATGATACATTTATAATCTTCAGTTATGTTTACTAAAAATATAAATAAGTAAATAGATGTTTAATTGACTTTTACTACAGGGGGCTAAAAATGTAATGCAGGGATTAAGAAGATAGAACATCTATTGTCATAGATGTTCTATCTTCATTATAGTATTGTATAATGAATTGTATATGTTCATTATACAATACTATCTTATAATGAAAAGTTGAAACAGTATGAATCAGAATTAAATGATTTTCTGACACATTTAAGTGGCAAGAAAGCAAGCAACATTCAGACAATGTAAATTAGAAAAGTTTTAAATACCTGCAATGAATACAAATCTCTATATGAAAAACAGACTGGTGAAAAGTCAGACTGTGTAGTGTTAGGCAGTGATGGAGAGAAACTGAGATAGTCAGCAGACAGTGTGACAGAGAAATGTATAGTCGATCCGCTCTAATTTATGCACACTGACTTGAAGCAGAATAGGCTTCACTCAATCTACTGACGACTGATCTAAGAAGCTCTGGGCCAAGCTGAATTTTTAAGATTAGGTCTGCACTTATTAAATAAATTTGTATTCAATGCTTACTGAATCTACTGACGACTGATCTAAGAAGCTCTGGGCCAAGCTGAATTTTTAAGATTAGGTCTGCACTTATTAAATAAATTTGTATTCAATGCTTACTGAATCCAGTTTGATGGGAAAAGCATGTCACACTTACTGCCTACCAATAAAAGGAAATAAGCATTACTTGAATCCTAGGCTGGCAGTGTAGTTTGCCGGGCATCCGTCCACACTGGTCACCTTTCCTGGGTACGTCAGCATTCCTTGTAAAGTGTAGTACTGGGTACCAAACACCACAATACTCATCACCAATAGACTGGCCAGTGACCCTACAATCGCTCCTTAAATTAAATTAGAAAACTTTAATATAATATCTATCCATACAAATGAGATCCATACAAATAAGGAAGCTTTCTAAGGAATATAAGTTTATTAAACACATATATTACTAAAATATACATTTTTGTTGCAAGTCCCCGCTCGATTCAAGTTTTTTTTCAATACCACCTCTTATTACTGATTCACCAACGATGATTCATGAAATCATCTGACACATAAAAATTGTCCCTCATATAAAAACTCTTCTAGATAAACCTGCTTAGTAGCAGTTCATTTTCCAACTAATCAAAAACGTTCACTCCAGTCTAGTTTAGTATAGGTTTGCAATAAAATTGCAATAAAAAGTCAAACAAATCCTGGCGTATTCATCTCCTAGCCTTAGTAATAGCATCTCAATAACTTGAATTTAAAAAGATACACTGCTTACATTACCAGAACTCTGGAGCCAACACTGTGTATATCTTTCCAAAAAGATTAAAAATTTTAGAATTTGGACAGACTACAAAAAGCAACCTTCTTCACATGCGGTTAAAGTTTCACTATTTTTATATATTTTTTATTTATTTATTCATAAGACGCCGATTGTCAAGATATGGGCGAATATGAATTTCGAATGAGTGTGATGAGTGGAAATGAGCGAATGTAGTCATTGTTACAAACTAAGGTCGACTATTCCTTAGAAAGTGTCATTAATTAATAGCCCAATGACAAATGAACAGTTGGTGATTATCAGCTGATCCTTCTCAAAATGTATTGACTCTGATTGGGATCGAACTGAGAACCTTTAGTACATGAATCTGGGATTGAACCAACTACGCTAACGACCAATTTATCTTTAGTACTTTTTGTTTTAGAAATTTTTAAAGTTGAGCTTTACAGCAAAAGTGCTAACATTTCATGTTTTTTTGTATTCTATCTGCTATACAAAATTCTTAAAGTCTTCTACAAAATATGTAAGTTACATGAAATTACGTATAATTAAATAAGCTAAATTTTGGTGTACAATACAACAAAATCGAATGAGTATTTATTTTCTAGCAGAGGTTCAAACTCGAGTACATCACTTTTTGAATCCGACAGTAGATTATAATGAATGAGTATTCCTGGCCATAGGCATTATTGCATGGTTTAAAAACCATATATATATTTCTTCACATGGCCCGTTGAATATATATCTCTTTGAAGTTTATAATGTTGATCAATGTTACTCATAAACACTGTCATTCCCCCCACAATTTACTTCAATGAATCTAACAACTCTCCCAAACCATCAGGTAAATATCCCTCTGTCATTAACATATATGGTGTGAAGTAAAATTGTCACAACATCTCAGTCATCTGGCAGCAAACTTTAAAAGTATTCTATTGATACCAAAGAAAGTGAAATCTATTTTCTAATGAAAGGAAAAGTTCAACAAAACCAGACCATCACTCCTCAAACATTTTCTAACAGTTCAGCTTTGTTCATCGTCGACCATATAATAAGATGGACTTCTGCAGTAACAAAACATAACATAACTTAACCAAGAAAAAGCCTATTTGAACATATCCTGCAACAATGTACCATAAACGTACATTGGAATTGATCCACCCGCCCACCCATACACATACATTGGCATTGACCCACACGCCCACCCATACACATACATTGGGCATTGACCCACACGCCCACCCATACACGTACATTGGCATTGACTCACCCGCCCACCCATACACATACATTGGCATTGACTCTCACGCCCACCCATACACGTACATTGGGCATTGACCCATCCTCCCACCCTTACACGTACATTGGCATTGACCCACACGCCCACCCATACACGTACATTGGGCATTGACCCATCCTCCCACCCATACACGTACATTGGCATTGACCCACACGCCCACCCATACACGTACATTGGGCATTGACCCATCCTCCCACCCTTACACGTTCAGTGGTATTGTATTTGTATATACATTATTCCTATATACAACCTGCAACTGTCCCTATAGATAATTATCTTACATTTAAAAGATAAGATCCTAATTGATTTGTACTTTGACATTAGACATTTCTCACAACTACCTATCTAGTGATAATTGAAATTATATAAGTTTTTCTTCTACACTGTTAAAAGTGTTTCTACTAATAGTGCCACCTGTCTTAAAGACATCTATATCAATGTATAGTTATCTACATGCTGTTCACTGAGAGTTAAGAGTGAGGCTCCCCATAGACTGTTGCTGTCACAAAGGCACCAGAAAATAAAATGAAGGCATTCATGAGGACCCTTGATTTACAAGAAGACTGATTCATTGGCATCCCCAGTCAGCAGTCAGTCAGGCTCAGGCAGAAAGGACAGTTCATTACTACAGCAACATGTGAACATCTGTGAATTAGTCTAGCACCTACAATACACCAGCATTATCACAAAGGCACTGTTGGTGACATACTTCACTCTCAACTCTCACTGAGTAGAATATATATAAAGTTAATTCCAAAAAATGGGTCTTGGTGTGAAGAATCATTGTGCCAGAGTAATACATACTTACCTTAGCGTTTGCTCTTGGAAAGAAAATCCCTAACGTAAAAATGCCAGTTAGGGCTCCATTAGTGACTCCTTGCAATCCAATGCCAATCTGTGGAACAAAAGAGCATAGCAATGCCAATCTGTGGAACAAAAATAGCATATGTTTGCTATTTATTTTATAAACAAATTATTCTGAAGTTTGCACTCCAGATGAAAAGTTAGTTTTAACCCAATTAGTGAACCAATTTCTTATAGAAAAACCACTGAATTAAAAGGGTAGATGATTAACATTCAAACTTTGTTTAAATCGCTTATATTTAGTGCTTAAAATTACTTTTCAGCTCTAAGTTATGAAATTTAAAAATAATGTTGACTTTTTAACCCTTTAACTGCATTCGGCCTGTCCACAAAGTCTTATTGATGAATTTCAAAAAAGATTGTGAGTAAGAAATAAGTTCAACAAGGTATGCAAAGTCACCTACATAGAAGTTGTTTGATTGTAAATCATGCATATGTTCATTCTCTGCTGACTTAAAGAGTATTTAGAGAAAAATTAAAAAAATGGATTAATCTTCATAGTTTCTCTTTTGTTTTTATGATAAAATCTTATAGAAAGATACATAAGTAGATGAAATAAGTTGTAACAGATTTGTAACAGATGTACATGTGATTTTAAACCTAAAAACGTTTTTCATTTTAATAAGAATAAAAACATAACTTATTTTTCTTATCATCATTATCTTGCACAGTATCCAGCCACAGGCTAGGCCTGTTTGGAACATAAGCCTCGCCATCTAGTTCTGTCTTCCCACCATCTTTCAGTTTTCACTCTGGTCCAGTCCACTCCTCTCCTCTTAACACCCTCTCCCGCTCCTTTTAACCATCTATATCTTCCTAGTCTTCCTCTTGGATGCTTCTCTCCCACCTCTATTTCATGCATATTCCTAGAAATCCTGACCTCTTCCATTAAGTAAGTGCCCTCTTTCTGATCTTTGTAAATGCCCATACCATCTCAGTCTTAATGCCCCTTTACTCCAATGCAAGGGCTCCTCTTTTAACATTTCCCTGACCTTTTCATTCGTCATTCTATCTCTTCTTGTCACTCCTAATACATTTTTTTCTTATAGGCTACAGAACATTATTATAATGTTTTATTTTATTTTCAATTATATAAAATGAAATATCATAGAACAAGGAACTGACTATAAATTATATTTTTAGAGAAAAAACAAGAAATCATGAAAAAAATTTAAAAAACACTATAAAAAGTACATTATTGCAGATTTTTGGCAAAAACCTTACTGTAAACCAGTTGAATAGTTTATATGGATTCAACCAATCCAGATAAACTATTTTTTAATTTTTTTGGAAAGAAATTTTTGTTGACCTTGGATCTTTGTTTGGAGAATCCTTCTTGATTTGCACGTTTGAACATTAATTTTAATTAAATTTAATTGTTTGAACCTGCAAATCTAAAACCATAGACCTAGAGTTAATAAAATCCTCATTTTGAGAGAAAAGCTCAATTGAAAAAACAAATTCTGTATATTTTCAAGTAAAAAACTAAGCAAGCAACCTTCAAATGACGAGTTTTCTTTTACAGCCCACCCATAAACGTACAGTACTACTAACCCATCCAACCACCCATACACGTACAGTGGTATTTATATTGTATATTTAATAAAATTTATCAGAACATTTTAAATAAAATATTTTTAAAGATTACAAATAAATAATAATTTTAATACTATTTAACATTTAAATTATGATTAAAATCTCCTCAATAAGAACATTTTTGCAGTTAAATGAAAATTATAAAAATGCCACTTATTTAAATAAAAATACATCTTTAAATTACTATAATTATAAACCTTTCTAAACGAGTATTTGTAATTCAACAAATTAACTGGTTTACATCAAATTTATTTACCAGTTTTAATTAACAGTTATAAATTAACAAGTATTTACTGATATTTACAGCCAGGAAGATTCAAATTAACTGTGGCCGTATAAGAGGAAGCCAGGAGACAACCAGTGAAGTGTGCAACAAGATAACTTATCATTCAAGAGACTGTTCTACCCTTCTGCATTTATTGTAACTAAAAGTGTATTTGCAGCTCTCCTTCCCCTTGTAGTTGGTTTATGTCCTCAACTTAAACAGTTTTGACTGTTCATAATTTTAAATAAAGATATAGATTTTTCAATTTATTGAAAAGCCCAAAAATGCTATAAGCAAGTCAAAACTTAGTACTTTTCCTGAAACCTCCATCCCATTCATAAAATACATGCTTCCATCGCTAAAGGGCACAACCTTATGACCATTCCACTTGACACTCTCTTAAATATTAGGCATTTGTTTGTCAGATCAATCAATGATAGGAATGTATACATATTATTTCCAATTCATAGTCTGTTGTCAACAAATAATATTTTATATAAGAGTCAATCATTCCAGATTATACTTACAAAGATGCATCTCTTTTCATCACCAATAATGATTGCTATTTAGTGGAGTTTAATGTTATTTTAGAAGGTGGCTTGCTGTTTTTTAGCAATTCAAAATAGCATACCTATTTTTAATCTAAATAAAAACATTCTTTAATTGCATTCCTTCCAGCTAGGTTCCAACTTACTTTTATGAGATACTGAAATCAGAGAACAGCTGAATGGCTCAGACAGTTGATTTTTTGTTTACTTTCTAGTGCTGCCTTGATTTATTTGCTATTTACTCTCCAGAAACTGAGAAACTATTCAAATAGAGATATCTTAAATATAACTAATTGGAACAACAGAATCTACAAGGAAGTTGAAATCCCAGATCTATGGAGAGCGTTATTACATTCAGAATCTTTTCATTGGTTATAACAGTGATTAGATTTTAATTTGAAATAGCTTGTCTGCATTCAGTTCATAATGGTGTTGATTTTATTCACTTATTTGACTTAATGTGACCGTTTGAAAGTAATTTTTGTGGCCTTGAAAAATGTAGTTAATTTTATTTTAACCAATGAGAAAAAAATAAATTGCACGAGATGTATACATTATACGAAGTACGTCCAGAAAGTAAGTTCCGTTTCCATTTATATCCGCTGCAGCGCTGCGATCGCAGTTCCGCGCATGCGCGGCAGACGCTCTGTATCAAGGAGAAGAAATGTGCGCGATTTTGAGATCGCTGTCAGTCTCGTACGCTTTGTTGTGCTTGTTTAAAATGTCGGTGTTGATCGAAAATCCCGCCGCTTGTGAAATCAGATCTGTGATTCGTTTTCTGAATGCTAAGAAAGTGAAACTGATTGACATTTATCTGCAAATTTACGAGGTTTACGGACAAAATGCGATGAGTGATTCAATGGTGAGAAGATGGGTCCGACAGTTTAATGAAGGACGTAATGAAGTGCATGATGAAGAACGAAGTGGGCGTCCATCTTTGATTACAGAAGAACTGGTTCACACGATTGATGAGAAGATCAAGGAAAACCGTAAGTTTACAATGAGTGCTCTCGCTATGGAATTCCCCCAAATCTCACGATCATTAATTCATGAAATTGTTACCGAAAAACTGAAATTTCGAAAACTTTGCTCATGTTGGGTACCGAAAATTCTTACTGAGCAACACAAAACACAACGGATGGGTAGTGCACTTCAGTTTTTGAACCGTTATGATGAAGGCGGTGAAGATTTTCTGTCACAGATAGTCACAGGAGATGAAACTTGGGTTTCTTATGACACCCCAGAAACTAAGCGGCAATCAATGGAATGGAGGCACACTTCATCTCCAGCAAAGGTTAAGCCGAAACAAATCTTGACACCTCGAAAAATCATGTGCACAGTGTTTTGGGACAGGAAAGGCATCTTACTGATTGATTTCTTACCGTGAGGTCAAACAATCAATGCAGAAGTTTACTGCGAGACACTGAGGAAATTGCGCCGCGCAATACAGAATGAGCGCCGAGGATTTCTGTCCAAAGGTGTTGTTTTTCTTCACGACAATGCACGACCATACACTGCAAATGTGACGAAAAACCTCATACAGGGATTTGGCTGGGACGTGTTTGACCATCCTCCATACAGCCCTGACCTCGATCCTAGCGACTTTCATCTGTTCTTACATCTGAAGTCTTTCCTTGGCGGTCAACACTTCAACGATGACGAAGAGCTGAAAGAAAATGTTTCCAAATGGTTGAAGACACAGGCGGCAACCTTCTATGAAGAAGGCATAGAAAAACTTGTGACACGCTATGACAAATGCCTGCAAAATTTTGGCAGTTATGTAGAAAAGTAGTTTAAGAGTTGTAGATTTTAGTGCAATAAATATTTTTTCTGTATTTGTAGACAAATTATTTTTATTACCAAACGGAACTTACTTTCTGGACGTACCTCGTACTTAGTTTTTGTATCTGAAATTACCTACCTGGAAAATGCCTCCTAATTTCTCCACCACTGTAACAAGTGCAGCACATATCAAGCCAAGGACCAAAACAATCAATTTGGTAATAAAATTTTGTTGGATATCAGGCAGTTTCTCTCCTTTCAACACGTACATGACAAAATCTTCATATAGAGTTCCAGCTACAGTGTTCAGACCAGCAGACATCGTGCTGGAAAATGATTTTGATAAACCACTTTCTATTGTTACACATTTTGACAGATTACGTTTATTAGAAAATTAAATCTCTATTGTACTTTAATTTCTTACTAAGAAACTAAGAGGCCAAAATCCAATCACATCATTGTTTTCCTCCTTTAATTTTATATTATGACACATGAATTTGTAGATTTTATTGCTAAATTTTAATAATTTTTATCCTTGTTTGAACAAAAAACACAGAAATTTTAGCTTGTTTTCACTGTGCTTCAACTTTACACTTTTATTACTAAAAAACCTGTATGTATCACATTTATATTTTAATATTTGGTTGACAAGATTATTTTCTATAAGTTTCATAAATTTCAGAATGTTAACTTTTCAAGGAAAAAAGTTCTTATCAATTTCATGAAATGTTTTCTTGGCTTCTAGAGGTTGTAAAATAAATTAATTGGAATACTTATGAAATATATAGTTATAATACATTACGTTTATATTTGTAGCTAAATGCAGAGATTTTAAATTGATTTAAATTTAAACTACGAAAGTATAGTTTCTAGATCATAACTTTTTATTTTATACAAATGCCTATTAATAAGATGCCTTGCTTTAAAATCACAGTCAAGTCTTTTTGTATCATAAATTAATGTATGTAAAATACATTAGTACTAATACACTGGCCTGATTTGTTAGTAAATTAGAGGGCTACTAATGAATTTATAATATTATTCAACTACTTGTTTATTTATTTTTAAAACTACTTTGCGTCTGACCCAGTTAAAAATCAGTTTAAAGATAAGTTTGGAAACCTAACAACATGACTTAACATTTTGTAAGCTTTCATTTAGGTTTCTAATAAAAAAATAAAACGTTACAGCTAAAAATTTAGTTAGCATCATATAACCCTCCGTCAGGTGCAAGACTATTTCACCATCAGGCACGTGCTGAGTCTCACTCCGCATTATGTATTTCATTGCTAAATGTTTATACATATGTTATATAACATCAAAATATGCATGTACACATAGAGTTTATAGATTTACTTATACATATACATACATACATAAATATATATATATATAAATAAATACTGTATATATATATATATATATATATATACATTTTATCATTTCGTTTGCATATAAATGTTTATTCATTTATCACACTATATGCATATGTAAATTTGCAAATATATTCGTATATATACTTGGAAATATATATATATATATATATATATATATATATATATATATATATATATATATATATACGTATATATATATATATATGAGAATATAACTAAGAACATTAAAAAAAAACACAAATAGGTAATGAACTTATTTTATTTTACATGATATAATTATGTGGTAAGCAGAAACTAAAACGGTAAATTTACATATTTACAAGTATTGTTTTGAAAATATTTTCTGATTCATTTTGCAAGTACAGAAGTAAGTATAATATAACTATAATATAACTTCATAATATAACTAAGAACATGAAAAAAAACACAAATAGGTTATGAACTTATTTTACTTTACATGATATAATTATGTGGTAAGCAGAAAATAAAATGGTGTATTTACATATTTACAAGTATTGTTTTGAAAATATTTCCTGATTCATTTTGCAAGTACTGAAGTTGTCTGTCTCAACAATGTCCTCATCACTATCATCGGAACCGCCTATTTCATCATCTAACATAAGCTGTATACGTAGTTCTTCACGTGGATCCATATTTCTGCAAATAAAACACCACAATTACAATTTTTCAGAATCGCTTTTTATAAGTAGTGCACAATATTTGTAAAATAATTTTGTAAATCCAGATAGTATAATAAAATAGAATTATGTAATTTATTATTCTGGAAATTACATTCATAACTGAAATTTTGCAAAAAGGCCCTTTTATAATTAGTAGACAATTGTTTTATTTTGAGAAGAATTGTATAATAATGTTATTCTACTTATTTAAAATCACAACATTTTATAATAATTACTATTTTTATTATTATTACACAATAATTAGTAAATATACCAGGTTTATATGAGTATAAATGTTATTATATTTTGGAATTGCTAATCAAGTTGTTACAAAGTATTATAACTTATAATATCTGAATAAAGTATGTAATACATCTTTAAAAAACCAGCATATATGTAATATCTCACTTGAAAATAAAAAGTAAATAATAAACTTACCTAATGCTGTAACCGCTTTCTGGGTAAGGGTATAGGGTGCGTGCGGAGTCTCAATCCACGTGTGTGCGTAGCATTCAAAAACTCACTCGTTTGACACTATGGAAGGTCTCAAGGACACTACTGAGTGATCCAAGGGTCTCGTCTAGGTGGAAGGGGAAGCTACCAGGCTGACCTCTGCGGGAAAACTGCTACAAACACAAAAAAACTAAAATTCCCTTGTTGCGGAGTCTCACTCCGCGGCGCGCCCGATGGAGGGTTAAGGAATTTTTGCAATGATATCTAGTTAGTTAATATTACGGTATATTAATTATAAGTTTTAAATGCTACCAATAAATTAAGCAACCATAATTTACTATGAGCTCATCATAAAAATAAATAAATCCGTTTTCTTGGCAAATCAATTTTATTAGTAACATTTATTTATTTGGATTAATAAAATAACGAGCCATTATTTAAAATAACAGATTGTTTGCAGTGTTTTGCTGAGCAGCTGTGTGGGGTACTTCGTGGTGAAAGGAATGGCGGCTGTACTGGGGTTGCTGTTATATGTTAAATATCGAGACTGTGATCCTATTGCGACTAAGGCAAGTACTCAGTTTTGTTTAGTACTATATTACTTCAACATTAGACTGATGTTTATAAAGCATAGATTAAAAGCGTACTTATTTTTGTTCTATTTAGTATTACAAAGAAATAAAAACAACAGAATCTCAAAATATCATTACAACTTATTTTAGTTATAATTATAAAAATTAATTTCAAACTTATTTAATCTACTGAAATAATTTTAGGATGATTTATATTCATTACCGAAATATAACTGATCAGTGTTTTGTATGACTTACAGTGAGAGAGAGAATTGGTTTGTCAGTCCTAAACTTGTTTAGACTTGACAGTAAAGGGTGGTAATTAGGCAAAAACGTAAAATATAAAAGCTAGTTGTAATAAAAATTTAGGCTTAACTAAGCTTGGCAATGTAATCAAAATTGCCGGCGTGGTGGTCAAAGCTTCAGACTGCGAAGGGCAAGGTCCAAGGTTCGAATCCCCATTGAACCAACGGTCGGCACTTCACTCATTGAATAAAATTTATGCACAGGCTGGCAAGCCCATGTGAACTGGCAAGTGATTAAAAAAAAAAGATAAAAAAGGGATTCATCGCCAAATCATTCTTTGTATTGCGAGGGTCCCCAGACTCACTTGAAGCTACATGAACAGGATTTGGGGTCTATATATTTGAAATTTTTTTTCCTTTCTCTCCTAATATTTAGATACTGATCTTTGTCATCTTAAATGTGGTATTCTGCTTAGTTGTACTAAATGAGTATCAAGAGTACATTATTACAAATTTTATAATTTGGCCCAATTCCTTTATTTTCAAGTTGGAAATAAACAGTTAGGTCCATTTTTTGGCCCAACGCAAAGGCCTAGGTTGAAAAGTTTGAGGTTGTATTTTGGAGACAGGTTAAAAAACCTTGTTTGCCCCAAAGTCACCTTTAAAGTTATAAATATGTGCATATTTCTCAAAGGTGCATTAGCTTTCTTAAGAAATGCTTGAGTATTTGTGTCATTATTCAGTAAGAGAATACGTGAATTTTGTATGATGATAGAAGAAAGATGAGTATGTGATGAGTGTCACTACATGGGTGATGTAACCACTACATGGATCGTTACTACTATAGTGTGAATCTAGGGTGGTTTCGACTTTCTATAAGCTATTATGTCCTTCTGCTCAGCAAAAAATGTCTTTCAATCAAGAATTATTTTATATTTTCAGATGGTTCATAAAACAGGACAGCTCATGCCTCTGTATGTCATGGGAATGTCCAAAGAATATCCGGGATTACTTGGGCTGTTCATATCTGGAGTTGTCAGTGCCGCCCTTAGGTGTGTATGTGTATGTTTTAGCAGCTGTAACCTTACTGATATGGACATGAAAGGGATGAAGTGACTCTCAAAGGAGGAGCAAGGAGTGTAGCATTTAGGGCATACCAGGACTAATTAGAGATACTGAGGCATACCATTCTAATTAGTCTCAGTGATGCCAAGCTTAAGTGATTGGCCCTTTGTTAATGAGGTTTCATTCTTGCTCAGCATATCTGAATACACTGCATTTCGTTTTAAAATTAATTATTACACTAATTATTATTTATTTATTTTAGTATACATAACAGCTTCCTTTAGTTCTTATTTTAGATTAGATCTTATTTTAGTATAGATAACAGTCCTTAAAGCTATTTTGACAAAATTTATATACAAATAGTTATAATGCAGGATATATGAAAATAAAGAAATTAAATAATTCACAACAATCACTAGGCTAAGTTTTAAATCAAAACAGTTAAAAAGGAACAAATTTGATTCAATAAAACCAAATTTTACAGAATCCCATATGTTATAAATTTAAGAATCAAGCCATTGTATAATGGGAAAAAATCTATCACATGATTTCAACCCTTTTGAATCAAGAAGTTGGAAATTGATTTTGTATGCAGTTTTTATTCATTCAACGCCACTTTATTTATGTACAATATTGTATTATTTTTGTTGACTGCATTTATATAGAAGTGCGAAATAATAGTATATTTCATAACAAGAGTGGAAAGTGGGGTTTTGCATGTTCGAGTCCATATGTTTGAAGTGCGAGACTTGTCGAGCACTTTAAATGGTCGAGAACAGTAAAAAAAAAAAAAAACAGGTGTTGTTGACTGTGGAAAATTTTCGGTTGTAAACAATTTTACTTTCGGTAGTAAACAATAGACAGCTGTTGAAAATGTGATGTTTCGCAGGTTGTAAACACATAACGAAAACAGCTGAACTCATAGTAGTGCAGTGAAAAAGTTTTTTTATTGATTAAAAAAATTAGAGGTTTGAAACAAATTTTAAAACTGGCTTCTTAAAAGACGCTTTTGCAGTATATGTGGCAAAATTGAATAATAAGACTTCTAAACTAGAATTTGATTTCTTTATTGTTGCAGTACGTTGACAGTTCATCATACTTAATGACAACTTTGGAGTAAGTTTAAAAAAAAAAAATAAAGTCAAACCTTTATAACTCATCAGTTAAGAATTTTAGAATAAACAGTTTTTTTAGTATGTAAATTAAACACTAAAGTCAAATTGTAATTTTGATTCTCATTCTGCTCTAGCACAATGTCAGCTAGTATGAACACTGTGGCCGGGACTATATATGAAGACTTTGCATACTTATTTGGGGGACAGAAGTGGTCTGACCACAGACAAAATATCACTATGAAGATCATTTGCTTGGTCCTAGGAATCATCTTTACTGCTATGGTGCTGATTGTTGAGAAGCTCGGAAGTGTTTTTCAGGTCAGATTGCACAAATATGCAAATTCTTACATGTTTACAGAATAATATGTGTCTAGAAGTAAAAGTATGGATAAGACTTCTTAAATATACATAACATCAAGGTCACCTAAATATTATTTATCTAGCATAAAGGCATTTAAAGAGTTGCCCATAAACTATTCTTGAGGAAACTTCCTGCCTCTTGAACTGTCTCCTCCCCTCAAACATTTGGTAAAATCGAAAATCTTATCTAGAATAAGAATAGAATAAGAATATATTTATTTTCTCAAAATATATACATAAAATACATATAATTACATTTAAACATAAAAAGGTTTCTTCTTAATTCTCTTTTAACAAAATAAAACTTATACTACTAGAACAAAACCTTTCATAAATTACATATTTCAAGAAAATACTAGGACCTCCTAAGGCAATGCCTGTTTAAGAGGTTCCTTCTTTTCAAATAGATCTTAATATGCGCATGAGCAAATAATATTAATTTCTGTGAAACGTAGTTTAGAGTTAAATTTGGTGGAAAGGCTTTCTTTGCCAGTTCTGTTGTCCCACTAGGATCCGGTTTTTTGCAAAATTTATTAATGACCTCATTTCTATCTTCAACTGAAATGTTATAGACTGCAAGTCATATTCTGGGAACCTATGATCACTTAGCCTTGCAGTCAGCTGTTGGCTCCTAACTTCGCCACATTATTAAAGACTATTTTCATTTCAAGTGGGCTGCTGCTACTGAATCTAAGAAATACAGTGGTAGTTTCATTTATGTGGAACTAAAATAATGGCCTTACTTTCCATATCACATCGATGGCTCCAGAATTCAACAAAGGAATCAGTATCTGACCTCAGTATTCACATAGACTCCAACATAATCTTCCCCCAACATACCATTGCTGTTTCTAAAACTAGGAGGAAATTAGTTCTTACCATATGGATTGTTGTAATGTCCTGTCTGACTTTTTGTTTTCATTGTTATCCCTAGTTTGTTGCTTTCTTTGTTGTTGTTATGGATATAAATGCAGTGTTCTTTGTGATTCTAAATGTTTGAATGTTTATGAATATAACAAATACTTAAAAAACATATATAAGCCTTTGAATTATAAATAAATAGTAAAATAAGGTTGAAGGAATAATATTTTGGTGTTACAAAATGTCATTTTCTACACCTAACAATAGTCATTTTTACATTCCAGATGGCTCAAAGTTTATCTGGAGTTACAAGTGGAGCTCTAATTGGGGTTTTCACCTTGGGAATGTTTTTTCCAAGAGCTAACACTAAGGTAAGTTTCACTAATACTTATTATATTACTAATAATATATTTTAATAACTTAATAATTTATTAATATTTGTTTACTTGACAATAGCTACAAAGACATTTTTGAAAAAATATTATACTTAATTTGTGGAAAAATATTATTTACTACCAAATATGAAGTGCATTGGTTGCACTTTATATTTGATTATTTCCAGTGGGCACTAGTGGCGCAGTGCTACTTGGGGACAAAGGTTGTGGAGATTGTAGGTTCTATGCTCGGTCCTCTAAATACCTATGTTTGGTATCTGCTCAATTAGTTACTATCTGCATAGATACTACAGGGAAGTCTGGGGTGTCCATGTTGAGTGATAGCCAGTGTCTGGATGTTATGTAGGGGCTTTCCCTGCACTCTGTCAGGCTTGTCAATTAGTTACTATCTACATAGATACTACAGAGAAGTCTGGGATGTCCATGTTGAGTGATAGCCAGTGTCTGGATGTTATGTAGGGGCTTTCCCTACACTCTGTCAGGCTTGTCAATTAGTTACTATCTGCATAGATACTACAGAGAAGTCTGGGGTGTCCATGTTGAGTGATAGCCAGTGTCTGGATGTTATGTAGGGGCTTTCCCTACACTCTGTCAGGCTTGTCAATTAGTTACTATCTACATAGATACTACAGAGAAGTCTGGGGTGTCCATGTTGAGTGATAGCCAGTGTCTGGATGTTATATAGGGGCTTTCCCTACACTCTGTCAGGCTTGTCAATTAGTTACTATCTACATAGATACTACAGAGAAGTCTGGGGTGTCCATGTTGAGTGATAGCCAGTGTCTGGATGTTATGTAGGGGCTTTCCCTACACTCTGTCAGGCTTGTCAATTAGTTACTATCTACATAGATACTACAGAGAAGTCTGGGGTGTCCATGTTGAGTGATAGCCAGTGTCTGGATGTTATGTAGGGGCTTTCCCTACACTCTGTCAGGCTTGTCAATTAGTTACTATCTACATAGATACTACAGAGAAGTCTGGGGTGTCCATGTTGAGTGATAGCCAGTGTCTGGATGTTATGTAGGGGCTTTCCCTACACTCTGTCAGGCTTGTCAATTAGTTACTATCTACATAGATACTACAGAGAAGTCTGGGGTGTCCATGTTGAGTGATAGCCAGTGTCTGGATGTTATGTAGGGGCTTTCCCTACACTCTGTCAAGCTTGTCAATTAGTTACTATCTACATAGATACTACAGAGAAGTCTGGGATGTCCATGTTGAGTGACAGCCAGTGTCTGGATGTTATGTAGGGGCTTTCCCTACACTCTGTCAAGCTTGTCAATTAGTTACTATCTACATAGATACTACAGAGAAGTCTGGGATGTCCATGTTGAGTGATAGCCAGTGTCTGGATGTTATGTAGGGGCTTTCCCTACACTCTTTCAGGCTTGTCAATTAGTTACTATCTGCATAGATACTACAAAGAAGTCTGGGATGTCCATGTTGAGTGATAGCTAGTGTCTGGATGTTATGTAGGGGCTTTCCCTACACTCAATTATGTAGGGGCTTGTCAATTAGATGAAAATCAGACCAATATTACGTTGTTTATACATAAAGCTGTAGGTCCCTTAGTTTCCCTGGTAGTTGGGTTATTACTAAATGGCCCTTTCCAAGCATAAGTCAAACTTAGTTAATGACCAAACTCATCCTACCTTTATAAAATCATTCAAGTTACCTTAAAATATGCACAAAAAAGGGTCAGGGATTCAATAACACTGTGCGTGTATGGGTGGGTGGGAGGGTCAATAACAATGCGCGTGTATGGGCGGGTGGGTGGGTCAATAACACTGTGCGTGTATGGGCGGGTGGGTGTGTCAATAACACTGTGCGTGTATGGGTGGGTGGGAGGGTCAATAACAATGCGCGTGTATGGGCGGGTGGGTGGGTCAATAATACTATGCGTGTATGGGCGGGTGGGTGTGTCAATAACACTGTGCGTGTATGGGTGGGTGGGTTCACATTTTTTTTAAAAAGCATCATAAATGTATAATAGTAATTCATAGCTAATAAAAATATCAAATTTCTGGGAAGAGAGACAAACTCAAGTTACAAGTATCAATTTGCCGGGGCTAGTAGGCTATTAATAAATGGTCTTTTTTGAGCTAAGTCGAGCTCAGTTGGTAAAGATTACTACCCTCAGTCAATCTACACTCATTTACCTCGCATATTCGCCCATATCTCTAGGATCGGCGTCTCAGTAATGAATACATTAAAAATGTAATAGAAATTTAAATCAATAATTAATATAAGTAATTAAACTTGTAAGGTTTTGTAATACGTTCTGTTATAAATCATATTTATTAGTTTCAAATAAAGATTTTCCCCTAAATACAGATAAATATATCACATAATTTTTGCAAAAATAAAACAGTTTTGAGAATACAAAATTATTTTTATACTCTATTTCAGATATATAAATATTTTAAGATTCCACTTTTGAGATCTAAGCATAAAACTTAAGTGCAGATCAGTTTCATGCATGAAACATACAAAATTTGTATAACACTGAATGATATAAAAAACACAATATAGGAGTTGTGAAAGGGTGAAAAATTGTATAGTGCAAAAATAATTTCCTTTAATATTGAAATTTTGTCCCAAAATACAATTTCAATTAGAAAATGACAGGACACGTTTCAGCACACAGTTCCCTGTGCTAGTTCAATCTCATAAACAATTCAAAGTTGGCCATGTGACTAGGATAACTTGGCTCGATTGGGTTTATCCCACTCTATATGACACTTTAAATAAGTTTTTCATGTACCTTAAACTCAGTTCTACTTTCAAGGTCCTTATTGCTTTCATAAATGCTCAAATTTCTGAAGCGTTACCGACAACTTTCTGTGTTACCTGTAGAAATCATTATTATCTCAAAGTCCCTTGTGTGCCTTTACACTTGAACAAATCTCCCAGGCGTATCATAACCATGTTTATGATATAAAATGTTGAGATTAGGTTACAAAGCACTAGCCCCAGAATTAAAATAGTAGAAGATAGAGGGCATCAGAAAACTTAAAAGAGAAAGTCCACTAAAAAATACATAGAAAATCATATAAAGACACAATACAAAACAATACTTCTTCTTAAAGAAAAACAATCAACCATTACTGTAAAAAATTATAACAACACAATAGAAATTAAGAGAGTCCGTTCTGTGCATACATTTGTGATTCTGAATCGCAAATGCTTAGTGGCAAAAAACTCAGGCATTTGTGGTCCTAAGAAAAATGGGACAAAAGATAAATCTTCTCTCATAAATGACTGAATTACAGTGAAACTTCTTGGACTGAGTGAAGCAGGACTCATATGAGAGCTTAGACTCTGTTGTGGATTGCCCGCATTCAATCATTTCACATGACTTTCATACTTTTAATAATTAATTGATATAGCTAAATTTGTATTTGTACAGGGTGCAATATCAGGGTCTATTGCAAGTCTGGTGGTGATGGCTGTAATTTCATTAGGTGCTCAATTCTACATTGCAGAAGGCATGTTGAAGTTCCCAATTAAGAAAACTAGCGTGGCTGGCTGCCCAGCAAACTTCATCGAGAACCTTGGGTTCAAGTAAGTCAGCTGGTTTAAGTATTTACTGATATGTTTCCTTTACTATAATGCATACATAAGTTTGAGGATATTAATAAAAAAATTTAAAAAAATTATATAAAATTAAGGTATGTAAGTATGTTTGACTGAACAGAAAAATAGAAAATATGTGGAAAATAAATACTACAACAGTTTGGGTTATGAGTAAGCTGGAGCAAATGTTGCCCCTCAGTTGTGCTTAATAGGGTTACTTAAATAATTTTAAAAAATTTAGAGAAAAATTAAATATATATCAATAAAAACTTCATTTTATAGCCAAGAACACTTTTACGAATTCTTCAAGGTGAAATAAATTGTAAAATACAATAATTTAAAAAGTTAAATATCAACATTCTAAAACAAAAAGTAAGTTTGTCAAGCCCGGCCATTTGTACCCTGGGAACGTCTGCACAGATTCACTCGCAATCTGTTTGACTTGGAAACGTGTAGGTAGCTTAAGTATCAGCTTTTTTCTTTATGTGATACGTCATTCTACCAAGGCTTCAGTTGAACATAGCCCGCGATTACATGTCAATCATGAGTTATTAGTGTTAAGATCCCATTTGTTTGGAAGCAGCTTCCAAAATAATAGAAAAAATCACTTTAATTAGATTAATGAAACACCTCTCTTCTAATAAAATCATCACCTCTCTTGACAGAATATCAACAAATAAATCAATCTATGGGTCTTAAGCTTGGTTCTAATCCGATCTAATTATAAACTTAAGCTGATACCATTCAAAATAAGTTGGAACATGATTGGCACTGAACCCTACGTTAGCTGCATTTAATCTTGGCAATGATATTATGCATCCATCTTTGCAACAAAGTATTGTTTTCACTGTTCAGTAAGCTTTAAATAAATTATCATAGCACCAGGTGTTTACTGAAATAATACATTTCTTATATTGTAGAGACTTGAAATATGATCATAATCACAATCATAACATAAGACTTTTCTATAACTGTTAGTCTTTGACTTTTATACATACGTTCTTCTAAACCTTTCTCTTTCCTATACGCACTACCGAAGTACATAGTGCGATCTGTAGCTTTAAAAGTTCAAGATATTCCTGCAACGGCGATAATTCATCCACTCTTTTAAAAATTTTCTGTTTTTTTTTCATTAAGAAATATTTTACTATTACTACCAGCTACCTGTAAATTTATATAGTAAAAATTGTATGATTTATGTACAAACAAGTGTATTAAAAAGCAACAAATAAATTAAATTGAAATACTGCTCAGATACTTTTGAAAAGGAGTGAGTGAGGTAAACAAGTCTAATTGTCACTGCCTTTTTTTCGTAATGAGGCATTTAAAATAAGCTGTCACAAAACAGCAGTTTCAGACGTGATATATATTTAAGCACCTTTTATTTTCACAAACATTCATGATATTGAGTAGTACAGAATGAAAAGGTATCCTACTGTTAAAAATAAGTAAAAGTTTGTAAATATGTTATCAGTTTTTTATAAAATAAATTTGAAATTTACACTATGGGAAAAAACAGAAAATAATTTTGAATATATTTCAAGTCTGTCTGAAGGTTAGGGCTCTGTGTTTTAGGAGTCAGACTGACATCAAGTTTGAATTTGAGGACTTTGTAAAGGAAATACTGCTAACGGTGCAATATTTACTGTGTGTGATAGTTAATTACAAATAAAACCGTTATTTTCAAACAATTCAATAAGTCCTTTTAGATGCATTTGGACCAAAATAAATAATCGTTATGTCTTTTAAAACATCACTGAACCTAATATTGTTTATGTTTAACCACAAAAATCTAAATTTATCTTTTTCAGTGCCTCAGCCCGTGTCGGAACTTACGAAGGCGTTGGCTCTCCAGTGGTTGCAGATCCTTCAGTGCCTCTAATATTTCAGCTGTCCTTCCTTTACTTTACTATGGCTGGCACACTTATAGTCCTTGTTGTCGGGCTGATTGTCTCTTACTTAACGGAGGACCCTCCTTTAGACTGTTTGGACCCTAGACTTTTTTCACCATGCGTGAGAAGATTCCTGCCCACCAAACAAGATTATCAATCTCACCTAGATGAATACAAGATTGTTAACACTACTGATCTACCCAAGTGCGAGATCAAGGACACTCTGCCTGATGATTCTAATAATATAACCTCAGCAGCTTAGAGTAATTAAGAATATGCTATGAGGGGTTATCAGTATTTTTAGACTTTCATCTAAAAATGAGACACAAACAAACAATTAATTTTCTAACATCTTATCTGCAGATGTTTCTTATCTAACCAAGAACAACTCTGGATAATTTATATGTTTCCTACTTCACATAGATTTTTTATTTTTTACATAGTTGTTAAAAAAGTCCTCTCAGTTATTTTACTATTAAATAAAATAAGGGCATATAAATAATTATTTTTGGTATTTATGTGCTTATAATATATTAAAAATAATATAATATTTTATAATATAATTTATTTTATTTCTTTACTTTGCTTACAAAGATCCACAGAATAAAATATAATTCTCATCTCTTACTGAACAGGTTAAATATGTTTTTTAAACCATAACAAGTGATGAGAAGTATATAACATTTGAGGTATATATCAAATAAATGAAGTGTATATGCATATGTTCTGCATCCTCATATATTTGTTTGCAGTCTTTTTACCATCCACTTCTCATAATGACAAGATCACAGAGTACAGATAAACCCATTATATAATGATAATCAGAATTATTATTATTTCTAGTTGTTCACTCAATTAGAATATTGTCCACAAACTTTGTCCCATAATGCATGCTGACCATCTGCAAATACAATAAAATTGTCCAAGTCTGACATGACAAACAATAATGACTAATCAACTTCTAAAAGGTTTCTACCCCTTTAGATTTGCAAACAAATTTCAAAAAAACCACAAGCTGCGTAATTCACTTGATTATATACAACTACAATAGATACAGGGTGGAAAAAAATATGGAGACACTTTCACAACTTTTGTATGACTTCCCTTGTGAAGGTGAACTATTGTACATGATCATGGTTACAAAGTACACAATTTCTGACGCAATAAGGGACATTTCATCTTTTCAGTGGGATGGCCCACGAAGAGTTCAATGAAAATCTTCAGCGTAAGCCTAGATTGCGTTTGGTACCAAATGAAAGTCTATTCAAGAGAAATTGATTGCCACAGACCGGATTTCAAAAGGTTTATGTTACTTTGAATTTCAAAGTAACTAATTTGAATAAAACTATTTCTCCATTATTTAACGGTTTTAAGTAAATTATTCTGATCAAAAATTATACTTTATGGAACATTATTAAAAAAAATGAAATTATCTATGGAAAAAAATAACGTTGTTGTGAAAGCGTTTCCGTATTTTTTCCACCCTGTATTCCATCTAATAGGAATATTTATGCCTGTAATTTTATTAGTTAGTGAGACCCGCAACCACAGCTGGTTTAAACTGCATTACATTTACATGGAACAACACTAGCGCTCTAAAATGGACAACAAAAACTCTGATATTTAGAGATTCAAAATTTAACATTGGATGGGAAATCTATTTGTGTTTAAAATCAATGATAATACACACACTATGTGAATGTCTACTCAACAATACAAGTGATTCCTATCAACTTTCCATCAGAAAGATCTCAGCACAGGGTCCAGATGAGTAACATTCCAGCAGTATGCTACAGGAATGTATATACATGTGTATACACTTTGTACACTGAAAACAGTGGTCTGTTGTCTTGCTGAAAATACGCATCTGCAGATAAGACATAGTGTAGACCCTGGCTTAAGAGTTTCGGATTTTTTTTAGCAATGTTAAACTGTAATGTTCAGTTTAAACTTGAGTTACAAAATTTGATTTATTTAGACATGTTTGACAATTTTCAATTTTAATATTACAGTTCAAATTATATATTTTAAATAATAAAAGCATCCTCTATGTTCTTTTATCTTAGTCAAAGAGAGGAATGTCATGTTTAGGAACAGCCTTCCAGCATGTTTAGGGTCTATAATTGTGATTTTTACTCTATGTATTGCTACTCAAGGGTAACATTTTGTTAAGGACTAGGTTCTATATCGTAATTATTCTTGTTCAGAGCCTCCCCTACCCCTACTAGTGGGTCCTACGTAACATCAAACTCCTAATCTTTCAGGAGACATTAAAATGGTCAATATCCATTAGAGCAAGGCTTTGAATTGCTTAAATTTTAAGATAGAATAACAAAACCTATATTTATGAGAGGTCTGTGAGAGAATGCTATCCGTTTCCACAAGGAAATGAAATTATAAATATTTAAGGCTCACTAGTTCTACCTCCAATCTACTACAGTTGAAAAAGGGTAGCCTGCTCCGGTCCCAATATTATCCATTTTAGGATGACAATATTTTTGGTAAGATTGTTGGGACGTACTTTTTAAAATGATAAATTTTCATCAATGGCATATTGACGAAGACACAGGGGAAATTTAGAGTTTGATAAATAAATCATAAGTAAACTAACTATTAATAGTTTTCTTGTTCTAAATAGGTTCACATGTGTAAATCACTGATTTGTAAACAATTGTTCTTAAACTCTGTTTAGGGTTTGTTTGAGTCTGGCCTAGTGGACAAAATAGATGGAGAAATTGGTTCTGTTTAATCAAATTTACAAAGATATTTTAATCCTGGCCTGAAAGCAAATGCCGAAAGCTATACCCATCTAAGATAAAGTAACCGGGAGTCACATAATAGGAATCAAAATAGTATAAATAATGATCTGGTATAAATCACTTGTAAAACTGTCATCTACAACCCTCATTTAACTAACAATCAGTCAGAATATTAAAAATGCATACTTTTTCTAAATGGATAGAACTTATAACAGTTTCTCAAACAACAACAACAACAGCCTCATTTCTAATTATTGTTATGTCTAAACAAGAGAAAATATGTTGTGATGTTTAACTTGTTACTTTAATTAAACTAAGTGCAAATAGAGATATCTTGAACATCACAGATAGTAATATTCCACAAGAAACTTAACATACAAGATGAAGCTAAAATAGCTGAGTGTTAGCTGGTGGACAAAATAGATGGGCAAATTGGTTCTGTTTAATCAAATTATCAAAGGTTTTTTAGGACAAAGTTAACTAGTTTATTCTGGAACACAATCGTTCTCGTTTTGGTATTCCCCACTGTGAACCGAATTCACTGTGAAGTGGTATAAACTGGTTTTATTATCATTTTAGGCCAATGTCCAATTTCCAATCCAACCCCAGATGTGAACTTAGTAAAAAATTAACTATGGCTTGAACTTGAAACTATCACTTCAGCATGTTAAAAAGATATAGGTTTAACTAATCTAATGGTTGGTTAAAATAATGTACTTTATATAGTCCAACTTTATCGTTTCTTACATTTTTTTGTATCAATTTTTTCTGTAACACTTTTACAATAAGAGCAGTGGAACTACTTAAGAGATTAATAAAAAAGTCTAATTTGCTTAATTCAATATATTTCTTTTATCATTAACTTTCACTTTACTTTGAAGTTAGAGACAACAGGAGTCAAGTTGGGGGAAGTCAGGCAACTAACTCAGATTAACTTATACAAATCAAGAATGGTTATCAATAATTATACAGGTTGAGTGACTACTAACTACGTTAACTTCGCCAGCAAGTTCCACCAACAAAATGGAACAATAAAGGTCATGTAAACCATCGTCCGATTCTCAACCATTTGGCTGTAATGGATATTTTTTCTTTTTAAAAATTACTGTTTGATTGATGGCAAAAACAAACCAATTTTTATTTATGACATGGAAAGTAATGCCACTTGAAGGAGCATTACATTCCCTATCAAATAACATATAACAACTCCTTATACAATGTTTTTGAATAACTGTAAAGTTGAACATTTTTGTCACAGACTTTCTTCTTTAAAGATCAAGGCTCAATAAAAGCAGTTAAACTAGATAGAGCAATACACAAATGAGAAATCTCTTAAACAATGACCAATGTAGACTCATTTATAACACGTAGGACATTACACTAGGGTCAGTTACAAAATTAACAGAATCTTGAATAAATTGAAATTTCTGTTAATATTTCATTATTAAATATAATGAAATAATACGAAAACTGGCAAACGTTAGCTTGATAAAAAGGTATACTTAACCTATAACTAGAATATAGTTTTAGGATTTACAGTTTAAACATTGTATCATGTTAGAAGTAAACATGTTATTGTCACGTATCTGAAGTCTTTTGTAATCGAAAAGGTCTTGTTTACTTGGAAAGCTCTGTGCTGCAAATCAGGCAGCTGCTCATCCAGAATCATACTAAACCCATCCATGTCTAGATCAAAATCAGATTATGCATATCTGATGACCCACCCACCCACCCATACATGTACAGTGGTGATGACCCACCCACCCATACACTATAGTGGTGATGACCCACCCACCCATACACGTACAGTGGTGATTCTTAACAGATGTATTCTTAAGTTAAATTACTAAAGAAACTTCCTTTTTTATTTATCTTTAAAATGATGTGTATATATATATATATATATATATATATATATATATATATATATATATATATATATATATATATATTAAGGGGTGAAAAAATGTTGCAATTTTGTTAAAATATTAATAAGGTACAGTATTAGGGTTCATCATATTGGTTATAAACACCAAACTAATGACTGTATACCTGTAATTTCTGTACCAGCTGAATAAGTTGACCAAATCAGCTTATTTGGAATAAAATAGTTATAATCAGCTAGTTTTTAAAATAAAATAATTTTTTTAACAGAAAATCTTTTTAATTACATGTTCTATTGTATCTTTAGCTACACTTTAGACAAAAAAATAACATCCTATTACGGGCCCCCAACAGTTTTTAGTATTTGAGAATATTTTCAAAATATCCTCCGTTTACCCTGCTACACATGCAAAGTCTTTTTCTGAATTCTCTCACAGACATTTTATCATGTCACGTTTATCAAGTTGATAAGCTGTCAAAATCCTATTCCTTAACTCTTCTACAGTTCAAACTGGTATTAGATAAAGTTTTTGCTTGATGTACCCCCCAAAATAGTAGTCAATAGGTATCAGGTCTGGAGATCGTGGGGGCCAAGCTATTGAGTGAAGTGAATAAAAACTAGTAAAAGCTTTTACTTTCGGTGTGACAAGGAAATACTTGCGAGTACGTGAATAAAACAAGAAAAAGCTAAATACTCGTAGTAATTACTAGTCAATAAAATATTTGCTTAGAAATGAGGTGATTAAAAAAATTATTTACTCGCAAGGAAAAGTATTTACTCGTGGATTTGCGAGTCTGCCTGGGATTTGCAGACCCATGCTATTACCTTTTACTAACATGTCATTGCAAATATTTTAATATATTATTGTCACTTTTAATAGTCATACATATTTACGGATCCATTTATTAATAAGTTTAGTAAAGTATAAGCCTTTTTGTGTTATTATTTGTAAAGTAAAATTTAAAATGTTCTACACAGGAATAAGTAGTTTTTATAGAGAAACGTTGAGAAGTATTTGCTGCATGTAGATAACACTACATGTAGATAAATTTTTTTTAATTTTATGCCCTTCACGCACTTACAAATTTTTTCAATAATGTTAATATAAACGTACCAATGCATTAAGTATTTATTATTTGAATAGGTAAAAAAAACTTTATTTGAATTGAATAAGTAAATAAATAATGTGAATTAGTAAATTTTAAAATAAAACATGAAAAATAAATATGAATTAAACATGAAAATAAAGAAATATAATATGTAAAATTATCTATTTCACAAAACTAGATAATTTCATGGTTCAAGGTCAATTCAACTTTTCTAAAAAAAATTACAACTTTTCTCAAAATTTTCACTTTCCTTTTAAATTTTCAAATTTTTTTGAAATTTTCAACTTTTCTAAAAATTTTCACCTTTTCTCAACTTTCCAACTATTCTCAAAATTTGCAAAATTTTAAACTTTTGTCAACATTTTGAACTTTTCTCAAAAGTTTCAACCTTTTGAACACTTTCAACATTTCTTTTAAAATTTTCAAATGTTTCACTTTTCTTACAATTTTTCAAAATTTTAAAATGTTTTCAAAGGTTTAACATTTTTTGGGAATGTAACATTTTGTTGGGTTTAACATAACTGAGAATTTTGGGAATATCTCAAAAATCCATGTGTAAACTCCTACTGAATGAGCCTAACTTTTAAGGACTTAACAAATAAAAAGACCAGCACAAGTAGATTATGTTTAAACCTTCTTAGCAATGCGCTAGGCAGTGCCTTTCCAAACTAGGACGAGGAATCAATCAAGGAGAAAATATTTTTTTTTTAATTTTATTTTTATCAGGTTCAACGTTCATTTATTCCATAATCATTATGTACATTTACATTTTTATCAAGACAAATATTGCTGACACAAATTAAATAATTTTTTGTAAATAGCTTGTAAACTTTTCTCAAAATTTTCAACTTGTCTCAAAGTTTAAACTTTTCCCAAAATTTTCACTTTTCTTAAAATATTCAACATTTTTCAAAATTTTCACCTTTTCTCAACTTTTCAACTTTTCTCAAAATTTGCAAAATTTCAATTTTTGTAAATATTTTCAAAATTTTAAACTTTTGTCAACATTTTGAACTTTTCCCAAAAGTTTCAACCTTTTGAAAATCTTCATTTTTCTCAAAATTTAAAAAATGTCCACTTCTTTTAAAATTTTGAAATGTTTTACTTCTTACAATTTTCCAAAATTTTAAAATTTTTTCTAAGGTTTATAGATAACCTTTTAACACTTTTAAAATTTTGAAATTTTCTCCAAATTTTAACTTTTCTCAAAATTTTCAACTTTTCTAAAAATTTTCACTTTTTCTCAAAATTTTCTTTTTTTCTCAAAATTTGCAAAATTTTGAACTTTTCTAAAAATTTTCATAATTTCTCAAAATGTTCAACTTTTCTCAAAATAATGTTACTTTTCTCTCAAATTTTTCACTTTTCTAAAATCTTTTTAAACTTTTTCCAAAATTATCACTTCTTAAATTTTAACATTTTAAAACATTTTCAAAATTTTTCACTTTCCTCAACATTTTCAACGTCTCAGTTTCAACTTTTCCCAAAATTTTCACTTTTCTTAAAATTTTCAAAATTTCTACTTTTCTCAACATTTTCACCTTTTCTCAAAATTTGCAAAATTTTAATTTTTTGTAAATATTTTCAAATTTTTAAACTTTTGTCAACATTTTGAACTTTTCCCAAAAGTTTCAACCTTTTAAAAATCTTCATTTTTTCTCAAAATTTTAAAAATTTCAACACTTCTTTTTAAAATTTTGAAATTTTTCACTTCTTACAATTTTCCAATTTCAAATTTTTTCTAAGGTTTAACAATTTTTTAAAATTTTGAACTTTTCTAAAAATTTTCAAAATTTCTCAAAATGTTCACTTTTAAAAAAATGTTTAGTGCATCTATAGGAAAAACCAATCTGAAGAATTATTAGGATATGAAAATGTGCTGCTTAATATATGGAGCCATCTTTTTCCTCACTTAAAACTTGGAATTTTGGGAATATCTCAAAAATTCCATGTGTAAACTCCTACTGAATGAGCCTAACTTTTAAGGACTTAACAAATAAAAAGACCAGCACAAGTAGATTATGTTTAACCCTTCTTAGCAATGCGCTAGGCAGTGCCTTTCCAAACTAGGACGAGGAATGGGAGACCAATCAAGGAGAAAATATTTTTTTTAATTTTATTTTTATCAGGTTCAACGTTCATTTATTCCATAATCATTATGTACATTTACATTTTTATCAAGACAAATATTGCTGACATAAATTAAATAATTTTTTGTAAATAGCCTGTAAACTTTTCTAAAATTTTTTTGTAAATTGATGGAACACATGTGCAGATAACTCTAATGATAGTCAAAGGACATATAGAAAGATCCATTGACATACCTTGTTCATTTGCATCTGATTGTAACAGGAAGATCCATTGACATACCTTGTTCATTTGCATCTGATTGTAACAACATATAGCGGCTGTCTTGGTCTTGATTACATTATGTATCTATTCATTATTATTATCTACTGGACAGTGTAACGATTTAGTCTTTAGTCAGAAGTCTTTAAACAGAGGGAAAATACAAGAATTAAGTTTTTTTTTAATGTCTATATCAGATTTCCAGTTAAGATTTAAATTAGTTGTTACACATAAGAAAGTTATATTTAGTAGCAGACTTGTATCGCAGTTGGAAGCTGTGGTTAGGTTGGTTTTATTTGTGGTTTTTGTATTAAAGATTATTAACTGGGTCTTATGTGCATTCAGTGCGAGACTACTGGCATAGAATCATTTCTCCAGAGCAGCAAATTTGCTGTCTTGGATTAGCTAGAGAGTGTCAACAAAAGGTGCCATACCACAACGCTTTCATCTTTGAATTTGAACAATTCTATTTTTGTAGCTTTAGGCAGATCATTGACATATATAAAAAAAACAAGACTCAGACCCATTATTGATCCCTGAGGCATTCCATAATGGACTTGTTTTCAAAATTAATTTACAATTTCATTAATGTTATAAATTATCACATTCATTTTTGAAATAAGGGATTAAACAGAGTTGTTCTTTTACCCCGATTTTTTCCAGTTTAATGTCATCAACACAGTGAAAGGCCTTAGATAAATCATAATGAGCTCCAACCTTTTCGGAATCCATCCAGAGCATCAGTAACGCAGATCTATAACTTGCTATGTGGATACATATTTGTTCTAGTATAGCTTGTTAACTAATGTAGCTAACGTTACAAACATTTAAAAATAATACTGCTTTTCTCCTCTAATTTTTTAATCTCTTCACATGTCTTTTTACTAACTTAAATACTTCTCATTGTTTATTAATATAAATCCTTATTTCCATTAATGACCTGTTTTTAAAAAGCTTTACTTAAAGTCATTAAAAAAACTGTCTTTATAAAAGTTCCTGAACTCAAAACTTGTAACTTAAAAAAAATAAATAACCTCTTCATCCTGTTAGGAATTAGGGAGGAACCACACTCCAAAACAATAAAGGGAAAGACAGTGAAAAAATCTTCTATGAACCAATTACTGCTTCTTTGTTATTCTGGAAGCTAGGATCGGTGCTGACCATTGTGTACTCTTCTTTAGGTGGGAGATGACTGTTGGAGAACTGAAGCTTCTTGGGCAGCAAATGCCGGACACAGGGAGAAAACAGTCGAGGATCCAGGCACTTAGGGTCTACAGGTTCTGTGAGGTAAGAGACCACCAGTGCTACAATAATGAGTACCAAAGCTCCTGTCAAGTTGTAGTAGAGGAAGGACAATTTAAAGATGAAACTGACAGATTCATCTGCAATAACTGGAGATCCAATGCCTCTATGGGTGTATACTGCATCTGAGGCACTGCAATAGAGGTCTAATTAGCCATGTAGTCAGGCCTAAAGTAATAATTAAGAAATCAAAAAGATTAACTTTCAGAACCCAGTAATTTTTTAGGGCTATCACTGGTTCTTCTTATATAAAGCTCATTGTAAACATATGTTTTTGCAACTAAAAATATTAACTGTAATTAATTTGTATATTTACATAGAGTTAGTAGATAGTAAGATTAAATTACCACAAATACAGTTAAGAAATAACACACTCACATAATACCAGATTTAGAAACCAAATTTACATACCATATCAGCAATTAACCAAATCTTTAATAGTTATGAGGTTATTGGACAGAAACTGCTTGATAAATTATCAACATCATTTCAGAACTTACCACTAAAAATCTTTAAGACAAATTTGTATGCTTGTTTGGCAATCCCTTTTACAATCTAGAAAAATGTTTTGTATGTAATTTAGTAAAATATTTTATAATTAGTTGTCATGTTTCATCTGTATTAGCTATTCTGTATATCCTTTATATTATTGCTCCACTCAGTATTTTCTTTTGTTATTACAACTTTTTTATTTCCTGTATATTATGGATTTCATGTAGCCTGTATTAGATTTGCTTTTATTACTACAACTTTTGTATTTCATGTGTATTATTTATTATTATGTATTTCATGTACATTATAACTGAATATCTTTTTTAATCATACCATTGTTCTATACTCTTTTTTATAATTTTCATATTGTCTATTGCTTGTACTGCCTTAGTGACAATAAATTTTATTTATTTATTTACCTAAAATTATTTACTACTCTTTATTATTATGAGCACTCATATTTGGTAATATACAAATAAATTTAAGTCATTTATGCCATTTAAATTTCATTTCATTATTTAAATTTCTTTGATTATTGGTAATATTAATAAAAATCCTTTCATAAGATTTGTTTAAAAATAATGTTTTAATTAAATGAGATCAAATAGATTTAAATAGATCTGTATACATTGGAAACATGTTTTTTTAAACTTGGCTTTGTTTATTTTTATTTATAGGCCTATGTCCCAAAAATAACTATCATCCCATAATTTAATATACATATATATTCCCAATCTTTACTACATTTACTATATATTCAAAGATTAATATTGGATTGATATAATAGCTTTCACAAAGTTAAAAGTATTTTGTTTTGTACATTAACCAAACTGGTAAGCTTTTAAATATAATTTTTGCAGACTTGAATTAGATTAAAAATACAAAGTGATTGTGGTGATATAACTATTACAGTAAAATATGAAAAGTAAGTTTTGACCAGCCTCTTGATTTGAGTTCCTACACAGGGAACTGATTTTGTCAGTTTTCAAACCATATCAATGTAAGTTTACTTCAATTTACCCTTTTCACTCGAGATGGCTCTTTAAGAGATGTCCTCTGGGTTCGTATGGCCACTGTGAATGGCCAGCGTGAAAATTAGCAAACACTCGCACGGCCACTGTCAGTGGCCACGATTCAGTTCTGCGTTTAGTATATCTTTTTCAATATTATTCCTCTGTAAGATGGTGTAACCTGTTGAGAAACTTTGAAACTAAGTGTCTGTCAGTTTCCCACTATGACAGAATATAGACAGATATCTGTCTATATTCTGCGCCACTATTTTAACCTGCTTTTATGTTCCATAGATCTAACCTCTCTGCCTCAGTGCTCGCAAGCCGCTACATAGTGTTTGTGTTGCTAAGTGATCAGTCGTCAAAGTAATAAAATAGCCTTTCATTTTTTTTAAATTTATTATTACTTATATATAAGTGTTTTAGTTCCAGTTACGTTAGAATCTCCTACCTATACACGTACAATGATATTGGCCCACCCTCCCACCCAAACACGTACGGCGGTATTGGCCCACCCTCCCACATATACACGTACGATGGTATATGCCCACCCTCCCACCCATACACGTACGGTGGTATTGACCCACCCTCCTACCTATACACGTACGATGATATTGGCCCACCCTTCCACCCATACACGTATGGTGGTATTGGTGTACCCACCATTACCATCGTCCCAGTGACACCACTGTACTATGTGGGTGGGTGGGCCGGTGGGTTAACACCACTGTACGTATGTAGGTGGGCAGGTGGGTTACGCCCACCCACATACGTAACACCAGTGTACGTATGTGGGTGGGTGGGTGGGTCAACACCACTGTACATATGTGGGTGGGCGGGTGGGTCAACACCACTGTATGTGTGTGGGTGGACGGGTGGGTCAATTACACTGTATGTGTGTGGGTTAAAATATGTACATAATACCCTCATAATACTGGCAAATTAAACATAAAAAGCGTTCATAATTAAAAAACAATAACAAATAACGTTCTGATAAAGCGGGCTTGATCGAAGGAAAATGTAATAAAAATAATAGTTGTGTAGGCCTACTTTGTAAAGCCAGCTCTAACAAATATTATACTTAGTCAATAGTCCGTATTGACTAAGTACTTGTTACGTACTTAGTCAATACGGAGGGAAATGATGACTTACGATCAGATAATATCCTAAATTTACTCGAAATAAACTCACTAATATTCTCTCATTTCTCTTAAACTGTTATTGTGGTACAACATAGTTTTAAAGTTATCATTTAAAAAAAATTATGTAAATTACATGGGGTTTAAAATGTCCATTTTGATATATCAGCAGAGTGTCAACAAAACAATTCCGACCCAGTGACAACTGGCAGATGACAAGGCTGATGCATAGCGCAAGATGGTGGCACGGCCACTCACAATGGCCATGCGACATGGAAGGACAATTTGAACGGAAAATTGTCTAGGACTCTGAAAGGAGTGCGACTGGCCACTGCCAGTGGCCTTTCAAGTGCAAAGTGTTAATGTTCAAATGTACAAAACGAGGTGTCTGCCTTGAAGCATGGATCCAGAGTTAAATTATGATAAATTTATAATCTTCAGTTATATTTACTAAAAGTATAAATAAGTAAATAGATGTTTAATTGACTTTTACTACAGGGATCTGAAAATTTAACGCAGAGATTAAGAAGATAGAACATCTATTGTCATTTAACCCAATACTATCTCAGTAATAACGAAAAGTTGAAACAGTATGAATCAGAATTAAATGATTTTCTGACACATTTAAGTGGCGAGAAAGCAAGCAAAATTCAGACAATGTCAAATTAGAATAGTTTTAAATACCTGCAATGAATACAAATCTCTATATGAAAAACAGACTGGTGAAAAGTCAGACTGTGTAGTGCTAGGTGGTGCTGGAGAGAAACAGAGATCGTCAGCAGACAGTGTGACAGAGAAATGTATAGTCGATCCCCTCTAACTTATACGCACACTGACTTGAAGGAGAATAGGCTTCACTCAATCTACTGACGACTGATCTAAGAAGCTTGGGGCTAGGCTGAATTTTTAAGATTAGGTCTGTATTTATTAAATAAATTTGTATTCAATGCTTACTGAAACCAGTTTGAAGGGAAAAGCATGTCACACTTACTGCCTACCAATAAAAGGAAATAAGCATTACTTGAATCCCAGGCTGGCAGTGTAGTTTGCCGGGCATCCGTCCACACTGGTCACCTTTCCTGGGTACGTCAGCATCCCTTGTAAAGTGTAGTACTGGGTACCAAACACCACAATACTCATCACCACTAGACTGGCCAGTGACCCTACAATCGCTCCCTAAATTAAATTAGAAAACTTTTAATATAATATCTATCCATACAAATGAGATCCATACAAATAAGGAAGCTTTCTAAAGAATATAAGTTTATTAAATACATATATTACTAAAATATACATTTTTGTTGCAAGTCCCCGCTCGATTCAAGTTTTTTTTCCAATACCACCTCTAATTACTGATTCACCAACAATGATTCATGAATCATTTGACACCTAAAAATGTTCCCTCATATAAAACCTCTTCTAGATAAAACTGCTTAGTAACAGTTCATTTTCCAACTAATCAAAAACTTTTACTCCAGTCTAGTTTAGTATAAGCTTGCAATAAAAAAGTCAAACAAATCCTGGTGTATTCATCTCCTAGCAATCTTAAAAATGGCTGATCATACAAACTTCCAAAATTGTTCAAAAATACCGGATTGAAAAATAAAGTAAGATTATAAAACGGTAATTAATATAAAAAAATCTTACTATTTTATATCACATGATAATTCAACCAACATCGATGTGCCGTAACACACGTGGCCGACCGAGCCACTGGACGCGGTGTTGCCACGTCATGCAGCTGGACTTCCACCCCGTATTAGAGGACTTATTAGCTATTACTGACAGGTAGACGTATTACAGCTAAAGGCTGATGAATCACTCTCAGTTACTAGAAAAGTGATAAGTACATCCTGCAAATCACCAATATAATGGGTGGCTCTCATTTTCACATTACATTCAGCTTGTTACATGTGACATTTACATAATTGTAAACCTGTAAATAAGTTATTTTTAATTTTACAATCTTTTTAGAGCTATAACATTTTTAAACCTGTCGTTGGAGGTCCAAAGCCCTCACGACAAAAGGTGATTAAAAAATGGTTTAAATTTAGATAGAAAACATGATTGATTAACTGTTCAATACTTCTACAGTAATAAACCTTTCGTGCACTGTTTAAATACTTCCAGGCGCACAATTCGGCAATGCCAAAATGCTCAGTTGAAACTAGTTTTGAATTGCTGAGCTTCGGGATTTGCTTCCACATGAGCGCACATCTATGTCTGTTGAATTATCATGTGATATAAAATCGTAAGATTGTTTTATCGCAATTACCGTTTTATAATCTTACTTAATTTTTCAATCCGGTATTTTGGAACTGTTTTGGAAGTTTGTATGATCAGCCATTTTTAAGATTGCAGGGATTTACAAAAGCTACAACAGAAAATTTTGTAAAAGAGTAAACATTTTAGAATTTGGACAGACTACAAAAAGCAACCTTCTTCACATGTGGTTAAAGTTTCACTGACTTATCTTTAGTACTTTTTGTTTTAGACATTTTTAAAGTTGAGCTTTACTGCAAAAGTGCTAAAATGTTGTGTTTTTTGTATTCTACCTGCTAGAACAAATTTTTAAAGTCTTCAACAAAATATGTCAGTCATATGAAATTACGTATAATTAAATAAGCTAAATTTTGGTGTACAACACAATGAAATTGAATGAGTATTTATTTTCTAACTGAGGTTCAAACTCGAGTACATTGCTTTTTGAATCAGACAGTAGATTATACTGAATGAGTAGTCCTGGCCATAGGCATTATTGCATGGTTTGAAAACCAAATATATATATATCTTCACATGGCTCTTATCAAGTTTAAAATGTTGATCAATGTTACTCATAAACACTGTCATTCCACCCACAATTTACTTCAGTGAATATTTAACAAAATCTACCAACTCTCCCAAACCATCAGGTAAATATCCCTCTGTCATTAACCTATATCCACTTAGGTTATTTTTAGCAGTTAATAAGTGTCCCAAGTTAGAAGAGATGTGAAATAGGGCCTTCAAACGGAAGGAAGCATGTGTTGAGGACAGCCCCTAAAATTTGAAAAATATTCATGTGATACAGTGGTATTGGCCCTCCCACCCGCCCATACACGTACAGTGGTATTGACCCACCCGCCCACCCATACACGTACAGTGGTGATGACCCACCCGCCACCCATAAACGTACAGTGGTGATGACCCACCCGCCACCCATAAACGTACAGTACACACTATGGTGTGAAGTAAAATTGTCACAACTTCTCGGTCATCTGGCAGCAAACTTTAAAAGTATTCTATTGATACCAAAGAAAGTGAAATTTATTTTCTAATGAAAGGAAACGTTCAACAAAACCAGACCATTACTCCTCAAACAGTTTCTAACAGTTCAACTTTGTTTATTGTCGACTACCGTATATAATAAGATGGACTTCTGTTAAGATGGACCGTTTGTTCCTGCTCTTTTGCAGTAACAAAACATAACTTAACTTAACCAAGAAAAAGCCTATTTGAACATATCCTGCAACATATTCTCACCTATTACTCTTATGACTATTACTCTTGGACTAATATCAGCTATAGATTGATTACCATCGTCATTAAATAATGACGATGGTAATCAACAATACAATTGTCAATACAAGTACTTTCTGAATGTACATACCACTGAATACACGTACATTGGTACTGACCTACCCGCCTGCCCCTACACGTACATTGGTACTGACCTCCCCGCCCGCCCCTACACGTACATTGGTACTGACCAACCTGCCCGCCCCTACACGTACATTGGTACTGACCCACCCGCTCGCCCCTACACGTACATTGGTACTGACCTCCCGCCCGCCCCTACACGTACATTGGTACCGGTACTGACCCCCCCCACCCCTACACGTACATTGGTACTGACCCACCCATACACCCATACACACACACACAACCCAATACAACACACACACACACAACAACACCACAACACAACAACACACACAACAACACAAACACACCACACACCACCACGCACGCAGCAGCACGTGGTGTTGACCCACCCACCCATACACGTACAGTGGTGTTGACCCACCCACCCAGCCATAAACGTACAGTGGTGTTTCTACCACTATAAATGTATGGGTCACTACCATTGTACATGTACAGAGAAGTGGGGAGAGAGAAAGGCAGGAGTATAGGAAAATGCAGACTAAAGTAGATTGTAAATAAATGAAACACAGAGAAGTTTGATAAACTCATGGAGATTGATTAAAATGGTAAGAGCTTTAGGACATTAGGAGACAATGTTTAAAGCAGAGGAAGTGGTTGAGAAAGTGTGTACATTGTGCCTGTACTATTCACAGTGGAGTTGGTTGTTTAATAAGAGAGTATAACAAAAAAATTTGGGAAGAGAAAATGACGTTTTTGCAAGTACTATAGTACTTGTATATAAGTACCATATAAGTACTATATCAAAATAAACTAACCCTTTTTTGAGAAATGATTACCTAAGTTATAACATATAATGTCCTATATTTATTTTTTTATATGATATAAAAAGTTAATGTACTATTGCTATTTAGTACACCATAATCCCACAGTACTGACCCATACGCCCACCCATACACGCACAGTAGTAATGAACGAACTGCCTACCCACACACATGCAGTAGGTAAATAACGCATCTCCGTTTAGGATACTTTCCCATAGTAAGCAATCGATGTATAACTTTGTTTTATTATTTTAATTTCGTAACTATTATTATTATTATTATTATTACGTTCACGACTCCAATCGTCAATATATGAGCGAATATTAGTGAATGAAATATCGACCCACCTTCACATGTACAGAGGTATCGACTCACCCGCCCACCCATACACGTACAGTGACCCACCCATACACGTTTAGTGGTATTGTATTGTATATACATTATCCCTATATACAACCTGCAACTCTCCCTATATAGTTGTCTTACATTTAAAAGATAAGATCCTAATTGTTTTTTACTTTGACCATAGACATTTAGTGATAATTGAAATTATGTCAGTTTTTCTTCTACACTGTTGTCTATATTAAAAGTGTCTCTTTTAATAGTGCCATCTTAATTAAAGACATCTATGTCAATGTAAAGTTATCTACATGCTGTTCACCGAGAGTTAAGAGTGAGGCTCCCCCTAGACTGTTGCTGCACAAGGGCACCAGAAAATGAAGGCATTCATGAGGACCCTTGATTTACAAGAAGACTAATCCATTGGCATCTCCAGTCAGCAGTCAGTCAGGCTCAGGCAGAAAGGACAGTTCATTACTACAGCAACATGTGAACATCTGTGAATTAGTCTAGCACCTACAATACACCAGCATTATCACAAAGGCATTGTAGGTGACATACTTCACTCTCAACTCTCACTGAGTAGAATATATATAAAGTTAATTCCAACGAATGGGACTTGGTGTGAAGAATTATTGTGCCAGTGTAATACATACTTACCTTAGCGTTTGCTCTTGGAAAGAAAATCCCTAACGTAAAAATGCCAGTCAGGGCTCCATTAGTGACTCCTTGCAATCCAATGCCAATCTGTGGAACAAAAGAGCATAGCTATTTATTTTATAAACAAATTATTCTGAAGTTGCACTCCAGATTAGGAGTTAGTTTTAACCCAATTAGTGAACCAAGTTCTTATAGAAAAACCACTGAATTAAAAGGGTAGATGATTAACATTCAAGCTTTGTTTAAATCGTTTATATTTAGTGCTTAAAATTACTTTTCAGCTCTAAATTATGAAATTTAAAAATAATGTTGACTTTTTAACCCTTTAAGTGCATTCCGCCTGTCCAAAAAGTCTAATTGATGAATTTCAAAAAAGATTGTGAGTAAGAAATAAGTTCAACAAGGTATGCAAAGTCACCTCCATAGAAGTTGTTTGATTGTAAATCATGCATATGTTCATTCTCTGCTGACTTAAAGTGTATTTAGAGAGAAAAAAAAATGGATTAATCTTCATAGTTTCTCTTTTGTTTTTATGATAAAATCTTATAGAAAGGTACATAAGTTGATGAAATAAGTTGTAACAGATTTGTGATGTACATGTGATTTTAAACCTAAAAACGTTTTTCATTTTAATAAGAATAAAAACATAACTTATTTTTCTTATCATCATTATCTTGCACAGTATCCAGCCACAGGCTGGGCCTGTTTGGAACATAAGCCTCGCCATCTAGTTCTGTCTTCCCACCATCTTTCAGTTTTCACTCTGGTCCAGTCCACTCCTCTCCTCTTAACACCCTCTCCCGCTCCTTTTAGCCATCTATATCTTCCTAGTCTTCCTCTTGGATGCTTCTCTCCCACCTCTATTTCATGCATATTCCTAGAAATCCTGACCTCTTCCATTAAGTAAGTGCTCTCTTTCTGATCTTTGTAAATGCCCATACCATCTCAGTCTTAATGTCCCTTTACTCCAATGCAAGGGCTCCTCTTTTAACATTTCCCTGACCTTTTCATTCGTCATCCTATCTCTTCTTGTCACTCCTAATACATTTTTTTCTTATAGGCTTCAGAACATTATTATAATGTTTTATTTTATTTTCAATTATATAAAATGAAATATCATAGAACAAGGAACTGACTATAAATTATATTTTTAGAGAAAAAACAAGAAATCATGAAAATATTTAAAAAACATTATAAAAAGTATATTATTGCAGATTTTTGGTAAAAACCTTACTGTAAACCAGTTGAATAGTTTATATGGATTCAACCAATCCAAATAAACTATTTTTAAATTTTTTTGGAAAGAAATTTTTGTTGACCTTGGATCTTTGGAGAATCCTTCTTGATTTGCACGTTTGAACATTAATTTTAATTCAATTTAATGTTTGAACCTGCAAATCTAAAACCATAGACCTAGAGTTAATAAAATCCTCATTTTGAGAGAAAAGCTCTATTGAAAAAACAAATTCTGTATATTTTCAAGTAAAAAACTAAGCAAGGAACCTTCAAATGACGAGTTTTCTTTTACAGCCCACCCATAAACGTACAGTACTACTAAACCCATCCAACCACCCATACATGTACAGTGGTATTTATATTGTATGTTTAGTAAAATTTATCAGAACATTTTAAATAAAATATTTTTAAAGATTACAAATAAATAATAATTTTAATACCATTTAACATTTAAATTATGATTAAAATCTCCTCAATAAGAACATTTTTGCAGTTAATTGAAAATTATAAAAATGCCACTTATTTAAATAAAAATACATCTTTAAAATACTATAATTATAAACCTTTCTAAACGAATATTTGTAATTCAACAAATTAACTGGTTTACATCAAATTTATTTACCAGATTTAATTAACAGTTATAAATTAACAAGTATTTACTGATAGTTACAGCCAGGAAGATTCAAATTAACTGTGAATAACTCCGTATAAGAGGAAGCCAGGAGACAACCAGTGAAGTCTGCAACAAGATAACTTATCATTCAAGAGACTGTTAAAATCTACCCTTCTGTATTTATTGTAACTAAAAGTGTATTTGCAGCTTGTAGTTGGTTTATGTCCTCAACTTAAACAGTTTTGACTGTTCATAATTTTAAATAAAGGTATAGATTTTTAAATTTATTGAAAAGCCCAAAAAATGCTATAAGCAAGTCAAAACTTAGTACTTTTCCTGAAACCTCAATCCCATTCATAAAATACATGCTTCCATCGCTAAAGGGCACAACCTTATGACCATTCCACTTGACACTCTCTTAAATATTAGGCATTTGTTTGTCAGATCAATCAATGATAGGAATGTATACATATTATTTCCAATTCATAGTCTGTTGTCAACAAATAATATTTTATATAAGAGTCAATCATTTCAGATTATACTTACAAAGATGCATCTCTTTTCATCACCAATAATGATCGCTATTTAGTAGAGTTTAATGTTATTTTAGAAGGTGTCTTGCTGTTTTTTTAGCAATTCAAAATAGCATACCTATTTTTAATCTAAATAAAAAACATTCTTTAATTGCATTCCTTCCAGCTAGGTTCCAACTTACTTTTATGTGATACTGAAATCAGAGAACAGCTGATTGGCTCAGACAGTTGATTTTTTGTTTACTTCCTAGTGCTGCCTTGATTTATTTGCTATTTACTCTCCAGAAACTGAGAAATTATTAAAATAGACATATCTTAAATATAACTAATTGGAACAACAGAATCTAAAAGGAAGTTGAAATCCCAGATCTATGGAGAGCGTTATTACATTCAGAATCTTTTCATTGGTTATAACAGTGATTAGATTTTAATTTGAAATAGCTTGTCTGCATTCAGTTCATAATGGTGTTGATTTTATTCACTTATTTGACTTAATGTGACCTTTTGAAAGTAATTTTTGTGGCCTTGAAAAATGTAGTTAATTGAACCAATGAGGAAAAAATAAATTGCACGAGATGTATACATTATAATTAGTTTTTGTATCTGGAATTACCTACCTGGAAAATGCCTCCTAATTTCTCCACCACTGTAACAAGAGCAGCACATATCAAGCCAAGGACCAAAACGATCAATTTGGTAATAAAATTTTGTTGGATATCAGGCAGTTTCTCTCCTTTTAACACGTACATGACAAAATCTTCATATAGAGTTCCAGCTACAGTGTTCAGACCAGCGGACATCGTGCTGGAAAATGATTTTGATAAACCACTTTCTATTGTTACACATTTTGACAGATTACGTTTATTAGAAAATTAAATCTCTATTGTACTTTAATTTCTTCTTTAAGTTCTCCACTTGAATATATATGCTTAAACATGCTACATTACATAATTTAGAAATTAGAACTGTGATATGTAATTTTCTTGTCTACCTTACATATTGGGATCAATCAGTTAATCGTTTCAATTGTGCAGTTCATTTAGAACTATATAATATTGAGAACTAAAATAAAAATTAGTATTATATTATACATCTCCTTCTATTTGAAAAAGTTCTGACAGAAGAGCAAGTTGGTATACAGTTTACACAATACATTATGGAATTACCTGAGAGCAGCGCTGAGAACTCCAGATATAAACAACCCCGTGAGGCCAGGAAAGTTCTTAGCAACTTCAACCACATACAAGGGTAGAATCTGTCCGACTTTTTGTACTCTCTAACAATGAAATAAACACTTAGTTATCAACACAAAATGGCAGCAATATATAAATTTAGTAGACTTGTTTAATATTCTTATGATATTCTTAATATTCTGGTAGGTCCAAAACTGTTGTTAGAAAAATTTAATGGATCATTTCATAGCGACTCACTTTTAATACATATACAGTGTTTTAATTCAAATTTCAATAAAAATTCCATTTTATTACAAACTTTTACAGATTTTGGTTTAAAGAGGTTTTTGAACTATAGAGGTAATTAAAGTTACAGATATTAATAAATATTTGTTTTGTTTTATAGATTGCTGAAAATACATTAAAACTGAATAAAACATTGACATAACTGAAAAACCTTTTTAGTAAAGGTCATCATTTTGTATTGTTTAAGTAAACAAAATATTTTGTATGTCAATAGAATTGTCATCGACACAAGTCAGCAAAAAAACCTAACCTCTTGCTCAGTCAAATCTTGGAAGTACAATTTTCTTTGTCATTTTCACTACTCACAGAAATAAGATAATAACTCTATTATATTAAAACTAATAGTGGCGATAGTCATATTTTTCAGTCATTACAATAGAAACACTACATTTTAATAAGACATTATATGAAATTAGACATGTAATATTTGATTTGATTTATGCACATCTATGGGAGACTAGGTCCCCCTGGAGGTAACTTTGGACCAATGGCTGAAAAAGGTCTGTTTGGTCGAGAGACATGAAAATTTGGCTGTTTGGCGTTCATTTTTCAACACATTAGCTGCATGGCCAGACCCAAACAATTTTCGGCCTAAAACTAAAAAGTCACCAAATCAGGCCAAAAGTCTGGCTAGGCCCGAGATTTTGCCCCAAGCTGTGGGGAATGATATATTCCTGGCCTAGAAACATATTAGGGGGCAGAATGAAAAGTTTAGCCCAAAGGTGGATCTGTGTTACATACAGAAAAACATGTAAATGGCTAATAAATATTTAGGAGGCAATATTTCAAAAAATGGCTTCAAATGAAAAGGGTCAGGATTTTCTAAATTTGATTAAATGTGGCTTTTAATTCTATAGTTCAGGATTTTATGAATTTGAATTGGATCACCCTGATGTAAGTGGTCTAAAATAAAGTAAATCAAGGGGTTTTTAATCAGCTATTTATTTTCCTCTAAAATTCTTAAGAAGGCTTCTAAAGGGCACAATTTCTAACTGCAGGTGAGGGGTTTTTCCTTTTTCTCTGTTTGATGGAGAACTGGAATATTTCAATAACTACAGGTGAATAAGATCAACTGTGCTCTCTTAAATAAGCCTTCAAGATGTTTTACACATTATTATAAATTAAGTTACATGTATTGATAAAAAATATTTAAACTTTCTTAATGACAAATCAGCATTAGTTTTCTGAATTACTTCCATACATCTTGCTGTACATGTCATAACAGGTCATAACAATTTTCATCCTATGATTACTGGACAAACTATTTTAACATGAGACTGACTATGTATAGACGCTCAATGAGAATATTATGAAATTCATTCTTATCTTATATCAATAATGAGAAAGAAAGTAAAATTTTTGAGTCACGGTAATTCTTGGCTTGCTATGAATTATACAAGTTTGCTGGTAGTTGAGGAGTTAGAAGGGGGTGGTAAATGCTCTATATTATCTTGAGATTAGGACAGTTATTTTTATTCAATTATTTTACTTTTTTCGTTCAAATATTGTAATGATATTACTTTCATCTTATAAATAATTATTTTTTATTACTTTTTTATTACTTTTCATTGTTTGTTTTAATCTCGTGTGTCATGAAATGTGGGCATAAAAATAAAATTGCACATTCCGCAGAACTTGACCGATAGATCAAACAGTAACTTGCTTTTGACAGAGTAAAGGAGTGATTTGACACGACCACAAAATGAATTCTGCTGGAAATACGTAATGTGCATTGAAAGACCTGGTTTGACAGGTTAAGGCAATAATTTTAATTAAAGATATAATAATCACACTAAATATTGAGGTAATCTTATTACCAAAGAATAAATTGATTAGGATACATATTAAATAATTTATCTCCTTACCCTAGTTGCCACAGGATCACAGTCATAGTATGTGGCATACTCCAGCAACCCGACAAGAACCACAAAGAAATTGATCACAAAGAAGCCAAAGCATGTCCAAAATGTAATCCTGAGAGTTCAAAAAGACAGTTAGTTAATGGAAAACAAAATCTTGTGCAAAGAGCATGAATTATCACAACTATTAAAGTTTACATGTAACTTTGACAAATAGAATATGAGTAAAATATAAGTTTTAATTTATTAGTATAATAGGAGAGCTAATTGCATCAGCAAACTTATCTGTGAAGACAAGTTACACAACTTATAATAAAACAAATGCTGACATGCACATAAAACAAATATTCAGTGCTACTGGCACTTTCATTAGATAAGTAAAGACTGACTTGATTTCAACTATTTCTGGAAGGGTAGCAAGCAGTGGGGGGGGAGAGAGGATTATACAATGTGTGTATATTTTTATAATTTATAATTTTCTAATGAATTTTGCCAAACACAAACCTGATTATGCTAAGATATTTAGTAATTCAAGTCTGAACTGGCCTAGCTCATACATCAGTTGGTTTTCCTACTGCAACTTTTCTTAATTCTACACTGACACATGTGTTTGATGCATCATTCTGAAAATGTCAATTAATTTTTATGATAGTCTTAAAAAATTCATGTGACACACAAATACATATATGAAGATGGAGCATTTTCTTAATGTAAAGGAGGTTAGGTTAAAACACACTAGGTATTATTATAATACAGACAAGTTAGAGCAGAGGAGAACATATTACATGGACACAATGTAAAACGCAAAATTTCAGTGCTTCTTTCTTCAGGTGAGTTGACTATTGTCTCATCATGTAAGTGTGCTGATCCCTGTATCTTCTATTATAATAGTGTAAAGAAGGACAAGGGAACTATGGTCATACTTATTAGGGTCATTCACAATACATCAGATTGGTGATAGGATTTTGGATCGGCAACATATTTTCTCTTTAAGGTTTAAATTATTAGAAACATTATTTTAAGTTTCTTAACTTGCAATATCTTCTATATGAACAAATATATAAGAATACAAACATTTTGAGTATTTACTTACGCTTTAGCCTTCTCAAAAGTGGATACAGCGATGTACCTTTGCATCGCACCAGGATGAACAGGTATTGAGGATATCCATGCAGACAGTGTACCAACAGAATATGCCCAGAAAGATGCGCGAACAAAAGGACTTGGATCCATGCTAAAATTAGGAAATTTAAACATGTACAAATTTTCATAGAAATAAATGTGCTTAAATGTTAGGTGTGAATAAAATAAAAAGGTATAATTAATTAACACAAAATAAAAGAGGAACTACACTCTGTGTTCAACTAGCCTTTCAGCTAAAAAGTCTGCACTAATCATTGTTGAAAATTACCTCAAAATGTACAGACTTTTACAGGAATGGATCCAGGATAAGTCTCGAGGGTGAGCCATGTTGCCTGTATTCTAGCCCTGAGTCTAGAGGTTTTAACCCAAAAGCTGTTTAAACTATTAAATTGTGGGTTTACATGTTTATGGGTTTACTTATTTTAAAAACTTTCAATATTTACATTTTTTTAATAGTGCTTTCGCTGGTGTAATCCCTGCGAAAGCACTATTACACCAGCTGTTAGGCTGAAAGATTTTTTGGTTTTTTTTCAGCCTTACTTAGCTGAAAAAACCAAAAAAACGTTAAAAGAACTATGTACAGTAGTTACCCAGGATTGAATGGATGTATTTTGTACAATAAGTATTGTGTCTACTGGGTCTGTCTTTTTAAAAATGTTGCAATTAGTTTGAAGAAGAACACATTTTTAAAATTATTCCACAATTTTTTAAATTTAAATAGCGCTTTCGCCGGTTAAGGCATCATCAGTTTTTGTAAACAGAAAAAACATATGTTTAAAACAATATAAATTAAAATATTATAAAATATAGATATTTTTTAATGAATTTAAAACTTAAATGGATTAGTAGAAAGTAATTTAAATATAATACTAAACTGGAAAATATGATTTACAATTAATTATTTTATGTTTGATTTCTTCTTTAACCAAAGGTAAGAATATATTACTAAAATTTATAGATGGTTGTGATATACATTGTTCTTTTATAACGGACATACAGGCACTTTCAATTTGATTCCTTTTGGTCCATGACGATTCTTTAAATATAATACTGGATGATTCGAATTTGATGTCATGATTTTCGTTTATAGCGTGTTCTACTAATTTTGATTTTTCTTTATTTTGTGTTTTGTAATTGTATATATGTTCTTTGACTCTTGTACTTATAGGTCTAGAGGTTTGGCCAATGTAAGTTTTATTACATTCACAATCAATTTTGTAAATTATATTTTTAGATTCTTGAATTTTGTTCTTGGGTTTTAATTTTGTTAAATGACTACGAAGGTTATTAGTTGAACTAAAAGAAGTACGGATATTGAATTTTGAGTTGATTTTTCTAATTTTTTCTGAAACTCCTTTTATATATGGAATTGTAACTGTAGTAAGAGAGTTGGTGTTTTCATTATGTCTTCTAGGTTGAATTTTATTTTTTAATTTCACCTTTTCAATTATGTTTGTAGGGTAGTTATTATTTATTAATAGTTTTGTAGTATCTTGTTCTGCCTTTAATTTATCTTCATCATTTGTTACTAAGTTATCTATTTTCTTAAATAAACTATGAATCATTCCAATCTTCACATGTTGAGGGTGATTTGAAAAATAATTTATGTATTGTCCGCTGAACGTTTTTTTATGGTATAGTGATGTTATAAGTTTATTTTCTGTTGATTTTGAAACTAACACATCTAGAAAAGGAATTTGTCCATTATTTTCATTTTCTAATGTAAATTTTATAGTTGGTCTCAAGTTATTTATATGATTTATAAATTTGTTTTGAATATCAGCTTGATCTTCCCATATGCAAAAAATGTCATCAACATATCTGAGCCAGATTTTTGGTTTGGGATTCCAGTTATCAAATGCAATCTTTTCAAAATTATCCATGAAAATGTTACTTAGTATTGGACTTAATACTCCACCCATAGGTAAACCTGAAATTTGGCTATAAAATTGTTCTTCATATTGAAAGTAGTTGTTTGTAACACATACAGTCAGAAGTTCTAATATACAACAAACTGATAATTTTGTTCGCTCTTTGAGATTATCATCTTGTTCTAATAAATTCTTTGTTATTCGTAACACTTCTGGAATAGGTACACTTGTAAATAAACTAGTTACATCATAGTTACATTTTTCAAATCACCCTCAACATGTGAAGATTGGAATGATTCAAAGTTTATTTAAGAAAATAGATAACTTAGTAACAAATGATGAAGATAAATTAAAGGCAGAACAAGATACTACAAAACTATTAATAAATAATAACTACCCTACAAACATAATTGAAAAGGTGAAATTAAAAAATAAAATTCAACCTAGAAGACATAATGAAAATACCAACTCTCTTACTACAGTTACAATTCCATATATAAAAGGAGTTTCAGAAAAAATTGGAAAAATCAACTCAAAATTCAATATCCGTACTTCTTTTAGTTCAACTAATAACCTTCGTAGTCATTTAACAAAATTAAAACCCAAGAACAAAATTCAAGAATCTAAACATATAATTTACAAAATTGATTGTGAATGTAATAAAACTTACATTGGCCAAACCTCTAGACCTATAAGTACAAGAGTCAAAGAACATATATACAATTACAAAACACAAAATAAAGAAAAATCAAAATTAGTAGAACACGCTATAAACGAAAATCATGACATCAAATTCGAATCATCCAGTAATATATTTAAAGAATCGTCATGGACCAAAAGGAATCAAATTGAAAGTGCCTGTATGTCCGTTATAAAAGAACAATGTATATCACAACCATCTATAAATTTTAGTAATATATACTTACCTTTGGTTAAAGAAGAAATCAAACATAAAATAATTAATTGTAAATCATATTTTTCAGTTTAGTATTATATTTAAATTACTTTCTACTAATCCATTTAAGTTTTAAATTCATTAAAAAATATCTATATTTTATAATATTTTAATTTATATTGTTTTAAACATATGTTTTTTCTGTTTACAAAAACTGATGATGCCTTAACCGGCGAAAGCGTTATTTAAATTAAAAAAATTGTGGAATAATTTTAAAAATGTGTTCTTCTTTAAGCCCAACGTTATTCCATCAAGTATATACAACAGAAAATGAAAAACTTCTACAAGAAAGCAACACAGAAAAACGGTGTACTCTGTACAGAAAACTTAAAACAAAACAGAGGCTATGTACTCAACACATTTGGTTCAACAGTCAATGCCGTAAGTTAAATATTTTTCCTAACTATATACAAATCAAAATTAACAGTAAATCTCATTCCTCAAAATATGCATTAAAAAAAGTGAAACAAACTTGGTTAAATGAAGAAATTAAATATTGGTATAAGTTAAGAGACAATGTAAGCGTTTATCTCAAAATTATTTATGGACTTTTAACTATTAAATTACATTCAATACAATTCGACATTTTGTTAAGTGATACTTTTGAAATGATCAATGACATGATTTACAATGTATATACCAAACAAGTAAAGAAAATTAAAAAGCTTTGCTCAAAACAACATGTACCTTGTCCTTTTTATGAAAATAATCAAACTTCTGAAACAAATGAAAATACTTGTGATAATCCTTTTGTAGTTAACCTCTCCAAAAAGGCATTAAATAATGAAGAATTAAGTTTATTAAATAAAGGTTTAAATTTTTCAATTTCAAAAACACATTTTTCAAATATTGATATCGTCATACCAACAGACTCTGCTGCTAATCTTTTACCAACTGATCAGAGAGATTACTATCGAGCAATGATTAGACAAACTCTTGAAAATACAAAGAAACCTAAAAGTAACATTTCGAAACCTGAACTAAATGCTCTAAAATCTCTTCGATTTGATGAATCTATAGTAATTCTTCTGGTAGATAAAGGTAAAAGTACAGTCATTTTAGATAAAGAAGACTATGATAAAAAAGTTAAACAACAAATAAATTCTGGTGAATATTCCCAATTAAAAAAAGATCCTACAACGAAAATTGAAAGAACTATTAAAATTAAACTTAAAGATTTTGAAAATGAACTTGGAAAACCTCTTGACATAAAACTAAGTCCACAATATTCTAAACCCCCTCATCTTTATGGTCTTCCTAAACTTCACAAAGATTTTATTCCCTTGAGACCCATAGTAAGTTCGATTGATTCACCTACATATAAATTATCAAAATTTTTGTTACCCATCCTAAATCCCTTATTTGGCAATTCTACGTCTTATTTAAAAAATTCAGTAGACTTTATTGAAAAAATAAACAAAATACAAATTCATTGTCATGATATTCTAGTCAGCTATGATGTAACTAGTTTATTTACAAGTGTATCTATTCCAGAAGTGTTACGAATAACAAAGAATTTATTAGAACAAGATGATAATCTCAAAGAGCGAACAAAATTATCAGTTTGTTGTATATTAGAACTTCTGACTGTATGTGTTACAAACAAATACTTTCAATATGAAGAACAATTTTATAGCCAAATTTCAGGTTTACCTATGGGTGGAGTATTAAGTCCAATACTAAGTAACATTTTCATGGATAGTTTTGAAAAGATTACATTTGATAACTGGAATCCCAAACCAAAAATCTGGCTCAGATATGTTGATGACATTTTTTGCATATGGGAAGATCAAGCTGATATTCAAAACAAATTTTTAAATCATATAAATAACTTGAGACCAACTATAAAATTTACATTAGAAAATGAAAATAATGGACAAATTCCTTTTCTAGATGTGTTAGTTTCAAAATCAACAGAAAATAAACTTATAACATCACTATACCATAAAAAAACGTTCAGCGGACAATACATAAATTATTTTTCAAATCACCCTCAACATGTGAAGATTGGAATGATTCAAAGTTTATTTAAGAAAATAGATAACTTAGTAACAAATGATGAAGATAAATTAAAGGCAAAACAAGATACTACAAAACTATTAATAAATAATAACTACCCTACAAACATAATTGAAAAGGTGAAATTAAAAAATAAAATTCAACCTAGAAGACATAATGAAAATACCAACTCTCTTACTACAGTTACAATTCCATATATAAAAGGAGTTTCAGAAAAAATTAGAAAAATCAACTCAAAATTCAATATCCGTACTTCTTTTAGTTCAACTAATAACCTTCGTAGTCATTTAACAAAATTAAAACCCAAGAACAAAATTCAAGAATCTAAACATATAATTTACAAAATTGATTGTGAATGTAATAAAACTTACATTGGCCAAACCTCTAGACCTATAAGTACAAGAGTCAAAGAACATATATACAATTACAAAACACAAAATAAAGAAAAATCAAAATTAGTAGAACACGCTATAAACGAAAATCATGACATCAAATTCGAATCATCCAGTATTATATTTAAAGAATCGTCATGGACCAAAAGGAATCAAATTGAAAGTGCCTGTATGTCCGTTATAAAAGAACAATGTATATCACAACCATCTATAAATTTTAGTAATATATACTTACCTTTGGTTAAAGAAGAAATCAAACATAAAATAATTAATTGTAAATCATATTTTTCAGTTTAGTATTATATTTAAATTACTTTCTACTAATCCATTTAAGTTTTAAATTCATTAAAAAATATCTATATTTTATAATATTTTAATTTATATTGTTTTAAACATATGTTTTTTCTGTTTACAAAAACTGATGATGCCTTAACCGGCGAAAGCGTTATTTAAATTAAAAAAATTGTGGAATAATTTTAAAAATGTGTTCTTCTTTAAGCCCAACGTTATTCCATCAAGTATATACAACAGAAAATGAAAAACTTCTACAAGAAAGCAACACAGAAAAACGGTGTACTCTGTACAGAAAACTTAAAACAAAACAGAGGCTATGTACTCAACACATTTGGTTCAACAGTCAATGCCGTAAGTTAAATATTTTTCCTAACTATATACAGATCAAAATTAACAGTAAATCTCATTCCTCAAAATATGCATTAAAAAAAGCGAAACTCTATACTTTTTTTAAAATGAATAGATTTAAAACAATTAAACATAGAAAAGTTCTACTTACATGCTAGATTCTATATTTCTTATTATTTTTATCTGTATATAATTAATAATCACATTTTTCATCTCATAATATCAGTTTGTCAGTAATAGTGTTTTAGTAACAACAACAAAAAATTCAAACCAAGGGTAATTGTACATAGTGTGTGAATTGTAGCGGTAAAATGGCTCACTAACATCATTAGAGACCATTTAGAGTACTAGTCTCTGTATTAACAATATTCAATAGGTTACTTTACAAAATGAAAACATTGATCCCGTAAAACTATGGGCTTTGCATTCTCTGGAGTTACACTACTCCGTACAAAATACGGGATCTGCAGTCAAAGTGTTAAAGTAGTTTTCACTCAATTATATTTATACATATACAATCCATAATGAAAATTCAAAGTATTAATTTTAGTTTTGACATAATTAGTAATTTTTTAATATTTTATAAATACATAATTTTTTTAAATCATAAAAGATTAAAATCCAAACCAAAATAACTTCTGCAATAAAATTTTCAAGAAGAATTTCAAAATAGTAATTTATTAATTCATTCTATTAATATAACACATAAATTAACTGTATATTCCTAAAAAAATTTAAAATTTTGCTAAGACTTTACTAAATGTATTCAATTTGCCTAATATTGTAGCTGACTTATAACTAAATAAACAGTGATTAACAAAACTTACTTCAATAATTCAAGTCGCCCACCTTCATTGTTTATTCTAAACACTTCTGATACATTGCCTATGGCCATAAATCCAAGGAAAACCACAAAGATGGTGGAGCCAAGGGTGAAAACACCCTGAAGTGCATCAGTCCAGACAACAGCCTTTAGGCCTCCCTGAATAAAAAAAGGACATTAAAAAATAATATACATAAACCATTATTTCCTCACTTGCACAAAACAAATATTATTTAACTAAATTTTAAAAGAAATTATTCATTGATTCAAGACCTCAAGGGAAGCTCATGTAATAAAGCTGAGGTTTGACAGGCAATATATTCACCTTGTAACTTAGCAAATGTTGGCTCCTTGGACATTTAAGATTTGTCATCATAGCCCAGATATGTCTATACACATTTTATTGATTAATCCTCATATAGATTATTCCAATATTAAATTTGAACAAGTTTTTAGACTTACAAAGAAGGCTAATATTAATTTATACTATATATATATATATATATAATGCAGAAAATAATAACAAACCAGAAGACAATATATTCTTAATAAGAAGAAAGGACCAGAGGAAGATTTCTAAAAAGGTTAGATAGTTAAAACCTCATTTTCATGTTTGTGATAGTTCTAGTATTTATATTTTATTTTACAATCAATGTTTTAAGATTACATAAAATATTAATTTTTGGGGCTCTTGAAAACCTTCCAAGTTTCAACGTTTCACTGATGAAGTTATTCTTAATTATATTATTACATTGTCAGTAAAATCAGGTCCCAAATAAATATAAAAAACGTTATTATATTTAGTAGTAGCTTATAGTAGCTATTCTATAAGCTGGTTTCATTAAAATCCCTAAACTTATTTAAATAATTAACTGGGATATTTAAAAAAATTGCAAAACCCTTAATACGATTTTACATTATCATAGTAGGAAAAATATGAACAACTCACAAATGAAGTGTAGAAGATACAAATGAGGCTGATGGTAACTGCAATCACATTTACCGATATTCCAGTTACTGCAAACCAAAATAATAAATAACTTAATAGTAATATCATATGAATGCTACTATTTACTTAACAGGAAAAATAAAACACTAATTGCCAATCAGTTCAACCTTTATAATCCAAAACAAGTTGTGTCTACATTTATAAAGTAACAGACCATTATCCACTGTTCTGATCCATGATGCAAGCAAACAAGTATGTGCTCCCGTACATGAGTGGAGCGGCACGGTCAGTCTGCATCATAGCTGGTGCCAGCATTGCACCAGCTATCCTTGTGTACCGCTACACGTTTACTGGTCTTATTTTTGTAACTTTGAATGAATTTTTTTATTTTTATTTTTTTTATTTATTTATTAACAATTTGTTTACAATTGTTTGGCCCCACCAAGTTACAAAAAACTTGTCGGTGAGGTCCATTTCTTACTCTTGAAATATACAGGATTGGAATTTGTAATAATTTTAATTACTGTGGCGGTTCAGGGGCAGGCAACTTAGCATAATTTTCTCTTTACAAGCAACTGCAGATCTATCCTGCTGCAAATAAATACCTAGCAATAATAAAGTAACATATGAAATAAATACATTATTAATAACCAATAACAATAAATAATATACTAGTAGTAAATTAGTAATACAAGGCGAGCAAACATAGTTAACAGTAACAATAAATTAATAAACTATTCCCTACATATATCCTGTGCTTGTCACCCAATCAATGCATAGAAAACATATAACTCATCAAGATATATGCATGGAAAAAGAAGTCATCTCTGTGCCTGTCTCCAGACGTCTTTGGTCCGTCTGTCCACTTCAAGGAGAAAGGTAAACAAGCCCTCTATCAACAACAGCAACATAACCTCAAAACGTCAAAGAGGTTACCTTTTACTCACCCAATCATAGTTTTATTTTTGGTGTGTTTCTTTACCCTACGAGTCAATATTTATATTATTTACTTGAATACCGTGTATGTTTAGAGTTACCAACAGTGTACAATGTATATGATCATTGTCTTTCAAGCTAGTCCTATGTCTCAGTGTCTGTGATTTGCAGTGCTGTATGGGTTCTATTATATACCTGTTTATTTGTCAAGTAGTTAGCCTTAGTGACTGATGTGTGGAGTAAGTATTGTCACAGTGTCTTGTGTTGTAAATTGTGTTTTAACCAGTGTTTGTTTGTGTTTGTTTGTACTTAATCATTAGTGACAGTGAAGTGATAGTGAAGTAATAGTGCAGTGATAGTGCAGTAATAGTGAAGTAATAGTGAGAATGGGTTTTGTTGTTTATGGTCACTATAAAGTTTATTCATAATAAAAAGTTTATTCATGAAAAAAATTTGAATGAATTCTCTTGGAACTATGCAATAAAAATTGAAAATAAAACAGGCTTTTTGATACAACAAGAAAATATATATTGACAAACATTGGCATTGACCCACCCACCCATACACGTACAGTGACATTGACCCACCCGCCCACCCATACACGTACATTGGCATTGTACTATATATCTGGCCCACCCGCCCACCCATATACATACAGTGGTATTAACCCACCAATCCACCCATATACATACAGTGGTATTGACCCACCCACCCACCCATACACGTACAGTAACAATAAATTAATAAACTATTCCCTACATATATCCTGTGCTTGTCACCCAATCAATGCATAGAAAACATATAACTCATCAAGATATATGCATGGAAAAAGAAGTCATATCTCTGTGCCTGTCTCCAGACGTCTTTGGTCCGTAAATAACTGAAGTAAATTATATCATGAAGTTAGACCTAATTAAGCAATAGGTCATAACCACGTTTTACATCATATATGGTTATGATGTAAAATAGAAATATTTTTGTCAAAAAAAATTGCTGGCTTAAAGTAAGTCACTATGATGTTTTAAGTTGTTTGGTGTTGATAAGGACATCCACACAAATGAGTCACACAGAAAAATATATTCTTAATTAAAAGAAAAGGACCAGAGGAAGATTTCTAAAAAGGTTTGATAGGTAAAACCTCATTTTCATGTTTGTGATAGTTCTAGTATTTATATTTTATCTTACTAAAAATTCTAGGGTACATATTGTACCAGTGTTTATTATCTTTGTTTATTGTAAACAACTATATTTTTATTTTATGCTTACTTTGATTCTGGTTTAGTTCTTTACATTGCTAACTTTTTTACAGTGACTAAACATGAACATTAATTTACTCAAAAAACAAACAGGGTGGAGAAAACTCAAACATTTACTCAAACATATATATGTTTGAGTAAAAAAAAACCTATATACAGGGTGGAAAAAAATATGGAAACGCTTTCACAACTTTTGTATGACTTCACTTGTAAAAGAGAAATCTTGTACATGATCATGGTTATAAAGAACATACTTTTTGACGCAATTAGTGACATTTCATCTTTTCAAGGGGACGGCCCACGAGGAGTTAACAAAACTTTTCATCATAAGCCTAGGTCGAGTTTGGTATCAAATGAAAGGGCTATTCAAGAGAAATTAATTGCCGCAAATCAGACTTCAAAAGGTTTATACTTTCCAGAGTAGCGGTCATTTGAATGTCAAAGAACTAATTTGAACATTATTATTTCTCACCTATTTAAGGGTTTTAAGTAAATTATTCTGATCAAAAATTATAATTTATAGAACACAATTATTAAAAAAAAATTATGTATGGCAAAAAATAACGTTGTTGTGAAAGAATTTCTATATTTCTTTTCTGCCCTATTCTTCTCTATATAGGGCAGAAAAGAAATATAGAAATTCTTAAGAAATATATAAAAGGATTCCACATTTAATATGTTATATTAACATAAAATAATGTATTATAACTTTAAATTAATTATTTTATTTAGTTGGTATACAACAAAGAATAGATGCAGAACGTTATTTATTATTACTAATGAATATTGTAAAAATGATTATTTCTTGTTTGAAGTTGCTTCGAAATATTTTATTTTATCTGCTTATTTCTTCAGCTTTAAATATTTTAATAAAACTTGCATTACTACTAGAGTATATTAACCACTAACCACCGTAATATTCCTCCACAATTTTGATAAATAACTGAATATCAAAAACTACTACCATCAAGGCTAAAATGTTGTAGGATGCTTGGTTAAATGGTGTAGGTATGCAATAAATGACAGCCGTTTTAGTGTAAACATTTTTAAATATCAACAGTGTTTCCTAATTTTGCTTGTTGTACTTTACATACTCTGAAAGTAGACTTGTGATTTTCTCTATAAAAAAAAAAACTCTTTTGTCTAATAGAACAAACATAATTTTGCAGGCAACAAGAAAAATTAGGAGAAATATATCATTCTTAATATTGTAAGGAACATGTAAGCAATGTAAAATAAAAAAGGCTGACAGCAAGAGGACAACTTTTATTTGCAGTAATTATTCATAATTATTACAATAGTAACTTGAATTTAATTCACATTGGCATTGAAGTTAGTTGATCATAAAGCACACATTTATAATTAAATCATAATTGTGGAGGTATGTTAGGGTGATTAATGGTTAATGTAATCTAGTAGTAATGCAAGTTTTATTACAATATTTAAAGCCGAAGAAATAAGCAGATAAAATAAAGTATTTCATAGTAATTAGCAGCTTCAAACAAGAAATAATTATTATTATGTTATTCATTAGTAACGTTCTGCATCTATCCTTTGTTGTATCCCAACTAAATAAAATAATTAATTTAAAGTTATAATACATTATCTTATGGTAGTATAACATATTAAATGTGGAATCCTTATATTATGAAAAACAGGGTAAAAATTGCATGTCAAAATTACAAATATTATATTAAGTGGCAAACAATTTTATTACACGTCTATCTATTAAATAAATAGATTTGAGGCTTTATCCATTAAAAGAAGTTCTTGAGAATTAAATTAGTCATAAAATGTAAACTTGAGAAGACACAGTTAATATAATACAATCTCCATGCACGTATAATGATTCTACGAGTGACAGCCAACGCCGTGAGAACATGTGACTGATATACAGTGGTATTGACCTACCCGCCCACTAATACAAATACAGTGGTATTGACCCACCCGCCCACCTATACACGCACAGTGGTATTTCTACCAACTTAATCAGCATTTTACGGTTGGTAGAAATGCAATACTAATGAATGTCACACAATACAAATTTATTACAGTATAAGTAGAAAATATACAAATACTGTACTGTATTATGGTGATCGATTTCCTTTGTGAATTCCTCTGGTCTGAGGAAGGTAAACGTGGTTTACCAAAATCAATTATTGTAATATTTGTATATTTTCTAATAAATTTTGTTGTCCGACATTCACTTGTATTAAATCTCCATGTGACATAATGATGATATTGATAGTATAGTTAAAAAAAACTATTAAATTAAATTTCTTTGATATTTCCTTGAATTTTTAAATTAGTTAATTAAAAGTTATTAGAAAATTAAGAACGTGGTATCATAGGTCAGTATTTTTATATAAATTTATTGGAATGTTCAACAATAAGTTAAGTATTAAGAATTACCTTGATTAAATGCAAGTGATGGAATGTATATAACGACAGGAATGTAGATAATCTGAAACAATAGTTTGAGTTAAATCATCAATGAATGCTATTTAGTTTTTATACATTATATCTACTTCAAAATAAAATGGTAACCAGCAGTTGCCAAGTAGGTCTGTAGATCATTATGATCTCGTTTACACTTGTCCCTTCTTTTGGTCTCTGTAATTTCTATACATGTGAAATCGAACTCCGGTCCATAATTTAGTAATTCATCTCCTTCATTAGGAGTGTTCGTATGAGGGGCTAAAGTGGTGGCTTAACACACAGCTTGATTCTCGGAATGAAGTTTTTACCATTGTGCTGCTCTCGTAGTTCAGAGTGTCATGAAAGTCATGAAATATCATACAAAGAGGCTTAATGCTACAGCATATTGCGTTTGCAGGGGCAGTGTAAGGCCGGCCACACAATGCTAGTGACGTTTTGTTCAGAGTCAATATGTTGCTAGCAGTGTGTGCACTATGCAACATTTTGTTTTGTGTCGTGACAAACCAACTCACTAGTTCACCTTCTGCTATGACTGGGTACATTCAAAAATGATTTTTAAAGAAGTGCGTATAGCTGTTGTTCAAGAAGATAGCATCATGCAATGTGAGCAAATGTGATATATTTAAAATATCTAAGTTGTAAATATAATACTAAATATTTAAATACTCTGTACTTTCTTACGAGCACCTGAGTTTGGCACTGGTGGCACCACTGTGGCATAGAGCTGGTCCTACCAATGGTGTCCGGCATGGGGATGAAAGTTGATGGGATCAGCTTATATTATAGTTAACAGGACATTAATAGTTTTCCTACTCTTTACTCATGATAAAAGAAGGAAATGTTTTTCTTTTATATTGATTGTGAATTGTTTAAAATTAATTTACGTTAAAAGGGATATGTAGAAGTTAAAGAAAAAATTGGCAAGTCTATTAATGAATAATTTAAAAATTAATAATTAAAAAATTTTAAAATGGACATTAAATAAAGTAAATTTAAATATAAAATCATACAAAAATATTAGGGTTTATATGGTTTAAAATATCTAAGATATAAATATGAAATTAAAATTAATTTTCACTCTACATTAATATCGATACAAGAAAATGTTTATTAATCAAAATTATTTACTGTGCTAAAACCCCATTATGATAAAAAAAAAAAAAAACAACAATTATATAATGTTGCTTGGTGTTTTGGCTCACAACAAAAATTGGAAGGCTAACACCATTGTCTCTGAGTGACTTGCAACACACTCCTACTTATCATCATCGAGGAACGAACGTCTGCAATGCTTCGTCACATTTTGTTTCGTAGTGAATCAAAATGTTGCAGCTAGAGTGTGGCCGGCCTCACGCTGAAGAATATAATGATTATTAACACTAATATTCCATTCATATTTCATTTCTTACAAAGGAACACATACAACCTCAGCATATATGACTTTTTTCTCATTGAGGTACCTAAAATTTAATGATTATGTAAATAAAATTCCTACACTGTGTGAAATAAAAGAAGCAATATATCACTAAATCACGAAAACCTGACATAAAAATGTGGATATTGTTATAAGTTTACATTAATATTGACAAAGTTCATTGTATTACTAGAAAATTTGACCATTATTTATGAGAAATTATTCTTTTTTCATACCTTTAATAATAAATTTTAAATATGAAAATATTTTAAAAACACCATAAAAACATTAAAATGGCGACATTATTGCTTCAATGAAATCTCACACAACTAATAAAATAACAAAACACATTTGACTTACCAGAGATATTGCAAAAATTAAGGATCCGAGAGTTCTTGTTCCTTGACTGAACCTCAACTCCAAGTACTATAACAAATAACACTATATTACCCAGACAAAATGGTGCTCACTTAGAAGTGTACACCTAAGTTAGCAATAGGATAGCACATTGATTAGGATCAATATGCTATCCTATAAAATGTGATCTAGCTCTCAACATTTTACTAGAACTTATTACTATTAGTTAGAATAGGTATTTTAGCTATGCTATTGTTTGAAATTAGAAAATATACTATTTTAATTATTTGTATGTGAATTAATTTTGGTAGATTTCATTTTGTATGTATATTTTTTCAAAATAATATTCACTTGCCAGTTTACATGTGCGTACAGGCAATTTATTCTACTAGTGAAGTACTGATGTTAGCTCAGCCGGGGATCCAAATCTTGCACTTTGCCCACCGCAGTCCAAAGCCTTAGCCACTGAGCAATCACGCCGGTAATTTAAATATGGATATTGAACTTAACCATATCAATATCCATATTACAAGCTGATAATACAACATGTCTGTGTATTTACTATAAAGTACGTGATGCACACTACTTTATATAAAAAATCAACAACCTTCTTACTTACTGTAAAACTATTTATATTAATGCCCTCTAGATTTAATTAAACACTACATTCACATACTAGTTGATGTGGAGAGTGCTGAAATTCTATAAATTAAATAATCCTCATTTAAGAATTATACTTTCAATTGCCTTTAGTTTGGAATTGTATCAGTACAATATAACTTTGATCTCATCATGGATAAAGTCTTGGAGGGAATCTAAGAATTTCAGTTACACATTAATCATATGTTACATGAAATTCATCAACACAACATTAACCCTTAGGTATTCACGCCTGATTTGTACGTTATTAGTCGCAAGGGGGTATCCCAAACCCCAATTTAAAAATCTTCTTAAAAATCGAGTTATAACTTTTTTTTAATCAGACTTGACCAGAGTCAATCCAAAGTCATATTTAAGCAATATGAATTCAAGCAACTTGCCAGGTCAATTAATAAGGTATTTCTACGCGAAAAAAGGTAGGTAGCATGTTAAAAATATATGTTAAAGTTAAGTAAAGTTTTATTTATGAGGGGGTGAAATTATTTCCCCTTCCTTTCAAGGTATTTTGAATGGAAATAAACATATTATCTTTTGTTATTTTTAAATGTTCACTATCAGAGTCTGGTTTTTTAACACATGGCACACATATGTTCTTCATATGAGACTGACTGACACATGTAAACTTTATATTTGATACATTTAAATTTGGCTAACAAACACTATATTTACAACATTTACACTATGTACCACACTAGTAACTACAGTATAAAAAAGACAAAAACTGTTCACTGTACAAATAGTCGCATGGGGATATAGAAGGACCCCCAATATAAATAAATCGGTAACACTTGTAGTCACGTGGGGGTCTGCCAGGACTTTCGTAACTTTGACCGTACTGTATGCTTCAAAAGGACATGCAACAGACAAAACAAACCCATACTGTCGGGTGATGCATGGGATTCCCAGAAGCAAATGAATGCATCAGTGTCGCCAACTCACTACAAAACTTATAACGAAGTATTTTATTGCGGGGGTACTGCATACTCCCTTGTGACTACTTAAGGGTTAACCATTGAAATTACTAGTACAGAAAAATAACGAATTCCACTGGTCAAAATGTGAATTATCATTTGTAAAACTGAAGAATGAAATCATAAACGTTTGTGTAGTAACCCCATTTAACCCAGACATTCTGCTGTTAGTTAGCAGGCGTGCTTCTCTGATAGGGATATTGAAAATACTTTTGCATACCATAAATGGAATATAGAAACCTATTGAACTCACTTCTTGTTTCATAGGCAAAACTGATATTAATTATGATATGAATGACAGAGACACACTTGCAACTGCATTTGTGCTAAAATAGTTCAATGTTTTATGCATATGACAACACGTTCATTCTATTTACTGGTAAAAGCTGACTTACTTACATTCTAAATAAAAATTAAAAACTTCCATCTATAACATCTCCAAGACTTTGTTGGCATGCAGTTTAGTTCACAAACTTTTACTAACAAATCTGACATAAGATTTTAAATCATGCTGACATTCTGTCTTCATCATTTATCAAAGAAAATATTTTCAAATTGAAAATTTAGTGGAAGAAGTATCTCTATAAAGTAATCCATAACATTTTGAATTAAATACTAAATTACAAGACTTTTACAGGAGAAACATCACATGATGAACACTTATTTATCATAACTCAAATTAGACTTCTTGGATGGAGACAAATAAGATCCTGAAAAAAAAATTTACAATGACAGAGTATTAAAGGATACCAACTGGTTATACCAAAATGCATCATATAGTACTCAGAGAACTCAACAACATTCACATTTTCATCTATTCAAACGAAGAAGCAAACCAAAAAATTGCAATAATTAAGGCATTGTAAATTTAAAGTAATACAAAATTATTGATATGTATGGTTAGTTTGATTAATCAACATGATATCTTTATTTTTTACAGTTATGCCAATGTTGTTCTAAATTAATAAATTTATAATTTATTGAAGATAGTTTCAACATGATATGACATTTTTAATTGTTGTAAAATGCTAGGTTATATATCAAACACTGTGAGTAATTAGACTATAAAATAGTATTCTTTGTAAAAAATAATTAACAGAATTTAAGTTCAGCATCTAGATGATGACAAAATAACAAGTCGTGACCTTCAGCGTCTAGAAAGCTCATTATACAGTGTTAAAATTAAATATGCATTACAATTAAGATCACATATTATACTCACAGCCAGTTTTACACAAATTAACTAACGTTATACAAAGTGGGCCCCACATCACAAATTAAAAGTTGAAAGAACATCAAAGGCGAAACTATGGAAAAAATAGCCTACATCAAAATGAAAAATCAGGTATTTTCTTTAAATTACATTATACATTGTTTTAAAATTAAACTAAAATCAAAATAATAAGCTTTTAATTGAGTTATTCTGATTCATATTGTAATATATTATATAAATATTTAATATTGATTCGACCTTCTGTTGAGTTGGAAGCCAAGTAAATATTTTATTGCTGTAAATGTTCTTCATACTGCTAGTATATAAAAAGTATTAACTTATAACATGTTTGACTGATATAAGTTGTTTTACTTTATTTCAAATAAAGAATTAAAAGTTTCAATACATAATACAAATTTATATGGCTATTTCTTAACGAGGCATAAAAAAGAGTAAATAACTGTAAAGATCCCTGAAACTATGATTTTATTTAGTGTCAAAGACTCACCTCGTACACTGAGTTTAACTGCAGTGGATAAAACACAGGCAAGTAGAGGTAATTCGTGACGAAAAATATCCCAAGCATACAAAAAATGAGAGCACAAAACTGAGTCCCGTAGCTGTAGATCTCACCTGGCACCCCGAGGAGTGTTATTCCAGAGACATGGCTGCAAGAAATAAAGAAACATTATAGATTGATGTGAGGTTGGCAACAAGAAAACTGTCCACTCATTTAAATCATATGAAGGCATTTTTATTGATCAGTGAAATTAGTTCATGTTTGGTTTTCACAGGTAGCGCTAGCAGTCTCCTTCTCCAGCATACGCTGAAGTGTGTGCTGAGTATGCCAAATAGTTGTAGATACGTTTATTTAAAACCAATATCCGTTAGAACGTTCGATAGCAGCACAGGCGTGCGTCTACATTCTAGACTCTACAAGATATGCATTGCCTTCGATTGACTTTTTCTATAGTCAATAGCAGTGTGTTTAACGTAAGTTCCATTACAACGTTTCTGTCAATAATGGAAAAAATAGTTCATGGAATTAGTATTCTAATTTAAATAACTAGTTTCAAACACATAAGAATCTCATTATTGCATTTTAACCAAATATCAATTATACAGAAATGAAAGAGAATAGATAGCAATAAACTATTCTAGAAAATATAAATTTTTCCCAACATACTTTGATCCTTAGGTCTACAATTCAAAACATATGCATCTGATTTATTATCTATATGTAATAAAATAACAAATTAAAATTTATATTTTTTATATATAAACAGCGCTAAGAGGTGATGTCTGAATGTTGAACTTAATATGAATATGGAGTCAGACAAGAAATGATGCTATAGAGATCATGATTTAAAATTTTTAGAATACATTTGTCCAAGATGAGAAATATATTGTTAAAATTGATTATAATTAAACCAACTGGTGAGAACAAATAACAAAAAAAGCACTATGGTAATTTTATTTTAAATAAAAAATGAATTATTTAGCATATGATGCTACAATATTTAGATTTGATCATAATGGATTAGATATACCTCTTAGATTAGATTAGGTCATATCCCTCTTCCTATCCTAGTGATTAGCATTCCTGACTTTAATACAGGGGTTGACATGTTCATATCCAGGGAAGTCTGACTAAATTTACCTTGATAAGTTTGGATCGTTATCACATCATAAGAATGTTGGAATACTCAGTAAATAATGCCACTGGCATTACAAAACAAAAGAAAACAAGTCAAATTATAAGAATATCAATTTCAGACTTAACAATTACGAGTAGAACCAAACTTAATCAGATGTTCATAATGCAAAAAAAGGATATACATGGAAACTGTAATTGTCCTTTTGGAATTATTACATGGAAAATATTACATGGAAACTGGTATGTAATATTTTATTATTCATAGAAAAAATAAAATATTAATGATAAATTGAACAACGGTTAAATTTTACACATTTATACAGACTTATTATTATAATTGATTAATTTTCACATAGGTTAGTTAAAACGATATCCTACTACCAACCAATTTACTGGAAAATGCAATTTTTTATTTCTATAATTCAGATTGATATTACATTTATTCCCCTACTTATTCCATTTTTATAATTCAGATACAAGAATAATTTATCAATGTAGATTGTATTCTAGATGCAGCAAAATATTTAATTTTGATAAAAATACAATAATTAAACAAAATAGCAAATGTTGACTTCTCTACCAATTCTCAGAAGTTTTTTATAAAATGATGTTTTTCTCACTACACACTCAGTAACACACTAAATGTATAATTTCTGTATGGAAGAGTCAGTTAAGAAGTACTTTGTCCAGGATGTATATTACTCATCACAATTTTGAAATTTTTTAATTCCATGATATACATATGGCAGTTACATTATACTTATATATTCCTGAGTTTAAAACAATATTACATTGATCTCTAATAAACTAGTAGACTCCTTGCTATAGGAATTTACATTAAATCAAATTTTGAACAGACAATTTGTGAAGCGTTATAAACCAAACTAGAAACTAATAGCTATACAATAGTTAAACTGTTAGGAAGTCATCTAGACTCTAAGCTTAGTTGGAAAACTCATACCCATGTACTAATGTACTTGATTGTCTTGAATAATATTTTTGTTGAAAAAAATTAAAATTATGTACCAGCACCAGTTTAGTTAAAAAAGCGTATTTTCCACTCTTTCATTCCCATATTTTGTATGGAGCTCTTCTCTGGGGTAACTCCAGTGGTACTAAGGATGTTTTCCTTTGCCAGAAAAAAGCTTTGCGCACTATGTTTAGTATGAATAGTACTGATTCTTGTAAGTCAATTTTTATTGAACATGGAATACTCACTGTGTCTTCTATTTTCATTCTACAGAGCTTAATGTATGAAAAAGAAACGAACCAATTTAACTTGAGAGGCTCTACTCACAGGTATAACACTAGAAGTAATGAATTGTTGGATGTTAAATATGCTAGGCTTACTAAAACACATCACACATATATGTATGTTGGTTTGAAACTTTTTAATATATTGCCTTTGATTACCAGAAATAATACATGTAAGAATTTAAAAAAATGTAATCTATAAGTGGTTAAAAGAGAACGCCTTTTACAATATTGATTAGGTGAACACTAGCAGTATTAAAAGTATAACGTTTTGAAAAATTCTACAGAACTGTGTTACCTTTTTGTTGGTGCGTATCTTAATATTGTATTTTATGACCTGTATTTAAAAAATTTGTTTATACTGTATATTACCTTAATATAAACTTAACCTTTATAATATTGACATGTGTTTCATATAGCACTATACGTTTTATTTGTAAATACTGTATTTGAATGACTTTGTCAATACACTAAGTCTTGATTCTTAGTTATAAATCACTAGAAACTACAAATTAAAAACAAGCATATACAATGAACCTGGCAATCATTGACATAGTGATAGGGAAGACCCCCATCTTCTTCCCACCCAGCATATACTCAGCAACAGTGTCTTGCTTCTTGAACCAACCATAGTAGACTCCAATGAGTAGTGAGAGAAACAGCATCGCACAAAAAACAAAGTACTCAACCCAGTTGAACATCATCGCTGCTGACTTCAGTTCTGATACCCCAGACATCCTGCTGAAGTTAATCAAAATATAAACCCCAATAACCAAATATACTTCATTTTCCAAATACACAATATTTATCCTTGGCAGATGTTTCTTAATGCGTGATATGGGAGGATTGTATGTTAAAAATATTGTTTTTCAACAATATGTATAAAAAAATGTCTTTATTAAGTCTGCAAATCTTTACATTACTGAAAAGAAACTATAATTGGTTTAATTTCTTCCATTACTAAGCTGATTTTCTATTGTGATGTGTTAGTCAAGAAGCGAGCCATTTTTCTATGTCTTATTGCTATTAAAATAATTATCAGGATAGATTTGTGCGTTATAATAATATTGATATGTGTGAGACAAGAACTAGCAGGAATTGGCATGTTTTTACATGCAGATTAACAAAGATTTCGAACAGCTTTCCATGTTCTGGTATGATTGTTCAATTGATTGCTTTTGTTCAGTCTTTGCCAAAAACAAAGTTAACAAAATCACTAAATCATGGTTGCTCCTTAAATGTCTGTGTTTTACAAAGGGGGAGGATATTTATAAGCTCATCAGTTGGCTGTTTACAACCTTCATATTGTATCCACACACAAAAATTAAGTACATTTTTTAATTAACAGCAAACTATAACACCTGTTAAAGGGCACAACTATGAACATTACCTTCACTACAGTTGAGAATACTTTAACTAGCTATGAAGTGGAATTTAGTAGCTAGCTAATAACGAGAAAATTAATATATGAGAACATACAATTGGGTATGGTACAAAAATACTAATCTCCATCTTTTTAAGATAATGAAAGTGACAAGTTGGGTATGTATATTTCATTCTTAATCCTCTTTAAAGCTTGTCAAGCAATTAAACACTGAGGAAGCAGACACTCTATCTGTAAACCAAACACACGAGGACATTCAAGTACACAAGTTCAGGGTCGTAGCAAATTAAAAGATCTGAGTCGCTAAAAAGTTGATTTAAGGTCATCTTATTTTAGATCCAAACAAATGTATCTCCTAAAATTATACATTATTTTCAACTTACTTCTTGGTTTCTGTATTAAATTTATAAAGAAAATTACATACCTATCAGTACTAGTAGAACCAACTTATAAATATTTTGCTCACTTACGCTTTAGCAAACCTGAATGGATTTATACAGGAGCCTTTTTAACATTGGTAATTTTAAGGGTTATGTTGACAAATAATGCACACAGTCTCTCTTCATTATACACAGTATTTGATATAAGAAACAAGGTAAAATGTTATATGAAATTCAGATTTTTGAATAGGAGTTTCTCACACTAACAATCAACAAAAATTTTTAATCCATTGTGTTAGTTTATTAATAGTCGGTTGCCTGCTAGGTTACTATGGATCTAAATATGATGAATCATGAGGATCCACCAACACTGATGATCGTGATCGTATATGAGAACTGTTACTCCAGTTTGTACTCAGCGTCGATCTTCGCTCTTGTGATGCTGATCATGAGGATCCACCACCACTGATAATCGTGATCATATAAGAGAACTACTCTAGTTTGTACTTAGCGTCGATCTTCTGATGCTGATCATGAGGATCAATCAACACTGATGATCGTGATCATATAAGATAACTGTTACTCTAGTTTGTACTCAGCGTCAAACTTCCCTCTTGTGATATTGATGATGAGGATTCAATGCTACTGATGATCGTGATGAAATAAGAGAACTTTGAGAGCTACTTTAGTTTGTACTCAGCGTCAAACTTTGCTCTTGTGCTAACAAGAGGATCTCTACGAACTACAGAAATCAAGGCAGAAAAAAGCCCCACCTCTTATTAGTATGTACATTATTTGTAATAAATCATAACAGTCTCTCATCTCAACTGATGAAAGTACCGGTGGTACTAAAAATGTGTGTGATATGTTGTGTCTAAATATATTTTCCTGTGTCTCATGTCAGTGAACTTGTTTACATTATTGCCTGGCCTAGTCCCCTATAACCTTTATCATCACTTCTTTGACAATCTGTAAATTAATAACCTATAATTATCAACTGATTTGAGTTTGAAACAATTCAAACAGGAAGATCATGGGAGAAGGAAGGACTCCAGATCACAGTCAAATGTGACATAACTGTCAGGGCATAAATATTTCACTGGGTTGACGAGCATAAATGATTTTAGTTTAGTGTAGTAGTGTTTGAATAAAATTGTTAAGATATGTATATATATATATATATATATATAGCATATGGGGTTAGAGGTCCATTCTCATCCGGATATATTAAACTGGTCACTGCGTCTACCCTTTTTTGCAAAATCAGGAGTTTATGTTTTGCAAAGAGCTTATGTTTAAATATATGCCAGTTCATTGTCAATTGTGTACAGTTAGTGCTCAAATTTGTTTTTCTTCGTCTAGTCTGTTGACTTGTATGAAAATATATTCAACTAGGGGCAACTCCTGCTTGCTTTGCTTGCCAACCCCGTTGCTCGCTATGCTCATGAAGGAAGCTTGGATTTCGGCCTCGCTAGGGTGCTCTATTAAAGGCCTCTTTGTGGAACTCGGCCTAAGGCCTCACGGTGAAAAGTTCGGCCTGTGGCCTTACCAAGGCACTCTGCTTCAGTTCCATTTTTGGGTCTCAGCAGGTCGCCTCATGAGGGAGATCAGTCTACAAATTCTTAACCAATTTTAATTTATTTTTTATTTTTAAAACGCCAATCGTCTTAAAAATAAAGGGAAGATGAGGGATATGAGGGAATATGGATTTCAAATGAGTGTAGATGAACGAGAGTAGTCATTGTTACTATCTGAGTTCGACTATCTGAGCTCAGAAAGGACTATTTATTAATAACCCAATAGCCAGGGCAACTACGTGACCTACAGCTTTTTATATGGAATCTGATTTTCAGCTAACTGACAAGTCTGACACTCAGTTCTCTTCCCTACACAACATCTAAACCTTGACTACCATCCAACATGGACACCCAGACTTATCTAGTAGTGTACACGTCAATAATAACTATTGAGCGGACGCCTACAATCTCCCAAACATTTTGTCCCCAAGTAGCTGGGTTACAGCACTCTGCCACCAGTGCCGACTATTTAACCATGGATTTTGGTTTTAGGGGCATTGGAGCCCATGAACATAGTCTTTTCTAAAATCTGATGGTATATTAGTAATTAATTTGATATCCCACTTGGGTATTCTAGTTTAACCATTGAGTATAGTAAAATCAATGGTTTAACACTATCCAATTTTGGGTTTTGGAGCATATTTTTTTATTTGTGGGCCATTTGTCCCTTATTAATTGTCCTTTTAGAAATCTGATGGTATATTTGGATTCAAGAGAAAAATAGCTTTAATTTGATACCACCCCTTGAGTAGATAACATCAGTATTCAACAAATTTATATTTTTTTGTTTCAATTTTTGGGCCCCCCACCCCAAATTTTTAGTTTTTAAGCCGAAATTCATATATAAGGTGAGCGTTTGTTATGCGTGTAGAACTGTGAATTTTTTAAACTTTTACTCAAGATTTTCCTCAAGTTAGGTCAGGAATACTTCTTTTTTGTGCTTTTCATATAAGAAATAACATTGGGGCAGTTTTGGGGGTAAAAAAGCTGCCATTTCAGAACTATGAAGAATTTTTTAAAATCCCTTCTTATTGCACACCTACAATATAGGACCAATCATCCTACAAAATTTCAGCCTCGGAAGTTAGTGGTTTTTGAAAAACAGTAATCAGTGAGTGAGTGGTACTTGGCTTATAATATATATATATATATATATATATATATATTTAAATTTCATAAAAATTGAAATTTGCCCATATAGGTATTTTTTGTTTCTTCACTGCTTGGTGGCTACACAAGACAACTTTTCAGACGAATATTTTGAAACCTGTTAGCTGTTTCAGGTTTGTATCCCTTATTTTCTTATGATTTACAAGCCCTCACCAGTTGCAGAGAACTGATCAATTTGTATTAGTAAAATAATGTTCATACCTAAACAACTAAAATATCATCTTAGTTATCTTTGAGCACAGTTAAAGCTTGACTGCCAACACAGTCCATCGTACTATCTAGAAGCTAAAGTACGTCACATCAGAGAAAAAACAAGAGCAAACACTAAAGAAATATGCACAAACTTCTCAACCCTGTTATACTCTCAATGCAAATGTTGAGTATAATAGGTATGAATCTTTAATGAGTATGTTAAAAGACTTGGCAAAAAAATTTAATACATCGGGCCCACAATTGTTACAATTTATATATGAACACTATGCAATAAAGGGACCAAATATTTATGAATATAAAAATTGTTAAGATGGTTTTCTGAGCTTCAAAGTTGTTAACTACAAGTAAGACAAATAAAAAGACCTTATATTGACAGTGCATTATTTCAATTTAATTTGTTGTTATATTGTCTCAAAATAAAAGCACCCATTACATACTAAATTATCAGAAGTATATTAAATAATGGCCTTGCAAATATCAAAATGACTGCGCAAAAATGTCTGTAAGAAAAGTGGCAAATTTATGAAAGATACAATAGATTAATAATAATATAACATTATATCTTATTTATGATAATACATGTGTTTATGATTACTTTGTGTAGTATTGTGAAACGTTATTTGCAATTATACCTATTTGAAATAAAAAATATCCATTACCTGACCAACAATTTAGACCCCTTACAGTAATAATTTAGAAGTGACTCCAAAGGAACACATTATCTAAAGGAATATGGCTAAATCTTTGAAACAACAATTTTCTCTTTATCTTAGTTTGAAGATAAGAGGATTTAGAACCTTTATTATGTCTTACAGGCAGCCAATGTAATTATTTGTTTATACACATTGGGGTTGTGTTAATTTTAGTTCAGAATACCAACCATGAAAAAGTTTATCTTTACATGAACTGTAATTAGTAGAAAGATCATTCTGACAGAGCCTTTCTTGACGTAAGTCACTGAACTGTCATTTTTACAGTTCTATTTTGTTGATATTTTAAATGTACTGATTTTAATTGAGTATTTCGTGTACACTGTTATTTATTCAACTGACACATACATACTAAACTAAATAAATGAAAAAGTACTCAAAAGATAGTTAAAATATATACCACAAGCCTTTCAGTAACCAAATCTCTTCAGCTCCTCTGTAACATTAATTTAAGGTTGCCGTTTCCCAAATTGCCTTGTCAGGAAAGTAAATTGTCCTGCCGTCTTACCATTCGAGAACCAAAACATGCTGTTCTATTTCAACGTATGATTCATGTTTATTACTATAATTAGTTTATAGTGAACACTGTAGGATAACTTAAGGTCCAATACAGTGGACTATAGATTGTTATTATGAGTTTTTAACTTAAAATCTTCAAGAATATATTGCTTAGCAATGAAATTGGACGATAATTTGTTATATCCTTTTTTGAAGATGGGTTTTATTTCTGAGTTTTAATTTACTGGGAAAATACCAGTCTAAAATGACTTGTTTACAATGAGTGTTATGACTGAACTTATAATTTCAGATGATAACTTCAATAACATAACTGGTATTTCATCCCAACCACAAGATGAAGTATTTTTTGAGCTTCTAATAATATTTTTTCCTTACCATTTATGATTGTACAAAAGTCTTTAAGTTTTTTTTGTTTGTACTGAGACTTTATTAAATAACATTGGGTATTTAAAGATAATTTGTTACATTGGAATAATGAGTGTAAAAGACTTAGCTAATTGTTTTGGATTTCTAATTTCTTTGTCTTGCAGGTTCAAAACAACTTTATTGCATCTTTATGTTCAAAACCAATTTCCTTTTTTACTACTGTCCAAGTTGCTTTAAATTTACTTTGAGAATTTTGTATGAATTTATCATTTTTCAATCTCTTAGCAGTTTTAACTATATTATTGAATTTTTTTATATCTTTTCATAATTTAAGAATGTAGGATTTTTACTACTTTTTGCCAGCTTGTGTAATTCTCTTTTTTAAGAGGCAGACACTTTGATACCTTTTGTTATCCATAATGTTTACTTATTATCTTTTTAATTAATTGGTTTATTTGGACAGAATTTGTTCATGCAAAAAACAAATTTTCTTTGAAATTGCTTTTAATTGTTGTCTACTGAATCCGTAAAAACTAAATCATCCACTACCAAACTTAATCTATCCAGAAAACATCTTTTATTATTGTCATCATATAATTTTACTTTAGTATGTCTTACTTTTAAGGCTTCAATATGGTAATTTAATCAAAAGGGCATTGTGATCTGACAGAAATATCTATATTAGAGAGGATAGTTCCTCCATAATTCGAGCTAATAAGAATATTATCTATATAGCTACTAATGTTGATGTTATTCTTGTTATTATCAACTTCTTAGTGCTTTACTGATGGTTTAAATAGTTTTTTTTATTTAGAATTCTTTAATCTAAATGTTGTTTGTGTCTAACTAAGTATTTGAAGTAAAATGTTTTGTTTTATTTCAAAATTGATTGTAGCCTGGCTACTTTGTCAGTCACTTTATCTCATTAATCAGACTATAACATGAGGTAAGCATTGATCTTGGGTCCACTGTGTAAGAGTTCCAACCTTGCAGACTGGAAAAATAAATAACAGGATAACTAAAATAATAACTCCTCAATTACTAAGGAGACCATTCGCTCCACGAAAAACTTAAAAAAATGTAATTCCACTGTAAAGTTAAATGTGAAATTTTATATATGATCAACTGTCCTATTGGACCATAAGATGGCTTTTGTAAACAATTGATTTTTTATAGTTAAATGTGTGAAACTTTAAATTTTATTCTTGAAGATTTTAGTCTCTCTCTCTCTACTCACCTGAAGAAAATGCCTGTGGTGTTGAAAATTTGTGAGATTATGTCTATTTTGTGACTACTACTCTGATGTTAGTGAACTTGTCTTCTAAGGTAAGTTTGCTGATGTCCTATCTCTCTAATATACTAATTCCTGGCCTAGTGCCCTTTAACCTAACCTAAGTTAAAAACTCATAATATCAATTTACTGTCCACTGTATCAGACCTTCAGTTATCCTACAGTGTTCACTATAACTAATTATAGTGATAAACATAAATCATACATTGAAATAGAACACCATGTTTACTTTGTACAAATGACGATACGTCAAAAACTAAGTGCGGAACCTACAGTGTCGCTAGAAAGTTTAGGGACACCTGTCTGAAAGAGAAATGTTACAGTTGGCCCTAAACTAACTAATTTCTCAATGCTATTGATTGTTGGCTGTTTTAAGGACATCAATTCAAGTTTTTATTCAAAATTTCAATATTTTATCTCCAAAAATGTGGAAGAAGCATGCATTAATGTATTTTAAGGAACTGCCAAAAAAACCTTGTTTTTTAGTTATTTTATTTTTATAACTTCTTAACGGCTTGCCATATTGTAATGAAACTTGCACAGTACTTTTATTATAATATGATGATCATTTAAAAAAATATGTCATGTTACAAATAAATTTTGTACTCAACTGGTCAGGGTACAAATAAAATTTTATTTTCGAACATTTTATAACAAAAAATGTGAGTTTTAATTTCGCTTCTACAAGTAGACGCCTTCATTTACAGACATGCGGTCTGCACGTCATTGTTCCTCTGGCGGTTGTTTTGTGAAACAAGCCTGCGCGCGCATTCCACACTGCCATTGTGACAGTTGTACTGCAATCTTCTTATTTCGCTGTTTATTTCGCTGTTTTGTGAAAGTTAAAGCTGTGATTATGGGCCGCTCATCTGTGTCCGAGGACATTAAATGGCAAGTTATCGGTATGTATAAAACCGGTAGTTCATACCGAACAATTGCATCCAAGTTACATGTGTCTAAAACATGTGTTGAAAATACAGTGCGACGTTTTAACCTAGCCGGTACCGTGATTGATGCCCCGCGGAGTGGTAGGCCACGTAAAACCACGCCTCGGCAGGATCGTAAGCTACTCGTGATGAGCAAAAAGGACCGAAATGCAAGTGCACCTGATTTACTAAGCAGCATGAAACAAGATGATGATCGTTACAATGTGAGTGTAGCAACTGTGAGTTCCAGACTTAGAGATGCAGGTATGAAATCATTTTACGCTATCCGCAAACCTTTGTTAAATGACAAGGCCAAAAAGACACGCCAAGTTTGGTGCAAGGCTCGATTAGGGTGGACAAAAGAAGCTTGGCGGCGTGTTTTGTTTTCTGATGAAAGCCGTTTTGAACTATTTCCAAGGCGCAGAGTTAGGGTACGACGTACCAATACTGAAAAATTTCTACCAGCATGTGTAGCGCCTGCAGTTCAGGCCGGTGGCGAAGCAGTGATGATATGGGGTTGCATTTCAAGTGAGGGTCCTGGGGAGCTTCAGTTCGTTGAAGGCACAATGAACAGTATTAAATATTGTCAAACTCTAGAAGAATTCATGTTACCATCTGCCAATAAATTGCTTGGTGAAAATTACATCTTTCAACAAGACAATGCACCGTGCCACAAATCAAGACACACACAAGAATGGTTCAGTAATCATGATGTTGAGGTTCTGAAGTGGCCACCACGAAGCCCGGATCTTAATCCGATAGAAAATTTATGGAATACCATGGCCAGTCGTCTAGCGAAGAACAAACCCAAGAACAAAGCTGAACTGAAGTTCATGTTGGCACAGATATGGCGGAGTATCAAGAAGGAAGACTGTCTGACACTCATTGATTCGATGCCAAAACGGATCAAAGAATGTTATAAAGCTAATGGAGGACCTATTGATTACTGATTTGTATGTATTCATGTCCATTTTACTATTTTGTATAATTTAAATATTTGTTTCCATTAAAAATAAACTTTTGTCAGAAATTTGTGTTTTTTTTAAGCCTGTTCCTAAACTTTTTAGCGACACTGTACTCTGTTACCAAATCGGCCAATTAAAAAGATATTTATAGGTAAAATTCTGAATTCTAAATTTTTAAGTTTAGAATTGGCTGTGCTATCAATAACTCAGTAAAACTAATGCCTTTTCAAATTCAGCATGTAATTCTACATAATAATGTGCATTATAATTCTCATTTCAGAAAAAAATTGTTTTTGTCAATTTTTGCATACTATATACCGGTAGCCTTGCTATTTTTCCACTAAAAATTTTCCATCACCAATATGGTTGAAAACTTTGTACAAATGTCAATACGTCAAAAACTAAGTGTGAAACCTACTCTGTTGCCAAATTGGCAAATTTAAAAAATATTTATAGGTCAAATTCTGAATTCTAAATTTTCAGAATTCAGACCCAGACACACACAATTTTTGTATTGTTTTTCTTTAAAATTGTCTATGCAAAAATTGATAAAACACTTTTTTTCAATATTTAACTTATAATGCATCATTATTATGTAAAATTTCATGCTGAATTCAAAAACGGCAATCGTTTTGCTGGATTATTGTTAACAAGGCCAATAGATTAACTTTTCAAAAATTTAGAATTCAGAATTTTACCTACAAATATTTGTTAAATTGCTCAATTTGGCAACAGAGTAGGTTCCGTACTTAGTTATGAGGTATTTGTGGTATTTTCCATACCCATATCGGTGATGGAAAATATTTTTGTTGAAAAAAATATTTTCAACATTGTTTAGGAATAGGATTGGCCATTCTCGTTCAATCAAGTTTTTAGACTTTAAAAGAAAGCCATTAGAATCATGTTCAAATTGAATTATAGAGTTGTGCCAGGGAGCTTGAGTTGCTGACTTAGCCCTACCTTTATATACTCGTAGAGGCTATTGCAATTTGTTGCGTGGTGCAGACATCCATCATTACAGTACAAAAGAACGTACAGCTACCATGTTCAGATGCACAGAACAACAGCATTTGAACGCATGCAATCACAAGCTGGTGTCAGACTAATTAACTCGCTTCCAGTAAGTATATTTATATATAAGTATACAACACTCACCAAACAAAAACGAATTCAAATACCGATTGAGAAACCTAATGGTGAGTAAAGCATTTTACTCTGTGAACAAGTTTATGTCATGCCGCTGAGAACAATAGATAGAAATAATAAAATTTATATTGTTTGACATTTATAGCTATTCGATTGCCATATATATAAAAAAAGATAATATTTAGCAATCTTTTGTGATGTTTAATAATCGAGATCGATTTCGGTCTCAAAAGACCATCTTCAGTTGTACAGATATAAGGTTATAAAAATACTTAACTGTAGAATAATTAATTTAACACCTGATATTATAAAACTTTAATGGACATCATAGATGAAAATTGTTAAGTATCAACATGTCATCTTAATCCTTGAAAAACATTTATATACCATTATCCTTGTAAACGGTTTTTAACATCAACAATTTTTAGCTGCTATGTTTTTAATCAGAAATGCTTCAGAACCTTATATTTTAATTTTTTAAATTTCAAAGTAAAGTGTTATAAGCAAAAGAAAAAACACTACAGGAAAATGAGTCTGACAGGCATCATGAACTGGAAACAAGCTATGCTAATCACCCTTAGTAGGAACAGATATACTTCACTACCACCATCCACAGGAGAGCTATTTAGGAATTTTTTAAGCTTTAAGAATAATCTCAGCTTTAACACTACCAGTAACAAATTTGGAATTATTCATAAAAAAATACACATTATTGATTTGATACATTTATTGATATTAAAAGGAACAGTCGCTGGTTAGGACGGAGTAATGAACGGCTCATTATTGGCACATAGAACAGATAACTATAACATATAAAATTGATTACAATGTTATTAACGAAACATCCACTCTTTCATGATACTTATCATTGGGTAGGCTAGACATGCAATACCAACATAATATTGCATAGATTGATGTACATTTCAAAAACAGGATTAGATAGCATGATCTGACAACTAAATGAGATTATTCACCCTAAGGTAAGTTAATCTCAGTACACAGGCCAAAACAAGGTGGAATCCTACATTTTTCACTTCAATGGCCATTTTGAAAATACTTCATTGGCTGTTAAACCTAGAAAAATTCTTTTAATCAAAAAAGGGAAGCCTTAGTCAGTCTCTCCAAAATACAACCCATTTAGAGCATTGTTAAACATAGATTTATATTTGAATTAAATGCATATACCGGTTATAAAAAAGTGTAATTTATGAAAAAAAAAAAAAAAGAAAAAAAAATGCTCTACAACAAATATAAAAATGGTCCTAGACACAGCCATTATAAATAGTCTAAAATGGAAATCCTGGTTTTTAAAAAAATTTTTTCAATATTTCTTTGGGTTGGTTTAGTAATAAAAAAAATTAGTGTAATTGAACAATGCTCAAGGAAACGGAACAATTTGTAACTTTGTGTATAAAACACTTGTCCGAATGAGATGAATAATATAAAACTCAAATGTAAATTATCCTACCTAGAGAATCATTGGAGAGCAGTGTTCACACTGTAAGGACCACAAACAAACTGTAAAAATTACCAACTTTTCAATCACATTGCAGAACATACTTCCAACCTAATGAATATGTGTGATTATTTTACTGTTAACAATTTGAACATAGTATTTTGATTGAGTATTAGATAATGATTTCGTAAAAGTATGTGTCAGTTAGGCCTGCAGCCACCTTTACAGTCACTTGGCAGTATTTAAAATGTATGAGCAATGTTTTCACATAGATATTTCAATTCTAATAGTAGTATAAAGTATATTTAGCAAGATTTTCAGTCAGGACAGACAAACTTAGCAGCTAATTTAACTCTAACAGAGCTAATTTAAGCAGTCCAAAATATTTATACTCTTTTAGTAAAAATTAACTGAGGTATATTTTTTAAATCAATAAATTGTTGTCCGTGTTTATTTGAATTTTGTTAGTGGGAAAATTGTTGATTAAACATTTTTTCCTGAAACACCCTTCAACAGTAACTACAAACAAATTACATTAATTAACATAAGAGCAATAATGTGCCTTACTTGCTGTAGAGGACTGAATGCCTAATTGTGCTAAATTGAATGTAATTCCATTTTGCCCACTTAAAGTTGAATTTTCTTAACTATAATAAAGTTTAAATAAAATCCTGATTAACAAGATTAAAAATAGGCCATGGTTTATTCAAGCCTGTATTATTTATAAAATTGCTCTTTAATTACACATACCATAAATATTATGACTATGAATGTGTCTTGCAATGTATATCATTTATTTTTTTGCACCATAAAAAACTATTTCTACAATTTTTTAAGTACGTTTAAAATCAAAATATAAAAATACAACACATATTTACCATTTACAAGTGTATGGCTACCACTGTACGTGTATGGGTAGGCGGGTGGGTCAGTACCACTGTACATGAATGAGTGGGCGGGTGGGTCAATACCACTGTACGTGAATAGGTGGGCGGGTGGGTCAATACCACTGTAAGTGTATGGGTGGGCGGGTGGGTCAATACCACTGTACGTGAATGGGTGGGCGGGTGGGTCAATACCACTGTATGTGTATGGGTGAGCGGGTGGGTCAGTAACACTGTACGTGAATGAGTGGGCGGGTGGGTCAATACCACTGTACGTGAATAGGTGGGCGGGTGGGTCAATACCACTGTAAGTGTATGGGTGGGCGGGTGGCTCAATACCACTGTACGTGAATGGGTAGGCGGGTGGGTCAATACCACTGTACGTGAATGGGTAGGCGGGTGGCTCAATACCACTGTATGTGAATAGGTGGGCGGGTGGCTCAATACCACTGTACGTGAATGGGTAGGCGGGTGGGTCAATACCACTGTAAGTGTATGGGTGGGCGGGTGGCTCAATACCACTGTAAGTGTATGGGTGGGCGGGTGGCTCAATACCACTGTACGTGAATGGGTAGGCGGGTGGGTCAATACCACTGTAAGTGTATGGGTGGGCGGGTGGCTCAATACCACTGTAAGTGTATGGGTGGGCGGGTGGCTCAATACCACTGTAAGTGTATGGGTGGGCGGGTGGCTCAATACCACTGTAAGTGTATGGGTGGGCGGGTGGGTCAATACCACTGTAAGTGTATGGGTGGGCGGGTGGGTCAATACCACTGTAAGTGTATGGGTGGGCGGGTGGCTCAATACCACTGTACGTGAATGGGTAGGCGGGTGGGTCAATACCACTGTAAGTGTATGGGTGGGCGGGTGGGTCAATACCACTGTAAGTGTATGGGTGGGCGGGTGGCTCAATACCACTGTACGTGAATGGGTAGGCGGGTGGGTCAATACCACTGTAAGTGTATGGGTGGGCGGGTGGCTCAATACCACTGTAAGTGTATGGGTGGGCGGGTGGCTCAATACCACTGTACGTGAATGGGTAGGCGGGTGGGTCAATACCACTGTAAGTGTATGGGTGGGCGGGTGGCTCAATACCACTGTAAGTGTATGGGTGGGCGGGTGGCTCAATACTACTGTACGTGTATGGGTGGGCGGGTGGCTCAATACCACTGTACGTGAATGGGTAGGCGGGTGGGTCAATACCACTGTACGTGTATGGGTGGGTGGGTGGCTCAATACCACTGTACGTGTATGGGTGGGCGGGTGGCTCAATACCACTGTACGTGTATGGGTGGGCGGGTTGCTCAATACCACTGTACGTGAATGGGTAGGCGGGTGGGTCAATACCACTGTACGTGAATGGGTAGGCGGGTGGGTCAATACCACTATACGTGAATGGGTAGGCGGGTGGGTCAATACCACTGTACGTGTATGGGTGGGCAGGTGGCTCAATACCACTGTACGTGTATGGGTGGGCGGGTGGCTCAATACCACTGTACGTGTATGGGTGGGCGGGTGGCTCAATACCACTGTACGTGTATGGGTGGGCGGGTGGCTCAATACCACTGTACGTGAATGGGTGGGCGGGTGGGTCAATACCACTGTAAGTGTATGGGTGGGCGGGTGGCTCAATACCACTGTACGTGAATGGGTAGGCGGGTGGGTCAATACCACTGTAAGTGTATGGGTGGGCGGGTGGCTCAATACCACTGTACGTGAATGGGTAGGCGGGTGGGTCAATACCACTGTAAGTGTATGGGTGGGTGGGTGGCTCAATACCACTGTAAGTGTATGGGTGGGCGGGTGGCTCAATACCACTGTACGTGAATGGGTAGGCGGGTGGGTCAATACCACTGTAAGTGTATGGGTGGGTCAATACCACTGTAAGTGTATGGGTGGGCGGGTGGCTCAATACCACTGTACGTGAATGGGTAGGCGGGTGGGTCAATACCACTGTAAGTGTATGGGTGGGCGGGTGGGTCAATACCACTGTAAGTGTATGGGTGGGCGGGTGGCTCAATACCATTGTACGTGAATGGGTAGACGTGTGGGTCAATACCACTGCAAGTGTATATGGGTGGGCGGGTGGCTCAATACCACTGTAAGTGTATGGGTGGGCGGGTGGCTCAATACCACTGTACGTGAATGGGTAGGCGGGTGGCTCAATACCACTGTACGTGTATGGGTGGGCGGGTGGCTCAATACCACTGTACGTGTATGGGTGGGCGGGTGGCTCAATACCACTGTACGTGTATGGGTAGGCGGGTGGCTCAATACCACTGTACGTGTATGGGTGGGCGAGTGGCTCAATACCACTGTACGTGTATGGGTGGGCGGGTGGCTCAATACCACTGTACGTGTATGGGTGGGCGGGTGGCTGAATACCACTGTACGTGAATGGGTAGGCGGGTGGGTCAATACCACTGTACGTGAATGGGTAGGCGGGTGGGTCAATACCACTATACGTGAATGGGTAGGCGGGTGGGTCAATACCACTGTACGTGTATGGGTGGGCGGGTGGCTCAATACCACTGTACGTGTATGAGTGGGCGGGTGGCTCAATACCACTGTACGTGTATGGGTGGGCGGGTGGCTCAATACCACTGTACGTGAATGGGTAGGCGGGTGGGTCAATACCACTGTACGTGAATGGGTGGGCGCGTGGGTCAATACCACTGTAAGTGTATGGGTGGGCGGGTGGCTCAATACCACTGTACGTGAATGGGTAGGCGGGTGGGTCAATACCACTGTAAGTGTATGGGTGGGCGGGTGGCTCAATACCACTGTACGTGAATGGGTAGGCGGGTGGGTCAATACCACTGTAAGTGTATGGGTGGGCGGGTGGCTCAATACCACTGTAAGTGTATGGGTGGGCGGGTGGCTCAATACCACTGTACGTGAATGGGTAGGCGGGTGGGTCAATACCACTGTAAGTGTATGGGTGGGCGGGTGGGTCAATACCACTGTAAGTGTATGGGTGGGCGGGTGGCTCAATACCACTGTACGTGAATGGGTAGGCGGGTGGGTCAATACCACTGTAAGTGTATGGGTGGGCGGGTGGCTCAATACCACTGTAAGTGTATGGGTGGGCGGGTGGCTCAATACCACTGTACGTGAATGGGTAGGCGGGTGGGTCAATACCACTGTAAGTGTATGGGTGGGCGGGTGGCTCAATACCACTGTAAGTGTATGGGTGGGCGGGTGGCTCAATACTACTGTACGTGTATGGGTGGGCGGGTGGCTCAATACCACTGTACGTGAATGGGTAGGCGGGTGGGTCAATACCACTGTACGTGTATGGGTGGGCGGGTGGCTCAATACCACTGTACGTGTATGGGTGGGCGGGTGGCTCAATACCACTGTACGTGTATGGGTGGGCGGGTGGCTCAATACCACTGTACGTGAATGGGTAGGCGGGTGGGTCAATACCACTGTACGTGAATGGGTAGGCGGGTGGGTCAATACCACTGTACGTGAATGGGTAGGCGGGTGGGTCAATACCACTGTACGTGAATGGGTAGGCGGGTGGGTCAATACCCCTGTACGTGAATGGGTAGGCGGGTGGGTCAATACCCCTGTACGTGAATGGGTGAGTATCATTTTCTCAACTAGTCTCTGATAGTAAAAAAGACTTATTTGAAATTATAATAGTGCCTATTCATTTTTGTATAAAAGCACTTGTGAAGAATGTAAAAAAAATCATACAGTAAAGGCTGCAGATTTGACGTGCTTACTGAACAAATAAGTACAACAGACTAGTGAGTGGTTTATCAGTATAGTGCAGCGCCCCAACACAAAAGAGCTTGTGAAAACAACAACAGTAAATAACAGTATAACTGTTCAAAATGTTTGTTCAGATGGGTGTGTTTAGACACATTTGTTCTAATAATTTGACTAGTTAAAAATAACATTTCAAATAATTAGTTTTTAATTGTACTTTACATTTTATTGTATTTGATTGTCCGTTCGAGAACTCTTTCTTTAAGAAAGGACATAGCGTGGAACAGTTTTGATGGACGAAATAAGTTCCTTATTAACGATCCATCAATACCTGTAGGTGGGATGAACCTCCCTCGTAGGGAGTGGACATTATTGAATCGGTTCAGAACTGGAGTGGGCAGATGTAACTACTGGAAATATAAATGGGGATTGACAGTAGATCAGTCATGTGATTGCAGGGAGTCTATCCAAACAATGGATCACATAGTTACAGAGTGCCTCTTGCGCTGTTTTATTGAGGGATTAGCTAGCATAAATAGAATCAGTGAGGCAGATCTTTAATGGCTGGATAGACTGGATTTAGCTTTGTGACAGGAGATCATTTGTTATTTATTTTTTATTTTTATTAAAGTGTAATGACTTTTTGTCCAACTATAAAACTCAGCTTTTACATAATTTTAAATTTAAAAAAATAATAATAATCGTAGCTGACAAAAAAACCATATGTGATTTTATATATATATATATATATATATATATATATATATATATATAATATATATATATATATAATATATATATATATATATATATATATATATATAATATATATATAATATATATATATATATATATATATATATATATATATATATATATATGAGAGGACACAGCAGAAACTCAGATGGTAAGGCTATGTACTCAAATATGTATTGAATTGATTGTTTTTCCGTTGTTTTCCTTCATGGAGAGAGAATGTGACTACTAAAACTTTCATTACATTTTATTATTTATTTGTTGATGATGTTTAAATTACCAAGGAATTTTTGTTTTATCAAATTTGTTGCTTATTATGGTAAAATATTTTATGTACATATAAAAAACCATTACAAACCATCTAGTTCAACAACTCTCGAGTACAAATGTAAAGATGAACAATATGTAAACTACCTAATACCTGACATTTAAATATTTTAGCTTTTGAAATCACACCCAATGATGGATTTTATAGGCAATAAATCCAAAAGGTTACAACATTTTAAAAATGTGGTCAGTTGTGAAATTACATTTAATAGTACAGGGCCTAGACAATTATCAAACATGATGTTGTCTTGAAGACATTTAGTTACTCAACAAAAATAAGTAATAAGTAATTTATTAACAACTTTTTGGGTTTTTATTTTTATTGTCAAGAACAATGAACAAAGTGTCGCTAAGACATGATCGGTCGGTTTTATAACGTCGGTTGATCAATGAAAATAGAAAAAGAGGAGCAAAAGACAGTAATATCACCTAGATTACATAGATTGGATTGAAGTATTTTTTCAAGTCACAAAACTAGCTTACATTATGCTGTAAAACATGTAATGGAAAAATTCCCACTTGACGATTTATTTTTATAATCTAAATTAGTTCATTGACTCAGGTGATGATGTACTAATATTTGTGGATTACAGATATTGGTCACCATATTATTCTGTATTATCTTTTACAGCACTTTTATTGTATTAAAACTGTTGTGTCTTTTAGTTGTCTGTATTAATAATTAACAAGCTATTTAAATATTCATAATAATTTCACAAAAAATTACTGTTAATGTTGATTCCCAACCTAAACAAATAGAGAAGCTTAAGACTACATTTTAATATTTACTTGTTTAAAATAATATTCTTTAATTCATTCAAAATAAATGACTGGAATAACAATGTCCCAATTGAAATGCATATTTTATAAAAAATTAAAAAATTTTCAGAGAACATATCACCACATAATGTGTATAATATTTTAAGAAATGAAATAAAAGAAAATAAAAAATGTTTGAAATATAATATATTTTTAAACTTTGGCTAATTGCTAACATGTAATTTAATTTACCTATATAAACTTGCAAAAACATGAAAATAATATTACATAACTTTTCAAGTTTTCACTTTTAGACTTAGAAATAAACGCTGTTAAATAAAGTATAATACGAACATGGAAAATGTTGTCTATAAAAAACTGATTTAAAAGCATAATAAACTGAATATAAGGAACAATATTAATTATATTTTTATGCTACTTGACAGCACAAAAAAAAAATTGATTGTATAAAAAAAGTTAAAACTAAAAAGAAAACAGTAAAACTGTCATTTTCAAACATATATTACTTTCCTACAGTAAAAACATATTACCAATAAAGATAGATATTTTTAGTCTTTTACAAAATAAGTGGTAATTTACAGTTCAAGAAATTTTTAGTTGTTTATTAACTTAAACCATTACTACTACTAACCCACTTAATTATGATTAACTTAATAACCTTACAAAATGAACACAAAATAAGTCTTTAAAATTAATTAATATGTTTAGTTACACATTTATAAACATTGAAATACTAAATAACTAAAAACTAACAACCAAACAAATTTAATTAAAAACACAAATATTACTAGCTTTTCCAAACACAATTATGACAGATCTAACATAATACATTATTCTATAAATATTTCTTGATAAAATATTTAAAAACTAAATCGTATTTAGAGAGAACAGTCATAATTTGTATTACAATTCATTCATAGACAGTAAAAAAACCAAAAACAGGTAAATTAACAGGAAATTAGTTTTTTTAAATCTTATACTTCAAAACTTAACAGTAATTAAGTGCACAATTGTAACATTATAGTCGGCGAGTCACAAGAAGTGCTCTGAACCTCTTGCCTCTATGATATTGAAGGCGCACAATTGTACATATCATAATTAGTAATTCAACAGGTATAATACATGACTTGTGCTGTTCACAAGCGCCTTCAATATCACAGAGGCAAGAGGTTCAGAGGACTTCTTGTGACTCGCTGACAGTAGTTCCGCTTTCATGTATGCAAGATTTGCATGTATCAACATGAAATTCGTATAGATTGTATGTTTAAATGGGCAAATATGCAAATGCCTTAAAAAGATGGTCAACCATCTTTGCAAAAAGATGTTTATAACTTAAAGTTTTTCAAAATTTACCAAAATTGCAGTCAGATTATTTAAATTTTGTCAAGAGGAAAATAAACTTTAGTTTATCTACTGAATATTTAATTGCCGGGGGAAATTACTAATTAACAATTTAGATAAAAGAAAAAAGGAGGAATCCTAACCAAAGAATTTATTTATACAAAGAGATTTTGACCTTCAGCCACTTGAGGATGGTATGCATGGTCTAAGTTTTTGGAGCTTGGGTGGACGAAGCCTGTGGCACCCCAATAGGATTTCTCTATTAGGCATTATTCAAACGTTTAATGTTGATAACCTCCCCACCCACATGAACAAGAACAATGGCGATACTCCAATGTAAATTTCACTAAATTAAAAAAATATTTGCATGTTTTCATTATTAAATGTTGTATTATGAGCTTGGGGACCATTATTAAACTTTTGGAGTGTTGCAAAGTAATTTAATAGTTTTGATTTAAAAACAACCTTAAACTACGTTTTAAAAGTTACTCTGATTTTTTTTAGGTTATGTATGTTACACAGTGTTTTTAACTAGAAAATAAATCATGACCTCTTTTAAGCCTGCTTGTATATCATGTAAACATTATTTCACTCTTAAGCAGAACTTTTAAATGCTATCTGTTGATTGACAGGATTTATGCGAATGCATCGTACCCAGAGCACCAGGTCTCTTCTAATTCTAAGCCTCACACTAACAAGAACAATTTAAAAGCTCAGTACATGTAAACTATGTACTTACTTTATTTATTTCACATTTGTGTACATTGTTTCTTGCCATTTTGATTTTTGTAAACTATACTACTGTTTGTGGTTTGTTTCTATTGTAATACGTACATATATTTTTTGTATAAGTTTTTCAATGTATGGGTAGAAAAGAAAATAAAGATGGGTTATATGACTGATAAAAAAATTGATTCAACCAATTTGAAGACTGATTGTCTTACATTTCTGGGTGTCAGACTTTGGAGAAAAGTTCTGTCAATTGTAAAAATTATAACCACCTTAATCATTTTTGATAAAAAAATATAAATGATTTTGATTATAAAAAAAGTGGACGTCATAATGAATTATTTATGCTGTATAATTGGTTTATAAGTTTAATTGTTATTTTTCTTTCCTATAATACATACATACTATGCTGGTGATGCACACTTGATGCTGACGGCCTGAATTTGAAAGCAAGACTTATATACATATACATATCTGCAATAAAAGTATAAATTGAATCATAACAACATGTACAGAACTGTACCTTATTAACTGGCACCTCCAGAAATACTAATACTCTAAAAAAATTAGCTCAATATTAAGAGAAATTCTTGATTTACAATGCTGTAGCTACTACATGTGTTGATCTCAAGCTAAATAACGCTTCTGAGAATGTTGGAATCATATACTTTTATTTATCAGGAATGTACAATGGCCTCGTAACTATTCAGATTGTGACCATCACATTAAAATAAAGGTTGTTTATTTCTTCAGTAGTAAAATCAGGTAGGTTTCTACTACTAAATGCTTGACTATAGTAGTGTATAGCAGTACACGTGAAGGCAATAATGTCATGTTCAGTTCCTGATCATTTAGTTAACCTGTGTTTAACATTTTATTTCTCAACCCTTCCGTACTTATAGAATATTGCACTAGTTATTTGCCGCACAATGTTATTTGTAGTAACCTTGTCACCAGTAATCAGTGACCCAGTTAAATAGGGAAGTGTAACTACAACTTACTGCCATTTTTCAACTGTTATTAGAAGAAATAAACAACAAAAACATGCACAAAAATAAACACATTAAACTAAAAAGAATATAAACACAAAGGAATAGAAGACATACAAAATTATTAGAAGGAAATCTGCATGTCATTGAATGGTTAGATTCTGGTGAGTCTGCGAAAAAGATCACTTCAGAATTAGAAGTGGGAACAAGAACATACAAGTTTTTATTATTCTGTGTTTGTTAGCAGTATGTATAGTAATGCCATAGCCTACATTTTAAAATTATTTTACTAATTTTATTTTAAAGAATCACTATAATAACGTAGATCTAAGTGCAGACAGTCTGTAATACACACAACTAAAGTATTATTGACATTTTAAAGGTCATTATCCTCACTTAACCCTTAACTTCAGTGTATGACTATCCGGATCTATTCACTGACACATAGATCCAGACAGTCACAAGTCCACTGTACATGTTATTTTATTTCATTCAGTATCCAGCCTGAGGACATAGATTAGATTCTGTAAATATATAATAAAAACAATTTTTAAAAATTGTCATTAAAACAGTCCAACGTAACTAAGATCAGCATCCCTCAGGAACACATTTGAATAAAATATTTACCAAACATAATGTTACTAAATTCAAAATTAGTACCTATACACAAATCTACATCTTAAACATAAAATATAATTTCTTTACTTATAAAACTAGTTTTGTACATAATAAACTACAAATAACGAAATACTGAACTAAATAACAATTAAGTACTAACGTACTAATACTGAGAATGGCAAGAGAAAAAACAATATTTGATCATTGATTCTAAACTAATACACCAATCTGTAAATAAAATAACTTGTTATAACCAAAACAAGTGGTATAGCCACAATAAAACAAATCTGGACCTGAGATTATTTTCTTTATCCAAACTTAGTTTTATTTGTTTGAATAAGGTTGTTGGTGAACAACAGTGAGACTAATTTTCACTGTCATTTCTTAGCACATATAATTTATAGTTAGAATATTATGTTTCTTATTACTGTTGGATTTTATTTGTTGTTATTTGTATTGTTATTTCTTTGGATTATACATATGTTACATGCACATTGTTGATTTCATTTGTTTTTTGTGTTTTTTTTATTTATTTGTTGAATTGTTCATAGACTATATAGTATTTAATATTGTTTATTTATTGCTGATTTATAGTATATTTGTTTTATATAGTTATGTATATTATTTATTAGTTTATTTCCATTGTGTTAATATTTAATGCTTTGAGGCTTATGTGGAGTTAGGACTACCAATCGTAATCCAGAAGGAAGTTTGAAACAATCAAACAATTAATTGAGATAAACTCAAAAATAAAATAAAAATTAGGATTACTGATATCAAAAAATTAAATTTTTGAAAAAAAATGACTTTTATAATGGATAACAAATGTTATTTCGTTTCCTATGACCACGTTTCCTTGATGTTTGTTGATTTGTTTATTTATTTTTGTTTTGTTTATTAGTTGCTTTAAGATTACTCATATATTAAAGATATTTCATTATGATAAAATTAGTTGATCTCTCAAATAGCTATATGCTAGAGAGATTAAAAAAACAATGCAATGTAATATCAATTTAAGAAATAATAAATGATTTTGAATTTATTTTTATTAAACTATTCTAATATGGATATGTATCAAAGAAATACATTCCAAAAAATACACAAACAATAAACAAAACATATTGTAATGTGACGAGCCTTTAATGTCATAAGATGTGTTACTTACTACAGAACCAAGCAAAATTTCTTTTAATGAGATAGGGATTGATCTGAAGAGAAGAGTTAGCGAAAACTTTGAGACTTATTATTTTCTGGAAAATATTGGAATGTTGTTATTTATCTTACTTAGAAAGTCTCTGGCCATTTGCTAGAATATCACCTTCAAATTCTAACCAGAAACTAAGCATTCAAAGGATAAAAGTGCCAACGACATGTTATAAAATATCAAGATGTGCCAAAGTCAGAATGTCCAAGTTTTTGTCCTTCCTCAAACAATTCTTGGTTTGTGCCCTTTGGATCTCCTTGAACATCACATTTATGCCCCTGATCTCAGAATGTTTAACATTTCAACTGTCAACTCTCCTCAATTGTCAGTGGTACTCTATTTAAAATTCTATTCTTGAGCATCTTGTCATCTTTTCCCAAGCCAAGGTAAAAAAAGCATTAGTCTGCATAGCTCAGGGGTAGCTGAAAGTGTGAATTACAACGAGACAAGTCCCACTTTCAAATAGTCTTCTTTCATTCAATGCAGAATTGTGTGAGAAATTTTCTAAGCTACTTGACTTAAATAAACACGAATATTGAAAACTGTTTTATCTTTAACACTGATAACACATTTTATCTGATCACCAGAGAAGCCTCTAAACCATCAGTCAACAGAAATGAGTTTTGAATCACTCTTTAGCTAGTACTACACAAAAGAGCAGGAATATCTAGATTTATTCCACCAAAAACGCTGCATGTATCGTTAGAACAAGCTACAATTTTATCTCTCAATGAGCAAAGATGCTTATATCCCCAAGCAAAGATGGATGTAAAGCCCAAATGGGCCTTGTCAACCCAGGAAAAGTCTAGAGAAAGTTGTAGGACCCTCCCATTTCAGATAATAAAGTTTGATTTTCTGAAAATAATTTGCAACAATCAGATAAGTACATGTTAAGAGCTATCACTACTTAAGGTGCAGTTTGTCCTCGCTGTAGAAGGCAAGGAGTTACTGTTACAGTAAGGCAAGTTACTGGACGACAAGCAACTACAAGCTTCCAGATCCAAGATAGACAAGAAACTGTCGTCAGGTGGAGCAATACTTAACTGTAGGTAAACTTTGTTGGTTACATAATGCCTATCCACTTTGTAGCTCAACTACTACAGTTTTATACATAGAAAATTACTGTAAGTAAGCTACACATCACAAATTAAATAAACTGTTTGGACGTACTTTGATTTAATACCTAAAATAATGTTATTTGTATTTCTTGATTAATAAGATGGATCGAAAATGAATTAAAAACTTAAATCGAAATAAATATACAAAAAGTTTATTTATTTTAGTATTGTGTTATATTTTGACTATTATATTTTATCCATACATAGTACTATCACAAAACAAGAAGACTGTACACTCATATTGATGCCCTGAAGCTGGATTTCTTGACCTATGAAATACGTTACTATCTAACATAAATTCTGGGTTATATGCTATTTCAAAAATATCAAAACTGTGTGACCCCACATAATTGAGAATGATATATTTTTCTGTTATACATTCTCATATAATGTATGGTATCTGTCTATATGGCTCAACAAAAAAATCAAATTTAGATTTAATTCTCAAAAGCCAAAAATAAGGCAATCAGAAAGATGCTAAATTTAAAGAATGACGTTTCAGTTAAGGAATATTTTAAAAGTTTAAACATTATGACAGTATATAGTTAATATATTTTCGATACTATAATGTACCTTAAAACACATTTTCAAGAATCCTCTCTGAATAGGGTTCACTCATATAATACTAGAGGCAGAAATGATATCAAACCCACTTATCACCGCTTGCAATTTTATGAAAAAAAAAACTATTTATATTGGGACAAAGTTTCTAAAGTATGTTCCAGAACTTATTAGAAAAGAACAAAACATAAATGTATTTAGAAAAAAGTTAAAATCTCTTCTAATTGATAACACAGTTTATAGTTATGAAGAATTTTATGATAAGTACCAACATTAATGTGTTTTAACTTAGATATTTATAGCTATAGCAGACTATTCAATGTACTCAATTGTATGTATGTAATGAAAAAAGATATTTTGAATCTTGAATACGTTGTTGTACCATCTTCACTGGTAGTGCGAGCAGTCTCCCTTCAGCAATTACTGAAGTAACGCTTAGCTAAGCTAATCCTACGCAAAATAGTTGTCTGAGTGCTTGTTTCACACCATTTACCGTTAACAGCAGACACGTGTCTACAGCAAATGCATTGCTTTGCTTTGGTTTGTTTGATTCTATAGTCAATGACACTGTAATGAAGTAAGACAGTTTTGTAAAAATGTCTAACTAGATAGGTGGCTAAATTGCTGTATTGGTAGAATGCATAAAAATTAGTGAATTCGAGATTAAGTACTAATAGGCCTAAACTAAGGTTAAAATGTTTGTTAGGATTCCATTGGCTGTCACAAATCCCAGATTATTTTATTTGGAGCCAACCAGTTCCAGAGGTAAATTATCGATCACAGACATTTACAATGGCTATTATAAAGGTTTACTATGACCAAAAGGCAACTACAAAATCAGAAACCGATTGATTATTATTGTTATTATAAGAACATTTTAGATTGAAAAATATAAAATAAATTATCTGGTGTATTAGTTTATTTGCTTACAACTTCATATAAACCTAATAAATTGTAATAATAAATTATAAGCTGTCATTAGGAAGAGTTGACTAAAAATGATAGCAACAAGATTTCAAGAAGTAGCACCAGAATGAAATAGACAATGATCTGATTTAATGTCAAGTCAATAGATATGTTGAGATAGATACTTCTAATATTACTAAAGTGCCAACAAAGAATTTTGTCATATTAAACAAACAACAAATATTCCTATGAGTATTTTGACAAATATCAGCATTAAGTTTTGATTTCACAAAACATCTGTTGTAATCAACCCAAAAAAACTTCAGAATTGTATGAAGATAGTAATGTTGATTATTCAATTAATTAACAAAGATCCAATTGCAATAAAAATTATTAATTACAGATATTCGATTTAACTTGAAATATGAGAGCTGAATATATAGAAAAAATATTTGCAAGATACGTGGGCAGTCATTAACTGTATGCTAAGAATTGTGTACATAGAATGTTGTGCTTTGACTACAACTAGATATGAATGGTAACTTGATGGTAACTTGTAGACGGAGGATATTATTAATGACGACTGGTCTGAGTCTCGGTGGAGACTTCGGTCCAGGCAGTTTGTGTCTCAATATCTGAGAATGCAAGCAGTATGTCATCACATGTTTGAGTGCAAATATTGTTATATTGGTCCCAGAGTTCATGTGAAGTTTGCGTTTCAATATTGGTTAATGTATCTGAGTAGTTCTCAAACAAGGATTCAAAAGAGAACTCAGTCTGGGTCTCAGTGCTGCAGGACTTTGCTTCATCAAGATAGTCCTCTTTAGGCATATACGCTGACAGAAATTGATCAGTAGAATCTGTATTGATGTCAGAAAACAAATCGGTTTGATCATCACCTGGTCTGTTTGGTTCCTCTTCAAACAAAGGACCACTAAGGGTTGGCAGTGATGTTTGGGTACTGGAGTTGAACCAAAGTTGAGGCAGTGCAAAGTCTCGGTTCACCTCAACAAACTGATTCTCCTCACCAACAACAGGATTTTCAAAAACTTTTGTTTGCGTTTCCATACTCTTTTTCCTCCGTCGAGTCAAGTTTTTCTTTCCCTTAAAACAGTACTCACCACTTGTTTGTGTCTCAGATGATATCCGTGTTCGCTTCTCACCTGTTTGAGTCTGCCTTGAAGTGTCAGACGACTTATTTCTCCTTCTTCGTTGTCCCGAGGCTGGTTCTGTTTGGACAGCAATATCAACACTTTTGGCACAACTCAACTCGCTCAATGCTACTGCTGTGTTAGCAACCATTGTATCCAACGGTTTTGGCTTTGGCAAAATCAGGCTTTGTTTTGGTGGTCCTACATTATCGTTTTTATCAACTCTGCGATTTCTGAAATCAAATAAATGCACTAGATTAAGATATGGTCACACTTTTCTAAATTGAAAACTATTAGAATAATGTAATTTTAAAAAACATAATGAGAAAAGCTAAGGTAAGTTAAGCAGTTTGAACTATTTCATATAATAGCACACTAAATTTGCCATAGGGGTTTGTACTGTCCCTCAAAAACCTTTGAATATCACGTTCAAAATGTCACTGGCGTAGAAATTTAAAAAAACAAAATGCCACTGGTGTAGAAAGTTAAAATAAAAAAAAGAGTGTTTTGTAACAACAATACACAAAAGTTAAACTATAATAAATATGTACTGTAAACATTTTGTCAGAAAGAGATACAATAGAAGCAAACTGTAACTAGCAGCTCATAGACGAAAAAATACAATACAACCTCGGTTATCCAGCCTAATGTGGCGAAGGTCAAACCGGATATAGTAAAAGTCGGATAAAACATAAGTCATAAATAACTTGGTTTTAATGGAGAAACACATTTGGTAACTGATAACAGACAGCATGCATGATTGGGGCACCTACAATTGCATATGACGCACCACGCTCTGCAGCAATTGTAATGAAACGAACTATGTTTATCACGCCTAACTCAGCGGCAATCTTTTTGGCTGATTCCCCTGAGTCAAATCTTCTATTCATTTTGTTTTATTAGCCTCCAGAAATGTTATATTATAGAAATAATATTGGTTAAGTTACCTTTTTTTTCCGTCAACAGTTCTTCTTTCATAAATGTGCTATGTACATTTCAAAGCGTAGAGCTTCATCATCAGGCTTTCCAAAAACGTCACTATTTACATACTAAACATTAAAAACATTTAAAATATAAACTATAAACACTCAAACATATTAACACAGTACATTTGCCGATCAGTTGGTGTCTATCGCCGGCCGGCAAATGTACTGTGTTAATATGTTTGAGTGTTTATAGTTTATATTTTAAATGTTTTTAATGTTTAGTATGTAAATAGTGACGTTTTTGGAAAGCCTGATGATGAAGCTCTATGCTTTGAAATGTACATAGCACATTTATGAAAGAAGAACTGTTGACGGAAAAAAAAGGTAACTTAACCAATATTATTTCTACAAATCTTCTAATCACTCGAAGTTTTTCTTCTATAGTTACAGCCACTTTTTTCTAGTTACAACCACTTTTTTCCTTTTTATTTCACTCATCTTGGCTGAAAAAAATTTACTCAATTATAATAAACCACTTCAAATATAATATGTGTTCACTCCACTATATAAACTAGACTGACAATGCCGAGGGGGTTGCCGTAAAATGAACTGTTCCACTTCCCCTACTCGCGAAATGGACTCTTCCAGCCAGTCACACTGAACAAAAGTAAACTAAACAATATTGCCAGCTCGGATCTTCAGGCGCATTATTAAATTATTACGCAGTAACAAGCGACTGCTTGTCGAGAGAGAGTGACTAGTCAGTACAGCGCAATGCAAAACCGATACACTCTTGTAAGACATTTGCGTTTCAAAACTGAAATGCAAGACACGGACTGCCTGATAAAGCGAGGCCGGATAATCGAAGTTGTACTGTACTGTCAAAACAGCAAAAGTAATATGTCATCATATTAATGGATTTGAACCTTATACAATAAAAGACAGGCCAACCTTTATAAAAATAAAAGAACATTAATTAATTATGCTGTTTTCTCCAGATTTCTTAACAGCCTTCTTTATTCATTAGAGGGCTTTTTTAGTAAATATTTATTGTTAGACTAATTATAACAGAACAAATATAACATAATAACAAAATATTCCTCAAGCCGGCAAACTTCTGTTCTGTTGATGTTGTGTTTCAAAATGACAATAAACAACATTTTTAGGAAGTGCTGTAAATTATGAAGTTTAACCATTTGAGAACCAGGCAACAATATAGTGCTATTAGGCAATTTGAAGAAAAAAAAATAAAAAACACAACAGCATTATATTTCCATTTGAAAAAACCCAGAAATTCGTATTTGGTGTCTTAGGTAAACTATATATTGTGGGTATAAGTCTTAGGTAAACTTTATTAGTGCATTTTTAATAGTATATGAGTTTAAGATTAAAAGTAATAAATTATTTTTCATCTAACATGGTTTTCCTTTGGAAATGTGAAAATCTATACTAAAAATGTACTATTTCTTGTAAGGATTTGTATGGGTAGGTTATGTTTGTTTTAGTTATGTTACTTGTTGGTTCGAGTGACTTAAAAAATTAATAATATCGTTAATAATTACTCATGTTTTATCTAGTTAATTGTAGTTGTATTTAAAACAATGGAATGAGATAATAGTATAAGGAGTGGACACAAAGACAGAATTACGGACAATTTTTATTTAAAGTTCCGAGATCTACACACAAATAACAAATTATTTTATATTTTATATTATTATATTGAGCTTATCACAGAAATAGGTTGGCAACATATTTTCATATTGCCAACTTGTAATATGTTTAATAACAATACTGTATTACAAAGCTATTAAAACTTAAAAATTATTACTATCCAATGTTGGAGCAATTGCCATGTAGCTTCAACACGGAATACCAGAATAACTTAGTGCTTGAACTGGAAAAACCAACAAGACTAATTGTTGTGTTACTGCAATTTGATTGCATTAGGTTGCTGCTTGTACTGTTTAAAAACTTCCACTCCTTTCAAGCTGATCCTATCTCTTCATATAAAAGTAAATATGTAAATAATTTGAGCAGTTAATAAACAAAAAATTATTTTAAAATTAGCAGGCACATAACAAAATTCAAACCTCTAACATACAAAGTTTATTTTTATCAAGCTTTTACAAAAACCTAATTAAAAAGTGCAGTAATTACATAACATTACATCGTGATCCACTTAAGGTGCTAGAGTATAAAATATTAAATTTCTATAGGAATGTGCGAGCCCTATCCTTATAAAAAAAAAAACTCATCGATACTATAATAGAATTCCTTGACAAGCCAAGCTTGTAATTTGTTCTTATAATGTTTAGATTCTAATTGGTATTTCAATTCTAATGGTAACTTGTCAAATAATTTTTGGCCAATGTGGATGGTTTATTTTCATTGAGTTTTATAGGTGGTGATATTCTGAAAAATTAGTGTTAGGTGTGGTGTAGTTATGTTGGTTTTTTAATTTCAGTGTAATAATGTTTTTACAATAAAGTGTGCACTCAAGTATGTATAATGATACAACAGTCAAGATATTGTCATTTACAAATTCCCTTTTATACGACTCAGAAGGTTTTAGATTTTTATTGTACCACAATGCTCTTTTTTGCAACAAAAAACTCTATTAAGGTTTTTACATCATGCCAATTGTATCAAAATAATGTAAAACTTGATTGAGACCTATGTACATATAATTTCAAGATTGGTAATATTGTTGCTTGTGTTAATTAATGTTGTATCATCTGCAAATGTGATTAATTTGTTAATAGGAACTGCCTGTACAATGTCATTTACATAAATAATATAAAGTAATGGGCCAAGAATAGACTCCTGAGGAGTGCCCATTTCTGATTTGTTTCTGTATTTTGGATTTGGCAATAACACTACAAACTTCACGATAACATATTTATTTGCAGTCATAAAAAAAGTCTGCAAAAAATGTTATCTTGAAATACAAAATTAACCCTTAGTTGCTCACGGCATGGTTTATTTGACCAGGTCTATTTAATTTTATTGAATATTGAGTACGTTTGGCACAAATTTTTATGCTTTTTTACATACCTGGTCTTTTAGACCATGCTTGAGCAAATTTGAAAATTTTTTGTGTGATTAATCCAGGGCTAAATATCCTTAAAAAATATATGATTTTCTAATTGTAATACTTTAATTTTCTCATGAGGTTTTACTTGCAGAACTTTGGTTTATTGGTAAACTTATATGTATGTATATTTTTTGTTACTATAAACATTACTGCACAGTAATTAAGCCATACGCTCTTTATGCAAGGAAAATTGTGGGTCCCAAATTAACAGAGACAGGATATAGAAGGCATTCCAAGAAAGTCAGACAACATGTTGAATTTAGCAGTGAACATACGGAAAAAGAGGTTAAGGTCTTTTGACCACATATGCAGCCTCTCCCTGAAACTCACAAGAAAGGTCCTTACATATATACAACAGGTCATATCAACAAACATTCTGAGTTACTCAAGTAAACATGAATTTTAGATATGTAGAAACAGACATGATAGGCATTTACAACAGAGGCACCTTCACAAACATAATACAACAGTAGAAATGAAGTCAGAGAACAAGAGTCCAAAACAGGAGTTTTACAAGGATGAAAGTTAAACGGAATATTTATAGTAAACAACTTAATACTAAAAGAATAGATATATACATATATATATGACCTGGGATCAGAATTATAAATTTTTCAGTAAGCTAAACCCAACAAATAAAATTTTTCCACAAATGCAGTTTTTTAGCCCAAGAAGACTAAATACATCAAGAAAAATCTTGTACACATTTTGCAAACTAATGATTTTTAATCCAGTCTTACAAAAATTGTTATGATACCTAATTGCTGTCCAGGATTTGATGAAAGTATGTCGCTTCCTGGAGGCATGAGTCAGCAGTGCAGCAATGGTGTTGTACTTGGCTCCACAGGAACAGACAAACTTGAGACCACACTCCTCCAGATGTCGCTTGCGAAGTTGAATGGTTGCAAATCCCTTACCACACTGTTCACACATAAACTTTTTCTCCATGTGTACTTTTATGTAGTGCTGAAATTTGAGAAACACAACATGAAATTATTACACCTACTATATTGGTTCCCACAATTTTCTCTAAGTATAAAATCATAATTTATTAATATAATCAGTATCAACAATCTCATTGTAAGCACCTAACTTCCACCACATTCAAAGGTGTAACCAGTTAAGATCTCAGAAGCCATTTATTAAGCGTTCTTTGATAATAGCTATATCTCATGCTATTAATTTTATCACAAACAGATTGTTGCCAATTATATTCACTCAAAATATACGCAATTTCAAAATTATAATCTGACTAGCATTCTCCATCACCAGTGTCATTTAAAGTTGGTTCTATTTTCATTTTTTAATTCAAATTTATATTTTGAAATAATAATTCATTAAGATAGCAAAATATTAATTAAAAAATCTAATGATTAATAGAAAATCTATTGATACTGAAAGGAATACTATAAAAAATAAAGAACCATATGATTTTCATTATTTTTCAGAATAACATTTTAACACATTCGCTGCTGCATTGATGGGGATAACCTTGTACTGGTGCTAGAATCTTTTTTTTTACTATTTTTTACTTTAATTTGATGAAATAAGACAGTTTTGAAAAAAAAATCATTTTAAGGCTTTTCAGCTGATAGTATGACGTCACAGCTTCCGGTAGGCGATAGGCTCCCACAGCACCTGTGAAGAGGTCATATTGAAAAAAACATTTTACTTTCCTCTGTTTATTATTATACACTGTAAATGATTATAAAAAATCAACTTACCAATACATATATTCCAAAGCACTAGCATGAGTGGCCTCAAATGGCTGCAAAAAGTGAGCAGCCAATATCCTACTTTGAGATCAGGAACAGCTTTTTTTGAGAAATTTGTATAGAAACATAACTGTTTCTAAAGTTTTATAAAACACTACTACTTACAAAATATTTACATCCATCCTACCACCACACACTGTTTTATTTCTAACCGGTGTGCCACTTGTCAAAACAACGAAGTGCACACAGAGCTGGTCCGTTTGGGCACTGAACACAAAAATATATAGAGAAAACATTTTTTTCCCTTCTTTTGAACATTGTTGGCACTTTCTTTGTTGAATTCGTTTCCCATCTGCAGATCTCTTTTGGATTTTTGATAAAACATGTCTGGTGTTACTACTTTGTTCCGGAAGGAGACGAGGTACTTCTTTCTGCGGCAAAAGATAGTCCAAAACTTCAAGCCTAAACTGGTATAGGGATTTCTTACTGTTTGGGTTGGCGAATTTGTGTAGTTTGAATGCATTTATCATCATCATTTGAGTGATGTGCACAAACACTTTTTTGTACCATCACAGGCTTTTGTGCTCTACTGGATAGTAAGAAAGCATTTGATCGTGCCGATCAACGCCTTTCATGTTGGCATTATACTTAATTATAGGGAGTGGCTTGTCCAAACTTTGTCCTCGTTTGTTGATGGAAACAGCCATATCATTTTTGAATTCAGATGATATGTATGTCACCTGGCGCTTATCTTGCCACTTGCCTATCATAATTCCTTCTGCGTAGCGCTCAATTATTTCCCCTTTCTTTAGTTTAGCATTTTTTACCTCGTCAGGTGTATGCAGCCTGTTACTTCGCAGAGTTCCTGTGCAATATGTCAGTTTTTTCAATAATTCCGAAGTAAGTGCAAAACTATTATAATAATTATCCATGTAAAGTGTATGACCTCTGTTTAGCTTGCCCAGCATAAGATGTCGGACTACTTGACTGGCATGCTCTTTTCCCCCTAGTTCCCCTCCTTTTCCAGAATAAATGGTGAAAGAAATACACAAATCACCAGGTTCACACAGGGAATATAGCTTCATACCGTATCAGTGTCTCTTCCCTTTGATGTACTGCCGAAATACAAGTCGACCTCTCCACAAAATCATTCGTTCATCAAGGGACAGTTCTCGACTTGGATAATAAATGGAGGTCATTTTCGTGTTGAAATGATCTATTAGTAATCTTACTCTATGTAGTCTGTCATCTGCTGCTCTGGTATCATCTTGTTTGCTAAAGTGGAGACATCTCATTATGTTCAAAAATCTGTCACGACTCATTTGCTCCCGAATAAATGTAAAATTAAAGTAGCGACTTGTTTTCCAGTAATCGTTAAAACGATTGACTCTCACAGTTCCCATGTGTATAAGAATGCCCAAAAAATCTTTAGTTCTTCAACAGTTAGTTCCCTCCATTTATTTATTCGGGATTTCGGTGTTAGACTGTGCATGCCAAAAACTACCTACGCATAAGCATTAGTATATTCAACAATCCTTTCTAAGAGTATAATGTTGAACAAAAGCATAAACCAGTCAAAAGGACGATTTTCACCAGATGTAGGCACTAATAACCTATTTTGACCAGTAAACGGTATGTCTCTCATACCAACAGTATTATGAGGTATCCAAGTAGGATTTAAAATGGTATCGTCATCTTCAGACTCACTTTCATTTTCCGAGGATCCAGGCTCAGCATCCAGATCGGCAGCATCAAGGTCACTCGAATCATCACCAGAACTTGACTTTGAATACTCAACAACATCATCTGCATCTATATTTACATTTAAATCCGGATGTCTGGATGTCCCAGCCATTATTTTACAGATACACAACACTAAAACTATGCATTTACAATCATTAATTAATAATATAACTATCAGTAACCGAACTCCTAAACTGTTACACCGGAATAAAGGCACGAACACATCTACCACGCTGCGACAAAGACAAAGAACTGGGCCGGTCACTTCAGTTTGAAAGTCGACATGTAACGAATAGGACCGAGAGTAGCCGAAAGGCTACAGTCGCACCCGAACCACCACCGGCCGGGAGCCGATCGGCTACCGCCGCAGCAAACGTGTTAAAATAATTTTTTTTATAATATTTATTCTTTCTATTCCGACTAATATCCTTTTTTAACTCATTAGCCGAGCAGGTTTTTGGATATGGGTACGATTTAACCCTTTAAGGAGTATAGTAAAATATCTCTAAAGGAGTAATGCCGTTTTCGAACGGTACACGCTCTATTTTGTAAAATAATTGTAATATTAATTGTCAGATGAAATTTTTATATAGTAAGTATATTTTAATGAAATATGCAACTAAGAGAGGTTGCCTAGTTATTTATGGTATTGTAACATTGAATAAAATTATGACAGAAACGTAATAGTCTACTGGCGTGTTTCCCGTCTAACCTAACTTCGGGTGCTTGGGTCACTATATATTTTCTGCTAGTTCAGGCGAGAAACGCAAATTTATTACAATCAGCTGGGCAATTTGCCTTTACAATATTAGTTCTTGCACATGCGCCAAATTGAAATACTACTGTACGTGTATAGGTGAGTGGGTAGGTCAATACCACTGTACATGTATGGGTGGGCGGGTGCGTCAATACCACTGTACATGTATGGGTGGGCGGGTGGGTCAATACCACTGTACGTGTATGGGTGGGCGGGTGGATCAATACACTCCTTACACTCACGTAAATAGACTAAAATCATTTAGACTAAGAATGTTAGATTAATCATAATTATTGTTACAGATAAGACTGAAGATGAGGCTCAACTACATGTTTATATTGTTATCTGTAAGCCTAATTAGTTTTAAATTGGTGACAAGTGAAAGTAATTTAGTTAAGATAGAGGCTATGCCAGACTATCCTGGAATGTATTTTATACCACAATATTGATTTTCAATTAGTAATGAACAATGGCAAGTCTTACAATGGCCAGTTAGCACTACGACTGACGTCACAGCACTTCCCACAACCTACTCTAACTCCTGTTGGCCAGACGAGGAAACTCCAGCGACGATGTTTTATTTGTGCAAACACCCATGTCAGACATTCCAATGTAAATAACTGGCAACAATAGACAGGGAGTTAAATTTAACTGACGAATCTGATAGTATTAACAAAATATTTCATGTTATAGTTTTTTTTTTTTTTTATTTTCAATCCGATTGTTATAATTTTTTCTGTGTCTGTAGGTGATAAGTTTAGACTTCAATAACAGTTTCCCACACATAAAATATTTTTCTTTACAAGCTGTAAGCATAAAAAAAATAATATAATAAATAAATAATAAATGTTTAAAATAAAATAAACTTTTTTTGACAAAATATAAATATTTCAAAATTATGAAATGACTTTTTGGACATTTATTCTATTAAGGTACTCAATTACAAACACTCGGATCAAAGAAGTACCCTTGTAGCTTTATTAAAACAGATTTTAAAAATTAATTCCCACACATAAAATATTTTTTGTTTACAAGCTGTAAGCGTACAAAAAAAGTTTAAAACAAAATAAACTTTTTTTGACTAAACATAAATATTTAGAAATTATGAGATGACTTTTTGGACATTTATTCTGATAAAATACTCAATTACAAACATTAATGTCAAAGAAATACCCTTGTATCTTTATTAGAACAGATTTTATAAATAAATGTATAAAGACTTGCGTATCGCAAAATTTCACCCTAAATATTTTACATGTTGTACTTGAAAGTAAAGGAAAAAATGAGTTAGGAATTTTTTTTTTTGTTCCTCAAAGGTTTAAGACAGGAAAACAAATTTTTTTAAAAATGTTACTGCTATATTAAAGCTTGTAGCCTTAAAATGCAGTTATGTTAGCTGTTTTTAATCAACATTAAGATAAAACCGATCAAAGTACAAATGTAATTTTTTAGAACTACAGTAGTCTCGATTATCCGCCATAAACGGGCCGGCGGAAGGGCGGATAAGCGTAAATGGCGGATAATGGGGAATGTTGAATAAAACCTAAATTACGTACACAGTAAACAGTTTATAGTATATTTTTATTTATTTACACGATTAAATGTAATACATAATTCATTACTCACTTTAAAACGGAAAAAAATTATTTTAAACACATAAATTTAAACTGGTTGAGTTTATAGTAAGTGGAAAAAGCTGGTGATTTTGGTCTGCCTTCCTGACGTTTCCCGCTTTTTCGCCACTAAGTCTCGCCATCTCTGGAGCATCATAATGTCAACAGCCCTGGCTTCTTCTTGCTACTCGACGTATTTAATGGCCGCTTCAAAGATTTTCACCCCTTCTTTATGTACAATTTTTTGGGGCTCAACAGTCTCTGGTTCTTCGACATCTTGATCGTCAGCGCTATTGACAAGTGTGACGATTTCTGCATCAGTTATTTCGTAACCTTTATCTGCTGTAAGCCACTCTCCTACTTCAACCGAAGTTGCGTCTTCACACACAGGAATTCGTTGCAATGTGGGTAAAATATCTTCATGAATGTCATCATGCATGGTTCCGGCATCTTCATCCTCGCTCAACAGCTTTTTTCATGATCTGGCAATAGTATCTGCTCCGACATTGTCCCAGGCACTTGCAATCCAATAAGCTACATCTTTTAGATTTATACGTTTCAGCTTTGGAATCATGTCCTGGCCATCTTCTATTTCTTGTATCAGGGTGGGAGAAGCCGTTTTCTATAGTTCCTCTTCAGTGTTTCCAAAACACCTTGATCCATAGGTTGGCAAATTGTAGTTACGTTGGGGGGTAGGAACATGGCCTTTATATCCTGGTCTTTTAGATCATCTACATCGGGATGACTTGGTGCATTATCTATAAGTATAACTGCTTTTCTGGGTAGGTTATTCTCTTTCAAAAACTTTTCTGTAGATGGTACACACTCTTTTAAAAACCATTCTTTAAAAATATCCCCGCTCATCCAAGCACTTTTTTGGTTAAAATATTTTACTGGCAGTGCGTGTTTCGCAATTCCCTTGAAAGCCGTAGGATTTTTCGCCTTTCCAATCATTGTCAGTTCCATTTTATGGTTTGCTGTAACATTACTACAGGCCAAAATTGTTACTCTCTCTTTGCTGCGTTTGTAACCCGGAGCTGCTGCTTCGGTCCGAGCTGCAAGGCTCTTACTTGGTAACATTTTATAATTAAGGCCCGTTTCGTCACAGTTAAATATTTGGTCTCCTGTTAACTGCTCAGCTTCAATAAGTGTTTGAAATTCTTTCTTGAACCTTTCCATTTCTTCAAAGTTGGATGACAATTTTTCACCACAAATATTTAACTGTCGGATTCCATATCGTTTTTTCCAGCGGTCTAACCAACCAATGCTTGCTGTGAATTCTGTGTCGCCTTCATTAAATTCCTGTTGGAAATGCAACGCCTTTTCTTTTAATATAGGTCCTGAAATAGGCACTCCTTTGTCCCTAAATTGGGTAAACCAAATGAATAAGGCCTCACTAGTTTTTTCATAGTCACTTTTCTTCATCGTTTTTCTGTCTTTTAAGTCAATTTCAGTCACTCGTGAGGCACACCATTGTTCTAATTCTGATCTCTTTTTTTTCCAATCCCCAACAGTGCGACGACCAACGCCATAGTCATCGGCTACCTTCTGCAACGTCTCTCCTTTGTCCAGCCTTTTTAAAGCGTTGAGCTTGTCTTGCATTGATAACACAATCTTTTTTCTTTTGTTCCTCTCCATAATCTACTTCACCAAACAGCACTACAAACACTTATCACAAAAAATAACTTTAAATATATAAATAACTTTACCGAACACACGAGTAGCTGTACCTTTCAACACGGGAGCGATCCAGCAACTGACTTAAATATGTAGAGATATACGGGCACGGCGCGGAAAGTGGTAGGTGGGGGCGGGGAAGGCGACTAACCGGTTTGGGCGGAGCGGTACAGTCGATGACATATCAGTAATAGAGCACGTACACTCGCTGATGACCACAAAATGTCCTCTGACTATTTTTGTTAAATTATATTAATTAAATAAAATGCCAAAGGTGCGGCGGATAACACGGAATGGCGGATAACCAAGTGGCGAATAATCGAGACTCTACTGTATGTTTTGACAGAGCGATCTACTTCGGCTTTAGTAAACATAATGAATCTTCCAAAAATGTGTAGATAATAATACAATAAGAAATGTCTCAAATTGATTTCATGCAAATGGATTCCTACTAAATAAGAAGAAAACAAATAAAAAATGTTGTTTACACTTAAGAATAAAACTAGTTTGCCTGATGAAGACTTCGGACACGGTTAAGGTTTGGGTATTAATCTTGATAAAAATATGTCTTGGTTTACACACAATGATTATCTTAATAAAAGACTTTCATGAGTCATTTATCTATTAGGTATACTAACACATATTTTAACAATGAATTACATAATTGCTGCATATTTTGCCTTCTTTCAATCAGTGTTTAGATACGGTTTAGTTTTATATGGTAATTGCATGAACACTTTAGAAATATTATTATTACGAAAGAAGGCAATTATGACTCTTCTAAAGTGTGATCCTCGGGAGCACTGTACACACACATTTCAAAAATGTCCATTTCCAAACAATCATAAATCTATTAAATACATGATGTGATATTTTACATATATAAAAACCCAAATCTCCTCAATTTTAAACATACAATTCATGACATAACACTCGTAATCTAAACAGTACTGACATTGATCATTTTCGTTTTTTAGTAAAAGCCTTACCAGGCTTACTGTAATATCCTTAAAAGTTTACAACTTTTTGAAGAGAAAGATTTGATCAAAACTCTTTCATATTTTTAAAAACAAATATTCTTGGTTGTTGGAGAATACATTTTACAGTTTTGATAAATTCTTCTACAGCAAAGATATAGATTTTTAATTTTTTGCTTAATTATAATACTTCATTTTCTTCTTTTATTTACTGTAAACGTTTTGTAATATAGATTTTTTATTTTTTAGTATTTTATGAAATCTTCTTTTTTTATATAAATACTTTATAGAAGTTTGCATGTCTTTTGTAATTTGACTGGCAAGTCTGAGCTGTATTGTGACTTTGTCAATAATGTTATGCATTCTTGTGACAATTAAAGACGATTATGATGAATAACTTCTAAAAAATGCAGAAATATGTTTTTAAGTACGGTAAAATACTATCAAAATATTATTTAATCAATACTATTTATATGAGAACTATATTATTCCCTCTGCATTATGTATTTTCAACATGAACTTAAGAGGCCAAGTTCAAAAGATTTTATAATGGAAAAAAACATTTTTGCACATAATTTCCCACACAGCTGACTACAACTTTCAGTGTAAACTTTCACTCTTATCAAGAGTCCATCAGACTCATTTATGGAATAAATCCTGATTCAATTTGTGTGTTACCTTTCTCATACAGAATAAATTACAGGTGTACTCTCTAAAGTAGCATGGATTCATCGAGTGATTTTTCTTTTCAGGGGCAATAAACAATGGCCATTTTTCTATTTAAAAAGTAAACAATCTCAGTCTTTACAGTAAGTGAAGCAATACCACTGTACGTGTATGGGTGGGCGGATGGGTCACTATCACTGCACGTGTATAGGTGGGTCAATAACATTGTGCAATAGGTGGGCGGTTGGGTCAATACCTCTGCAATTGTATGGGTGGGCGGGTGTTGTCTTTTTATCTTTTTTTTATTCAGAGCCTCAAGGCATATAATATTTTTATATAATTTATAAACTTCATAGACGAGCACCAGCTCAAAGTAGTCCGCCATTTACACTGCATTTTTTGTCGTTAAAATTGTGTTAATTTTATTCTTGTTGTTAACTTTGTTCTATTGTAATTCTATTTAAGTAAACAATTTTTTTGCATTAACTTTTTTGTCTTTAGCCTCCTTAGTTAGTGCCTTATCACACACCCTAGGTTGGGTCCGATATTTTGCGAGGGTAACTTTTAGTTGTGGAGCTTTCAAATAAGCAAAGCTGAGCCACTCAATACCACTATATTTGTTTGGGCACCTGGGAGGGTGGGCCATTTCCACTGTACGTGTATGGGTGGGCAGGTGGGTCATTACCACTGTACGTGTATGGGTGGGTGGGTGGATGAATACCACTGTATATGTATGGGTGGGCTGGTGGGTCATTACCACTGTACGTGTATGGGTGGGCAGATGGGTCATTACCACTGTACGTGTATGGGTGGGCGGGTGGATCAATACCACTGTATGTGTATGGGTGGAAGGGTGGATCATTGCCATTGTACGTGTATGGATGGGAGGGTGGGTCAATGCCACTGTAAATGTATGTGTGTGCAGGTGGGTCATTACCACTGTACGTGTTTGGGTGGGTCATTGCCACTGTACGTGTATGGGACCCACGGACCAATAAGATCTCAAGATCTGCTGACCAATCAAATACGACTGTACAAATATGGGTGGCCGGGTGGATCAATACCACTGTACATGTATGGGTGGGCGAGTACATAAGTAAAACTTAATACAATTATTACCTGCTTTAAATACTTGTGCTGCTTGAAAAACTTTGTGCCAAACTCTTTTATCATTTGTCCGCTGTATTTGCAGCCAGCTTCAGGGCAATAATACTGTTTAATAACATTGTGAGGAGTAGATATCCTGCTAGTCTCACGGCCATGACATTTTGCTAGGTGCATCTCCAAGTTGGGAGTGTTGTGAAATACTTCTGCACACTCAGGACATGGGTTGTAGTTGAGGATTTCTGACAATTCAGATGCCTTTGGATATATCCTCTCTATTATAGGAAGATTCATTGTATGAGGATCTGAAACATAATATGAGGGTATTTCAATGGTGGTAGTTGTAGATTATAGCAAAATACAGTAAACTTCTTTTATCTGGACTAATGTGGCGGCATTCTGATTCAGATAATTACAAGTCCACATAAAAAGTCAGGATAAAATAAAAAATCTATATGGAAGCAGAGCATGAAGGAATAAGCAATGTATGCATGACAGACGTGAGGAGAAAGTTCCGGTTCTGGTTATTATTCAAATTATCAGTGTCTGTCGTCTCAGGAATAATGTCTCCTGCATTAAGTCTCTTTACAATATTAATTTCTGGTCAATAGTTAACCCTTTGTGCTCGATTTGGTAATTTATAGTTTGTCCTCGGTGCTCGAATGGCCAGCTCTACTGGCCAACGCCATTTCCTTGGCAACCGGGAGCTCGCATCGTATGTGTAATGTCCCCACAGCTCGAATGTCCAGCTGTACTGGCCAAGTCAAAATCCGGGTCATGCTCGCATGGCCAGTACCACTGACCGCTACAAACAAATTTAGTTTTCTAGTACTGTATTTGATTAGAGTTGTCTGGTTAGTGCTGAACCCAATCGGGACATTCTTGAACTAAATAACCACATTTCATTCATAATTCTTTCCCGCCAAATACAGTCCTGACAGTAAGGTTGCTTAGCAACGGCTCATAGGTCGACATTGTATTGTATTGTACATATTGTAAAACATGTACAAATCACTCAGGACTTCATATGGGCCCATGTTTTGATAAGTACCATTCAGTTAAAAAACTTAAAGATAAAAAAAAGTTTAATGTCCTATGTTATAGTTTTTACATAATTGTAAAGCCCTTTTTAACAATACTTTTAGTTATATGATTTAGTATTATTCATTTACAAGTATGATTTCATAAATCTATGTATATCTTAGAGTTAGTAGCTTTTATTAAAAATTACTTTTAAATTGTCTTTTTATTGCCCTTTAAAACATTTAACAAAACTGTCCATTTAATCCAGTAGGCATTGACAACAAATACGAGTTGGGGAGGGAAGCAGAGGATAATGGCGGCCGTCCCGCCAGTGACGCTACGTCGGCCAGCTGTACTGGCCATTCGAGCGCCGAGGACATATTATGACAAAACAAATCATAGCTGACTGCGACTGTGTGTGGCCAGCAGTACTGACCTTTCGAGCACAAAGGGTTAAAGGCTTTTTTCCTTTAACAGCCACTCATTTTCACTTATCAATGATGTACACAAACAGTTTAAAAACAAAACTAACTGCACTAAAATTAAAACAACTTCACACAAAAAATACATTTCTTTAAAAGCTTAATTGTTTATATACATATGTCAATGACTAATAATCAATGACTAATAATACAAACAATGAAAACATGCAAAATGACATTTAAAAAACGCTCTATTTAGATTGTCAAAAACCATTTAGTAATACGTACACGTATTTAGGTAAAGTATACAGTGTGGCAGTTTGGCTTTGAAAACACTTTTCTACCTTTCAAGCTTTTGATAGACTAGTGAGGAGGGTCTCAGGAGCTTTTGATGAGAAGGCTTTTGCTCTGGCTACTTTTTGTGACCTGAGCAGAGCTTTTGACTATGGATACAAACGATCTTATCAAAAAGTTATCATTCTACAGTTTTGGAAATAAGCCATTTTCGTTTATCAAATTGTATTTAGGAGATAGAAAATAAAGATTTCTGTGGATAACTACTGTCTCGGGATGCAGTGGTGGAGTATGGAGTCCCACAGGGATTACACACTCAAACTGTTGTTGTTCCTTATCTGTATTAATGATTTACCGTCCTCAGTTAAAGCCACAACTATTATGTAAGCAGATGACGCTACATTCCTAAATTTTAGCTAAGATCTGGCAGAATCAGATACCATTAAGCAAAATCCTCAGATTGGTTTAATTGAAATGGCTTTTACTTAAATCAGTCAAAAACTCTAAATATTTTATTTAAGCTAAAACCTATTGACCATCATATTAAATTTCTCTAGTAGTGTAAAGTTTTTGGGAATTTATATAGACAGGAATCTAAATTGGGAGCCTAATATCAACTAAATTTCTACAAAATTGTCACAAGTAATATTTATTCTTAAGCATCTCACCTTATCTGTTCATATGGATTACGTTAGAACTGCATATTTGCCTTTTTCAAAACCATTTTTAGGTACGAGCTTGTTGAGTGGGAAAATGCTAGTAAGATTGATGACATATTAACTCTAAAAAAAGTTGGAATAATTTCAAACTCACAAAGCCATGACCACTGCAAACATTCATTCATAAAACAAATTCAGACCATTAAACACCTTTATCTGTTAGATATAATTAAGTATATTTTCCAAAATCCAAATTTACTAAAGCATAGTAGTGAAATTCACTCATACAATACAACGTACAAGAGCTCTGCAGTCATAAATTTCAGCAGGTTAAGTAAAACTCTTAACAGCCACTCTGTTATTTCTCTGAAGGTATATAACCACTTGATGCCGATAATTAACAATATGACAACAATTTATTTTTAAACAAATACTTGGCTTTTGTTAAATCCATTTTATTCCCTGGAGAAATTGTTCTCCTATAAATTTATTTTATTTTAACAAACCTTTAATAAAAATAAATTTTCAACATTAATCTTCCAATCAATGCAGTTGTGACTTAAAGATAAAACTTCTATCTTTCTGTACAATATATTATTATTGATAATACTAGTTAAACATTGATTTGTTCTGTATGTTTTTATAGTTGGATTGTTGTCATTGTCTTGTCAACATATTTGTCTTAATTGTACAGTAGACTAAGCTCTAAAATGAGTCCCTGATAACTGACCCTATCAAAAGCCTTGCTAAAATCCAGATAGATAGAGACAGGTTGGTTTCTATTTGAGAAAGTGGTGAGGACCCATTCGGCAAAAGCCACCAAACCTGTTGTGGTAGACCTTCTAGTTGGAATCCACGTAGCTGAGGGAATATTATAGTTCTGAAAGCAAGAGTCATAAGAGCCAACACAATCTTTTCCAACATGGTGGACTGAATGACTATAGGCCTGCAATTCTTCACACTGGATCAGATATCGGACTTGTATATTTTCACAAGGAAACCAGTTTCAAGATTAAATGGATACACTCCATGGCTGAGGTAGTTGTTGAAATATTGTAATAGATGAGCAACCAATACTTCACTACAGAACCTCAAGACAATTCATGTCCGGACCAAGTTTGTTCAACTTCGATGGCCGATATTTGAAGGGATGAAATGCTAGTGTGCTAAGTACAAAAGTAAATAAGATCAGTAGTTAATGGAGATGTGCAGATGGTGGAGAAGAAAAAAACAGCAAAAAGATTGCACATAGCCTGAGGTTCAATCACAACATAGTAATCAAAATGCAGACTTTTAGGTGTTGTTTGTGTCTTCTTCAGGTTTTCCAGGTGACTCTAAAAGAGCTTAGGATTTCATTTTAGACTATCGTCGACTCTGGTGAGATAATCAGTGACAATGCCTTGACAATTTTTTACGTTGATTACAAAATTGTTTGAATTAAAAACAGTCATTAGTGATTCTTTGAATCGAGAGTTAAGTATTTTTTTTCTTAAACACAATTTCTCTGAGCTGCTAAGAGAACCAGCATGGGAATCTACTTTGACCCTCTCTTTTTACAGGGCAGCTCTTGACTATATTTCTAAAAGCACTACAGAAATCAACAAAAAGAGCCTCAGAACTCATGTTGGAAGTGATATTGGGGTAAGGCTGTTGCTGAACCCATTTAAATACCTCATTAAGGTTGCACCTACTGAAATAAGGAACAAACACGTGGTTTGTAGTTTGCTCTTAGGTAGCCAGGCCAGTATATCGAATTCCAATGCAGGGTGAGCATCCTCTTCATGCAACGAAGAGTCAGCACATGCTTTTATCAAAAGTTCAGGGTCAGAACTGAAAATCAGGTCTAGTACACCTCTAGCATTCAATATTCCATTCACTTACGCAAGCTGGAGGAATCTAATTGAGTTGATTAATAGCTGAGAAGAACTGAGAGAGACAATTCAGATTGAATGTGTCCATCCAGTTGACAGCGGGAAAATTGAAATCGCCAGCTGATATTGCCATACAATTAGGGCCAATTTGAGAGCAAACTTCTCTGCTACATCACAAAAGCATGAGTACACACCTGATGGTGAGTTGGGTGGGATATATGCTGCATCAATTAATATATTTTGACCAGGAAGTCTGGTTGTGACAAAGAGATGTTCGACATTTATAACTGAGGAGTTGATTTCTTAAGAGGGGAGATTGGTATTAAGAGCAATCAAACCTCCTCCACCCGACATCTTCTCACTAGTAATATTCGATCCTCTCTTCTCCTGAATACATAATAATTATGCATACCTAATTCTTCTGTAGAGAAATATGGTGATAAATTTGTCTCCATTGATACAATTTACTGAATGAAAACACATGTTTACTGACTCCATTAATTGACAAAGCTTCATTCTTAAGCCGTTAACACTTTGATACAAGACACTTATTGATACATTGCCATTTAGTAGTTTTTTGGGTTTATTAGCCATAATTGTAGGTATTCCGTTTTGGTATTTTATGATGAGGTTCTTCTCACCTTCTGGTGATATTTAGGACGTACAACTTCGCCCAAAATTAGAGATTATACTCTCATACATGGATTTTCCAATGGGAGTCTTTATTCTTATAATGGTGCAATAATAAATAAGTTAGATCGAAGATGTTCCATAAAAAATAAAAAACAATATCAAAATAAAAATAGTTCTCAGACTACATACAGACCTATCCGGAAGCAACATAGGGGAGAACGTTTTATTTCAAGGAGATTCAAGATAAAAAAAAAAAAAAAAAAACAGTTGACCTAGTTTGAGGTGTAGGCCTACTTTCAAAGAAGTATGTTTACAAAGCTATGCCATAAATTTGGCCAACTGGATATAGAATTTTGAGAAGCAAAACAATAGATATTAATAAGCCTGGATTAAATCTTAAGGCAAATCATCAAATATGCAAGACATACTAATATTTTTATAAATGCCAATATCATCACAAACATCAGTATTTATGCAGTTTATTGCCACCAAACAAATTTGGAACATTTTGCTTGAAATGGGTCTAGAATTGGCTGTATTTTAACAAGATATGCTTTTTATTCCGCGGAAATAACGTATTTTACCGAAAAATTCGAAAAAACCAATCTCAAAACTTTTAGTATTTTTGTCATATTTCCGTTAATTTAAATGGTATTTGAATCATCATTTTTATTTTGTTGTGTTTTATTGCGGTGAATACAAATTTGAAAACTATTTTGGTCTATTACAAATATTTCTCAAGATATAACGGAAAAACTACTATCTCGGCGAATCGCGATTAGCGGCCATTACACGATCATTATATACAACAACTATTAATCACAAAACCCAAATTAACCTATATTCCTGCAGGATTGATAGCCGGCAGGCCGTCACGGAGGCCAAACACTCGAATTTGACACAAATTACGAATTTTTGTTGAGCAAATAAACAGTTAGGAAAAGTTAGATTCAGTAAAAAATGCATTTTTCGAACTGAAAAAATAATTTTATTACAAAACCAGTTATATATTTATGTTTAGCATAAAAAACATGAGAAATGAAAAATAAAGTTGTCGACATATAAAGATTCTTAAAAGATTGTTTTTTTCACTAGGGCCTATCAGATAAAAACTAGTTTTTCAATTAAAAACAAGTGTTCTGCGGATAAAATGAAACTCCTCAAAGGATGTAAACTCATATTTCATCACTTTTTCAACATGTAATCGTATTTTCAGAATGGTAAGAAAGTGCATAGTTACCCGAACATCAGCCTCAAATTAACAATAATAATTGGCATATCAATATAATAATACATATTTGACCTATTGATAAACTGACATCAGCAAAGATGCTTGGTACAGGTTAAAATTTATCCAAGCTCTCAATAAAATATAGGCTATTGCATTTCTTTCAGTTAAAAAACTGGGCAGTGACAAAATAATTGGCCAATAATGTTAACCTGATAGGTTAGATTACAATTTATTTTCACCAAAGTGCCTAGTACTAAATACTTTCCCTTTTCTTGAATTTAATAAAAAGGCAACTGATCTTTGAATGAATTACTAAAATTGTTATTTGTAAATATGTGCTTACCTTCCAAGACTGATATGGCTATCATCATTTACGATTTCACAAAATGTAAATAGATATCAAATTAATTATACTATAAAGGCTGTTTTATACAATGGAATAAAATAAGAATATATCTAAGAATAAAACTATATCAATACCATCTTACTCTCATTTATTATGAATGATAAAAAAAATTTATTGCAAGCATAGCTCAAAATAAAAATCAAACAAAACAATAACCCACAACCAACAACCACATATTATCAAGTCTTTCTTTAGCATGTAAGCGTGCCTACTGCTTCAAATCAATCAATAGAGACAGGTCAACGGTGATATGATTTCATCAACTTCAACAGATAAGTAAGAAGCCTCAACTATAACAAATGTCTAATTCGTAATTTTATACAAGTGATACTTTTTTAACTTTTTTTTAAAAGGTTGGACCCTATTTAACTTGGTTTCTATTTTATATGAATATACTTACCATATGTAATAGCCACAATGTTTTATACTGTGTAATGACCACTGAATGAAAGTTCGTAGCAAGGAGGTTATGGTGGTTAGGTAGGGTGGCTCCTAAATGAAATATTATGGTGTTGCAAAACCTCCCGAGAAGACCGTTATTTTAAGCATTTTAAAAGGTAATGTGGGCTACAAAAGACAACAGAAATTAAAATTAAACGTCACAGCCCTCCCCTTTTCATAGTTTCCCCTCTCCTTCAAACTAAAAATATTAAAGCCCTCCTCAAAAGTATGGAAAACTTCCACAATCCACAGCAATAACTTGAAAACAAAACAGTCTGTGTCGTATAAAAAAAGAAGTCGAGGAAAGAAAGGCTCGGGAGACGGCCAAACAGAATGGGTGGGGAAGTTATCTGGCATAATACAGTAGACACAGCGAGGTGGAGAGTAACGATTACCTCAGAAAAACAGGCTAAAAATTTACAACTATAAATATTTTGAATAGCCCCTGAAAATTAGTTACGTTTTACACACTAAAACGGCTTTTATAAGTTAACTATACAGATAGGAAACAAGTTTAAGTTTTAATGTTAAACAGAATGCCATGCCTTAGAAAACTATGACTTTAGAATACAAATTCGTCCAGTATGAAGAATTATAACACAAAAACGTAGTAGACTCCTTTTTTTAGAAGAAAAGTCATGTAAAATATGATTCCCACGAGATTCCTAGTTGATTAATTAATTAATTTGGTTCATTACAAAACTATTTACGCTGGTTGAACTTACGAGAGTAAATAAATATGTATATTCACAGTTCGAAAAATTCATTTCATTATATATTTTTATTTGTAGTAATGTATACGGCAAAAGGCCATTTTATATCATTAATTATAACGGTTTCAAGTATTACATTAGGGTTTCAAGTTATAAATTAATATAAGTGTTCATATAAACACTTATATTAATATTAAATTATTACATGCAATCCTAATGTAATTTCTTGGAATCGTTATAATCTCCGCTTCTTCCCGTAAAAACCTAAATGGTATATCTGTAGCTTAAAATTTGTTTTACGGGTTAAATGGTCATTGGGACGAAAACACGTTTTGTATGATCAACATAACCCATGCTACCTATTCATTCATTCATCTCTAAGACGCCAATCGTAGAGATATGGGCGAATATGAGGCGTGAATGAGTGTGATGAATGTAGATGAACGAGTGTACTCATTGTTACTATATGAGTTCGACTTAGCTCAGAAAGGACTATTTATTAATAGCCCAATAGCCAGGGCAACTATGGGACCTACAGCTTTACGTGGAATCGAACCACGTAGTGTTGGTCTGATTTTTCAGCTCTGACAAGTTTGACACTTAGTTCTCGCCCAGACACAACACCCGAACCCTGACTACCACTCAACACGGACACTCCAGACTTCTCTAGTAGTGTCTATATTGATGACAACTATTGAGCGGACGCCGTGTTGGTATTAAGAGAACCTATGGTCTCATATCCATATTATCTTTGTGGGAACATTTCGACTTTTAACCCCTATTTAATAAAACTTTGCCCATGTTAATCGTTTCCTGGGGTTAAATAATATTTACTTTCAGTTCAAATTTCAAGCTTGTAGAACTTTTAGAATTTCTATATCTTATCGCCGGGTGATGGAATAAAACGCCAGTGGACTGCATGGCGAAAGAGGGCATGCATAAACCGTATACTCTATTAACCTTGCTCTAGGGACATCAATCTATTGGGAAAAAGGAGTCGATTAATTTATTTGTCATTTGGGATAGTCAATGAGGTATACACAGTTTCAACCATTGATATTCATTTTTTTTAATGTCAACTTCCATCAAGAGAGGAATTCATAAATGTTTGAACGCTATGATATTATCAGAACACTTTATGTAGTAAAAGAAATGTAACAGTTTTTTTTTTCGGAACTATGATCAGTCGACAGTAAGTCACATGATTTTCCCAAGATGACAGTGGTTACGTAAATCAGAAAGAAAGAAAATAATCTTTATTTAAACAGCCATACAAGCCTCATAATATCTTCCATACATATAGTACATTTTGTCAAAAAGCAAATAGATTAGTGGCTATTTACAAATAGATAAATGAAATTAACCTTACATTTTAGCATGACGTGGTGGTAGGAAATAAAGAGCACGTTATTTTGAGAATTACCCAACACTGTAGTGTTAACAATTTACATATACTGCTGCAACAGGGAGTTTACCCACTCATGATTACATGGGTGGTAGCATTGATACAGTATGATTGTACTTAACTTGGGACCGTCGCTTTAGAGCCATGAGTTGAACCACATGCTCATAAAACTGTTATTTACTTTGGTCAATATTTTAAGTAATCAAGTTTCCATACTACCAAGGAAGTACTCACCTCAGAGAGTTTTTAAAATAGGTATCTCTAGGGGCCTAATCCCAAAACCCATGTGAATGGCTATTTATTGTAATTTGCTCCAACCATAGCAAGGTATGGTAGCAGCCAATCTATAACAAACTTGCTGCAATCCAGTTTTTTTTCTGCACATGTATGAGTGCAAAATATCAGAGCTTGTGTCGTATGTGGGTCAACACCACTGCACGTGCATGGGTGGGTGGCTCAATAAACCTGGAACGTACTCCTGATGTTAATATTTTTGTCACCATCTTCCCACATGAAAAACAACACTGCGTCTCCACATATTAGGAGGTGAAAACCAGCTTTTGCCATTTCATGTGGGCCAATAAAGGAAAATGATCAAGGTTGCTAGGTTAGGTTAGGTTAACCCATCCTCATATATATATGTGTGTGTGTGTGTGTACTTCTAATAGGTTATTTAAGTAGGTTACTTTTGTATTATTTTACACACGCTTCACAGTGAAGTGTATTTATAAGAAGACTCACCTAAGAGTGACTTTATTTTATCTATTATTTGTATTATAACTACCAGTTACTGGATGTTGGTAGTTATTTACTTTTTCCAAGAAAATATTGTTTTGTTCACATTGTACATAATTGCGGAAATATACGCAATACCACATTATAGGTAAATATAAATATAAGGTCTATTTACCTTATATTTATATTTACACCAGCTATCCAGCCTTACATTTTCAATGTGATCCTATGTTGGATCAAAAACACTAGTGGATTAAATACTGTTCAATTGACTTTAAAGTGGCTGTAGATAAGGAGCTAAGGAGATGGCTTGCCATGCAGGGTTTCCGGGTTCGATTCCTGATATGACTATTAACAGATTTTGCCCTGCCGCTCCCGTGGTTCGGAAGTCACGTTAAGCCGTTGGTCCCCAGGTTAAGTGTCAGAGAGGGCTTCTTAGCCCTAACTTCGCAAGGTAAAATAAGACGAACTTGAACATGTACGTTATTAATTTCAAAGTTTTAAAAATTTTTGCAAAATTCCAATACAGTGCAAAGTTCCAATTTACTGAGTCTGAAAAGGACTGTACTGATAGAGACTGCCAGAATTAATTTCTTTTGAGTTGCTATGTCAACTTATTTCCTGCGCGCACCTAAAGGTGCATTGGGAAGGAAGCTGTTAGACTTCATGTAATTACTTTAACACATTTTCATAATATTACTTTTTGTTGCATGTAATATTTTATGAATAAAGGATATTTTAAACAGTATAGAAACAATCGAACTGATTGGCACATTTGCCAAAACACAAGTGAGGCAATAAGTAGAAGACACATGAGAGGAAGGTGTGGTAGTCAATCATGGAAAGATTAGTGATTCTAGATATTTCTTTATTTGAACTGTAGTTGCAAGAAAAAGATATTTATATCAATAAACATACATAATATGTAAAGCACAACAGTGGGATTTGTAGAGCTCATATTTGTTTATTGACAAGATTTTCAATATTTGTATGGATGTTAGAGTTTTAGATGCAAGCGATCCTCAACATTAAGCCTGTTTATATTTCTTTCTTAAAAAAGCTATTTACAAAAATATTTTGCTATAAAACCAGCTCAATACATATATATCGTAAGGCTTTTATAACCAACCACTAATTAATACAAGATTTTACAGAAAAATACAGATAAATAATGTAAAAATGAAATAAAATCTACAGTAGAAAGTACTTGTGTCTTAATATTTTAATATTTATCTTCCATAACAGAGATAAATCCAGGTTTCTTAACAATTCAACATCTGCTTCTCCGATTGAATGAAGATCAGCTAATCCCCTCTGAAAAGAACACAATGTAAACACATTGATTAGGTAATCCATAGTTTGAAATTCATCTCTGCAATCACATATCCGATCATTTGCCATTCCCCACTTAATTTTTTAGAAGTTTCATCTTCCCATCCCCATGCGAAAGCACTCAGTTTAAAGCAGATTACTTCTGTCTTTATTGGATTGGGCTTTAGCTTCCAGGTTCTAAAATAATTGTTGAGAATAGTGTAAGTGTTCTTCCTGTTTTTGATATGTCTTTGTGTTTGGTTACAAGAGCAATATCATCTGCATATATGAATTTTCTGGACTGTGTGGCGGAAATGTCGGTAGTGAATACATTGAATAAAAGAGGAGCAAGAACAAATCCTTGTAGAAGTCTATCGTTCAGTAGTATAAAAAACTTTCTCTGCAACCCAGGCACACTTTCATTAACCTGTTGCTGAGGGTGGAATTTAGAAATCGTAGCAATCGAGGATACAGAATCAAGTTTTGAAATTTCTGTTGCAGGCCTTTTCTCCAGACTGAGCCATAGGCTGCTGAAAGATGTACGAATGCTGCTGATGTTTCCTTTTCAAACCGATTCTCAATTAAAGATATCAAAGTAAAATTTCGACTAGGTCTAAAACCATCTGTTTAACAGGGATGCTGTCATTGATAGTAGGTGATATTCTGTTGTTAATCAGCCTCTCAAACTTATAGCAGACACTTAAAAGAGCTATAGGCCGGTAGCTTTCAGCACGTTGTGGTTCTTTGCCTGGCTTCAAAATATCTATTATTTTAGATATTTTAAAAAAAGCTTTGGGCATATCACCAGTACCCACTAGCCAATATCACATTGATGACTGTTGGAAGCCAAATATTTGTTGTATTGGCATGTTTGAGAAATTCCAGGAAGATATCATCCATTCTGACTGCCTTCCCAACTGACATAGCCGTGACCGCCTCAATTACCTCTTGGAGAGTAAAGAATCTAGAAACTTCTAACGATGTCTATGGGCTTCTCTTGATCTTATTTAGATTGCATACAACTTTTTTGTCTGAGGGTTGAATTAGATAGACCAACAATGTGTTTCGCTATGTCCATAGGTCTCGGATGCAGCACAGTGCTATTTCTGAGGAGCTTACCAGTGAAGAGTTTTTGAAGTAAGGACCAACCCTGCCGACTGCTGTGGGCAAAATTTAGGTTTTCTATGTATTTACCCAGTTTGCTCTTCTAGCATTATCGAGAGAGTGAAGCAAGGAACCAGCTATGTCAGAGTTTTCAGTGTTCTTAAAACTCCTGCATAGATCCTCACAGTCTTGGCTCCATCCTCGTACGTATTCGTTTTTAAAGCCCCTGGGGATCCACTAGGGAAACGACAAATCTAGTGAAACGATCATAATTTGTTATTAAAGGTGGAATGAACCTGATGCCATCTTCAAGCCTTGTTAAAGTTCCATCTAGGCTGGGGAAAGGATTGAACGATGGGAACCTGAATTCCCAAAGATATCAGAACGGGCCTGTGTTGTGACTTGTGAATGGGGGAAGGCACCATGAACACTCCTAATATTTAGGGGTCTTAGAGATCATTTACATGAGCAGAAGCATATGTCTGGTGAATAACCTCTGAGTCAACAAGCTGAAAAGAAAGTACTTATATCTTTAGAATCAAATACAAGAAATAAGTTGTTGGTTTCAGCCCAGTTGGTTATGCTTCTACCAATATCGTCGTCCAATGAGTAACCCAATTGGCTGTGTTGATTATTAAAGTCCCCAACATAAAGGACAAAATGTTCGGTAACTGTGTAAAATCGGGGGATGATGTTGTTCGCAGCAAACCTTAAACTGTACGTGACCCCTAAGTGGTGCTAAACGAACGACAATTTTGGTAGTTGAATTATTATTAATTATTAATTAATTCCAATGATTATCATTTATTAATTAATTAGTAATGACTGCAAAATTATTTATATATTGATAATAACATGGTCAAGTCAGGTTATAAACAATAATTTAAATGTCAGATGATTTTATTTTATCAGCTACATGAGTGTTTTTTGCCAAGCTCTAAGGAAAACAATTTCACTTAGCTTTAAAATTGCTACAACTGACCCAGAATTAGGTTAAACAACACATCACATGCCAGACTCGACATGCTACATTGTTCAATAAACTGTGCTTTTGTGATTACTTAACCATAGACAGCTAACATATCGTATTTCCTACGACTCAGATTTTGAAGTTTTCAAAAACACCTCTTTGCGCACGTCAGATTAACTTGTTCGCCCAGTTCTGTTGCTAATTAGGTCAATGAGGAAAGGGCACATAGCTATCATTCGCTTAGCAGCCGTCAAAGTGGTTGTTTTTGTACTTTGCTCGTAAGATATACGTTAGCTTTCATGATTGTTTTAGGGGCCATCGCTGAATTCTGTAACGCTAAAATCTGCCTTTTCAGAACCCCCTCACCCCCCATGTAACGGACTTGTAACAATAATAGTAAACTCCCTTCAAAAATTACGTAACGTTGTCACCAACCCCTCCCCCTAATCTTTGTCATCCACTTTCATGCATATTTTTATTAAAAAAATTATTATTTTATTTTTATGATAAAGACATTGTTTCTTCCGTTTGTTTCCTAATTGGAGGGGGGGGGGAATATAACTTTTAATATATTTTCAAAAAAATCTTGTATTTTGGTGATAAACAATAACATTTTGTGAATGAATTTAAACAAATTGCTAAGGTTTAAGAACTACGCAACACAGCATAGAACTCACCTACCCTCCCCGTAATGATGCTTAACGCTGCCAAAAACCTCCCTACCCCTCTTTAGGCGATACATAATTAAGGGATGGCTTCTTATTTAAAAAATGTTGTAAATCGCAGATGTAGTTTTTGTGATTCTTTTTATTATATGTAGTGATTAAACTATACATAATTTTTATATGCACACTATTAAGTTTGTATGATTAATTATAGTGTTTAGTGGATTTTTTAAGATGATTAACAAAATGGAAAGAAGTAAGTTGAATGGTACTGAAAGAATTTAAAAGTATTTGGACGATGATTGTTCGAGTATAAATGACGTTTTGGTACACGCCTATGTGATTTCCATATGTAACATGGTAAAATAAGCTCTAAAACCATTCTCAAGGAGGAATTTTGCAATGGACATACACTTTGAATTCATAAAACCTTGGCTTCAGCACCGCATAAACTATCCTAACATACAACGGAAACTCCACCAACCAATGTATTGAAAGTAGCTCTTCCTCAAGCTAATGAGAACATTCCTCAGAGCAATTGAAGAACAATTTGTGGAGTGTACCCTTCTACAAAACAGAGTATGGTGTCACTCTTTCTCTGCCGTTGTGCCAGGGTAATCTGTGTGGAGCATTGGGGAAAGTGCTGTATATACTAACACTTTGGAATTAATGTATAATGTCACTGATGACTAACGTACTTGGAATGCCAGGTAACATCTCACTGTAAAAAACCTGCTGTGACAGATAGTTCAAGGTCAAGTCAACTAATAACAGACCAATAACTGTCTAACAAGTGCTTTCAACTTATTTCAACTTGTCTAACAAGTGCTTTGGTAACTTAAAAAGAAAAAAACACATATATCCATATTTAATCCAACCAGTTTTGACTAGAACACTATTTCCTGTCTAAGACACTCTCAAACCCAATACACAGGGCCAAGGTATCAGCATAGACAAACTCTTTATCGGCTGTTCTGTCCACCTCTATTCCTCAACAGAAGATGTTTACTTGCTACTAACAATAATCCTTATCATTGTTGACCAACTGGAAACAATACTGACCTTTACCAAAATTGGTGTTACACACAAATATTTTGACTAATACAAAATAAAAATATTATTTTTAACTACTGAGTGACTATTTTTGATGTTTTAGTTAATTGACACTGTGTGCTGTGACTAATTATACCATACATTATTATTTGAGAAGGAAAAAATAATTTACATTACATTTTCATGAACATTGGCCTTCAAACTATTAAAAAATGGTTTAATTATAATGATATTGCATATTTGATTTCATGAAAAATAAAATGCCCAAATATCCTTGTGGACAGCGTGGGATTGGTGCTCGTTCATCAGTTATATTGTGTAATGGAATTTGTAAATTATGGTTTCACAAAAAATGTATTCATATGACTGATGCTGAGTTAAAAAAGTTAATTAAAGAAAATTCAAATGATTGGAAATGTACAAATTGTAAAAGTGCCACAAACTATCCTGATGTTAACATTAGTCTAAGTAATTTAATGGAACAAATTCAGTATCTTGAAAATGAAAACGAGCCTGACATAAATGATTCTCTTACATTGGCTGCTTTTAAGTTGGTATGGGAATACCAGGGGATCCTGGAGACTCTTTGCCAGCGTAAACAGGTGAGACTCATATGGGTGCCTGGGCATGCTGGTATTGATGGAAATGAGACGATGCACTGGCTAGGAGAGGGGCAAAATGCCCTCTGCTGGGGCCGGAGCCAGCTCTCGGTTTTCCTTTTCAAAAGGTAAAAAGAAGAATTGACAGGTGGACTTCTGAGGAACACGATGGCAGATGGAGGACTGAGTCCGGGCTCAGGCAGTCTCGTGCACTTATCCAAGGACCGGATCGCAGGTACAGCAGAGATCTGCTGAGCTGTAACCGGGCCAAGGTGAGGGCGGTTACGGGAATGCTGACTGGACTTAATCTTCTTCACAGACATATGAAGATAATGGGCCTGACAGAAGACTCCACATGTAGGCTTTGTGAGGAGGATGAGGAGAGCTCCATACACATCTTTTGTCATTGTGGAGCTCTCTTATCTCTTAGGCATAGGACTCTGGGTGCCGCTTTTCTGGAACCAGAGGATATTAGAAGGGCTATACTTGGGGAGATCATGTCCTTCATAAGGGGGACTGGTCTCTTGTGACACTGTCGTCAGGCTCGGGGCGCAAAGGGCCATGGAGTCTTGGCACGGTGGGCTTGGTGACAGGACCACAACCCGGTGTATCTAATCTAATCTAATCTAATCTACATTGGCTGCTACCGCTGGCTCATTATTATTGGAGGAGAACGAGGAGTTAAAACAAAAAAATGTTTGAAATAAAAACTTCTTTAGAAATAGAATTTAGAATACAGGACATGGAAAAAGAAATTAGTGTTCTATCAGAACAAAAAAATGAATTGGAAAAGGAATTTGTAGGTAAAATAAATTTCTTGCAAGAACAAAGAAAAAAGATGCAACGTTAAAAAACAATCTTATTCTACATCTTGAGGACGATAATATGAAGGATAATAATAAATTGAAATGCAAAATTGATGAAATAAAACACCTAAAGCTACTTTTATATAACAGAAAAACAAAATAAAGAAGATAAATTCATGTATGAAACTTTGAAAAAGGAACATGAAAATTTAACGTTGCTTGCTAGTTCTTTCCAGGAAAAGAAATCTCCATCACCTGATAACAAAACGAAACTAAAAATAAATATAAAAAGTGCTGAGAGTCAATCTCAAAACAACAGTAGTTACAGCCTTCCACTTTTAGGGAATGAATGGGTTACAGATGATACCATTGAAATGTATTTCAAAACCATACAATCTAAAATTAAAGCTGCTGATGTTGGTTTAGTTTACCCTGGGGAAAGTCACACCATGAGAAGTTTTTCCGACATGGAAAACTTGACATTATCACTGAAAAAAAAAAAAACTTATCTGTTTATTCCAATCAATGATGCAGAAACAAATGGTAAAGGCACATATTCCCACTGGAGTATATTATTTTACTGTAAAAACGAAAACACCTTCTACTATTTTGACACCGTTGGTCAATAAAACCTAAACCCAGCCAAAGATATATTTATCGTTTGATCAACATCAGTTTCTTCTGAGCGTGCTATCTTTAAGAGCGTAGAGTGTCCATAGCAAAGCAATTCAACTGACTGCGGCATATACTTATTGTTATTCGTTGACTGGCTGGTGAAAGGAATTACTAACAATAATGTTTCCAATTTGATCAAGAATGATTTATCACTGATGCAGATAGCAAAGACTGACTTGATATCCCAACGGTCACATCTGGCTTACTTGTGGTATAATAGCCATTATTCGGAAATCAACTCCAGCACAGCAAGAAAAGCTTTTGTTTGAACCAAAAAAAGGTAAGGATTCAACACAAAACACTGATAAACAACAAGCAAATGCTAGAACCCCCCCCCTCTCTCTCTCTCTTTTTCTCTCTCTCTCTGAGCTACTGAAGCAAATAACTACATCAGGGAGTTAACAGCTCTTATGAACAATGTTTACTTAATTGATCTTGGAAACCTTCAGGAATGTCACCCCCTTAACAAAAGAGGGAAAACCAACATTTCATTTAATGTCATAAACATACTAAATAATATTGTTGAGCCAGTGCTCAATGATTCTTTTCTAAACCACAAAAACCAAATAATAGTCAGAGACGTCCTTATTGAGAATGCTATTTAAAGGTTCCGCCGAACTTATCAGTTGCCTTCTCTCATTGCATCTTTGCCAATTTCGGAGAACAGCGCAACATGACTGTTGGGGTGGCCGTTGTCTTTGGGAAAAATTTTGGTAAACCCTCCAGAAAAGAATGTGCGAATTCTCACTTGACTTTTCAGCAAAGTAAAAATGAAGCTGGAGTGTATGGGTTGGTTACAAAACCGGAATATAAAGATAAACCCACTAAAGAGAGTTACAACAACGCATTTGATCACTTCTCTAATCACTTCAAAGAAAAAGGATTCAAAACTTTGATATGCTCCCCTATGGGATGCTTGAGAGATAGAATTGAATTAGTCCACTTTGTAACAAATATAATTAATTTTCAAAAGGACACAGGAGCAACAGTCAATATTATATCAAACAGCAAACACTGGCCGGAATGGAAGTTTGGATCAAACGAAGGATTTATTACAACTCTAATTGCAAAAGTTAAAAAGTATGAGAATTTCCATCAAACTCTGACAAACAATGACATTAACACCTCAGTCTCTTTAAATATGTCACCATTAAGAAGTTTGTCAACTTCTGAGTCTGCCTCCTGCGATGATGGCCACAACTTCTCTACACTGCTGCAGACTTCTCCCTGCTCAATTCCAATTGTCCTGGAAGAATCATCATTCAATGATGGGGTGAAATATAAAAATTGTGAAAATTCCTTAAATGAAAGTGCTATCTGTGGCGATCCTATTGTAAATAATTTTTTATGTCTAGTTCCTCACCCACCCCCTCCACCTCTAATTCCAGTTTATTACCCACCTCTCATTTTAATTTAAGTAAACACAAAAATTGTAAGAATAAGTCTAATATAAAACTTTTTCACCAGAATATTCAGCATTTGAAATCAAAAATAGAATCTTTACAAATAATTCTTGAAGAATTAAACCCCTACATCATTATTTTAACTGAACTTAACTTGCATGAAAGATGAAGAAGAAGAATGATTAAATATTGAAAACTCTACAATAAACTCATACTTTTCACGTAAACTGTCATGTAAGGGGGGAGTCATGCTTTTGTGTAGTAGCCGAATAAAACACAAACAATTACTAATTCCAGCCTCGCTTAAAAACAAAATATTAGAAGAAAAACAGTTTGAATTTTGCCTTAGTAAATATACAATTGGTAAATTCAAATTTTCAGTAGCAGGTATTTATAGGTCACCAAAATCAAGTGCTGAAGAATTCCTGGATAGACTAAGTTTACTCATACAGTACTTGCAAAAAAATGTGATATTATAATAGTTGCTGGAGAAATCAATATTGATGTTCTTGTACAGTCAAAAAGTCATAACTTGCTTAACAATATGCTAAAAAGTAATAATATGATTTATTTGGTGACACTCCCGACTAGAGTTAATAGCTTTTCAAAAACTGCTATAGATAACTAACTATCTTGTAACAAAAGTCCACAATAATTTAATTGGTCGGTAGCGTAGTTGGTTCAATCCCAGCTTCATGTGCTAAAGGTTCTCAGTTCGATTCCCAATCAGAGTCAATACATTTTGAGAAGGATCAGCTGATAATCACCGGCTGTTCATTTGTCATTGGGCTATTAATTAATGACACTTTCTAAGGAATAGTCGGCCTTAGTTTGTAACCATGACTACATTCGCTCATCTACACTCATCACACTCATTCGAAATCCATATTCGCCCATATCTTGACAATCGGCGTCTTATGAATAAATAAAAAAAAAAAAATAAATAAATAAATGTATGTGAACGGTGTTATAACTTTATTGTCAGACCATGATGGCCAGTGCCTAAAAATAACTTTACCTCATGCTACAACAGAAAAAGATAATTTTATTATTAGTGAAAATAGACATTTTTGTCAAGAAAATGTAAATATTTTTAAACAACTGCTTAGTAAGGAGACATAGATGGATGTATTTGTTGTACAATGTCTTCCATGAAACTTTTATGTATATCTTCAATTTAGTCTTTCCTAAAAAACTAGTAAAAAAGAAAAAGTCTGAACAAATTTGGATTTCAACTAAATTGAAGAAAGAAAGGTGTGAGCTTATCACTTTGGCAAAACAAATAAGAAATAAAAATGATTTTGAACAAATTAACCCGATCGCAGAGCGCTCACACAATGTACCACACTATTTCAGTTGTGTTTGAGAGATTAAAAGTTGAAACCAACCTAAAAACTCTCATATTGAACTTTACAGGACGTTTGAATTTACTTACAGAATAATAATTAAGAGTGAATTATCGTTACCTTTATTTAACTATGAACAACTTAATAAAATATAAACTGTTCTGTACCACACACTTTTAACTTTTACACATGTACAGTGGTACTGACCCATCCGCCCACCCATACACGTACAGTGTATTTGAAAAAGAAAATTTCAAAGTATAAAAATAATTTAAACACTTCAAAAAAGGCTTATTTTGATCATAAAATTAAAAAATCTGAAAATATTCAGAAAACTGTTTGGAACATAATAAACTCAGAAGTAGGTAATAACAAGAAAAAATATCACAACGTCAAATTGAATGCTGGAGGTAAAAATTACTCGGACCCAAAAGATGTTTCAAATTTATTTAATAACTATTTTGTAAATGTAGTAGATTATGAAACAAGTACAGAACTAAGTACTGGTACCATTACAGATAATAATGATATTGCATCAGAGATTGATAGCATGAGGTCTGTAACTTTAAAACCAATATTTAGATTAAAGGCTGTTAGTATAGAAGAAGTTGAGCACATTATAAGTTTATTAAAAAATTAATTTTCAAGAGGGTATGATGAGGTACCTATTATAATTTACAAAAAGAGATTAGCCGGTTACTTTGTCGCTTTGTTTGTGGGATATTTCCTAATAAGTTAAAAGTTTCAAAAATTGTTCCAATACACAAGAAAAATAATATAAAAAATCCATCAAACTACCGTCCTGTATCTTTATTACCAGCTATTTCTAAAATTTATGAAGGCAGTTTACAATCAGTTTATGACATATCTTGAGCAAAATGACAATTGATAGTTACCAACATAGATTTTGTAAAGGAAAATCTGTGATATCAGCAAGTGTTTCATTTATAGAATCTATAATTGACTCAATATATGCTGGAGAATCGTGTGTTGGAATATATATGGATCTGTCCAAAACTTTTGATAGTGTTAACCATTCAGTGTTAATTGAAAAATTAGATTCACTTGGAATAAAAAAGACCTCTCTAAAATGGTTTAGTTCATATTTAAAAAACAGATATCAATTTGTTCAAATAAACCACACCACAAAAAATAATAGAATTTTTCATTATAGTTCTGGACAAAAACCCATAAAAATTGGAGTACCCCAAGGATCAATATTAGGGCATTTACTTTTTGTATGCTACGTAAAGAACATTTCCAATTGCCTCCTCAAAGTAGCATCTGCCTTTATGCCGATGATTCAAACGTCTGTTGGATTTATATTTTAATGAGCATGTTGAAAAGATTTTATCTAAAACTAACTCTGGCAAGTATGCATTGAGAGAGATGTCTTTCCTATGTAATGAAACCACGCTCAAAATTATATATCATTCTTACATCCACTCTCACCTATCTTTTGGTATATGTGTCTATAGATGAACAAAAAAAAGAAAACCTTGATAAAATTCTAAAAAAAAGCAATTAGAATCATTAAAAACCTTGAACCTGGAAAATCAGCAAGAGAATATTTCAAACAATTAAATATCTTGACTGTTTATGGCCAATACATTTTTGATACTATTATGATTTATAAAGATGCTAGTTTTTGCAATAATTAAAAAATTATGGTTTTACCACATCCATATAACACAAGAAAAAATCCGAAATCATACCCAATCACCACAGGCTTCACTATATGCAAACAAACCATCCAATCAATGCAGGAGCAAAGTTTTTTAAAACCCTGCCTAAAGAAATAAAAAATGAGAAATCATTATCAAAGTTAAAAAAAACTTAAAAATTACTTGGTTGAAAAAACTATTTATTCTAAAGATAAGTTTTTCCTATGTGAAAGTTTGTAGTATTTTTTTTTTTTTAGTTTCAGAAAGGTATTCTGTAGAAGAATATTATTGACACTATTCAAATGTACACTTTGTATATATTTAAGAATAAAAATTATTTTGATTGATTGATTGACTACACAGATAACTTCAATTTCAAACTGAGTTCTGAAATGTTTCTTTAGATGTATCGTAATACTTTTTATATGTTAAAATTTCTCATTTTCTAAAATAAAATTTTTTTGCAATTTTAAAAACGTAATGTCATTTTTACAATATTTTAGCTTTAATGAAACTTCTTCAACATATTAGCCTTTCTTATTTTTTCAACCCAAACATGTTTTAAGAGACACCCCTCCTATGGCCCACCTTGATTAATAGTTGTACCCTAAGATACACAAACCGTTGTACCCTTGATAAAAAACTGACATTTTTTAAAGGGAAAACAATTTGTCCCTTTGTGTGGTTTAAAATAAATCAAAATCAGTTGGAAAAAGTCTAATCTAGGGGGCACGAGTACCACTAATCCTATTAAGCTTGTTAAAATGCACATGTTATAACATTTGAGCGGGAAACGTTTTCAAGTGAAGTAATGTTCAACTGGAAACATGGGCGTCAGCTATAAACCATTCAAATGGTGGAAGTGGTTCCAGCTGTTGGAAGAGAGTCAACTGTACAAATCACACAGCAGTTTTGGGGACAGACAACAACCTGTTTTCGGATGGTAGGCGGAATTATAAGTAATGCCAACGTCAACACCAGGTAGAGGATTGGAGGCTCGACTGTGGCAAAATTATTCACTGGAGAAGAATGATAAGTGTCATAGGTAATATAACATCAAAGAAATGTTTGGATACAAGGCACTCGGCTACTATTTGGTAAACAATAAATATAAAAACTCAGCAAACCCATTAGATAGAAAAGGTTACATGTTGGTGAGTGATGAGGATGGAAAATGAACATAAACTGAAACTGGAGGAGAGATTTATTGGAAACAGCTATGGATTGAATAGATGAGGCCCAGGTTCCTATGTCTGAATGAGCTGGGTTTGATAAATAAAAACGGCAATAGTATACAATAAAGTGTTTATTTACAAAATAATTTACCTCATAACAAATAAAATATAAATGAAGGTCTATTGCTGCCACAAGAGGAGGATGGTGGATAGCAAAGAAGGAAGGCTATAATTACAAAAACACTTAAGACTGTACAACAAACAAAATATAAATGAAGGTCTATTGCTGCCAAGAGGATGATGGTGGACTAGCAAGGTAGGAAGGCTATAATTAAAAATACACTTAGACTGTACACCTGTACACTTCAGTCTCGAACCGGAACAATCATTTAACCTGAAACAGTGGATCACGACTGATAAAAGGTTGTAGGGAAACATCTTATCATAAAGCAAATCATAACATTTTTGAAAAGCGGATCTGTTGAAAAGTATTTTGATAAGAATATTTATACAGCTAAACTGTTTGTGGACTAATCAGAAGTATAAACAGATATATTTCTTCCATGCTCTCCCTTTTTTACTACAGCTAATATTTTAATAGAATTGTTGTATTTCGGATGCATTTTAAAACTATCAAATTTGTGAAATTTTTTTGACTAATCTAAAAGATTCATTTGTATTCGTAATCTTATATGTTCAAAGTAATATTCTATAGTAAAAAATTAAAATCTTACAAAGGCATTTTGATTACACCAGATCCCATCAATAACTCTTACTGTCAAAAACTTAACATTGTTTGAAGCCAAACTGGATCTATTGGACTGCAGTTGGAAGTAATACATTCTAATTTATAAATCTTCTTTGAGTAACTGCTTCAAACAAATCCTGATGTTATTCTGCACTATATTTCTGTCTGACAGTCCCTCACTGCACCAAGTAATCTTGGATATACTTCTTCTTACATATTAGGAAGCCTTGAGGAATTATGCACTTGCATTTTTATTATGATGTAGTGACTAGAACGTATACATAAAGTAAATTTTTAAAACCAAACATTAAATGACAATGATTATTTTAGAAAAAAATATAATAATTTACAGGAAAACTGATTGTATATTTTGTCAACTTAATCACAAAAGTTAGTCTTCTAAGCCTTGGGAATGGAGAGAACTTTCCTAGTGGAAGAAAGTGAAGAACTTGTCTCAGTAAAAAATGCAATAGGTACTTTACAATAAATATCACCTAAGTTAGTAGAGTTCATGAGCTACTTACCACTAAAGAGCGGGACCTGAGTCATCCTGATTCTCAGGTTCAGAGAATTCTGGCTGGTCGTCGAAGCGATGCCTATTCTCTAAGGTGGAAGCAATCATTCTCAAGGTATCAACACCACTAAGCATTTGCCTGCAATCATGGGTATAATGGTAAATACAATTGTATCACAGGTTTAGCGTCTTAATTTCAAATTATATTTGAACAACCCTCAGCAACAGGTTAATTTAAGTTTACCTGTGTCGCAGAGAAAGTTTTTGTAGGCATCTTAAATGATGCCTCAAGGCTCTGTTCGCGCTCCTCTTTTATTTAATAATAATATTCTTTATTTGTCACATACATTGACAATGGCATAAGTTATTGTTAGAGTAAAGCCAACCATACATCTGTAAAAGGGAAGTTCACGATAACATTGCAGTTATATAAAAACATGTTATGGTAGGCAGTTTTTATTTCTGTGAGATAAAATTATCATAGATAAAATTCAAAACTAAGATCTTTCATGCTAAAAAAAGACTATATATATATATATATACTAAGAAATTACAATTTATGGCTGTTTTGTGATTTGCTCAAAGGGAAAATAAAAATCAGAATTTGTTGAAAATAATTAACTTGTGTATAAGTGGCAAACTTGAGCAAATTAATTCATACTACATAGATAGTTTATAACAGGTACTGTTTTATAAAAAAGTTTGTTCCCAAAGATAGTAGTTCCTATGTACATTTCATAAGGAGATGACGGACCTTCCCTTTCCCCAACTTGAAAACAGGTCTTGTCTGTCAGATTGGATTTAATATGTTCTTGGACTCGGCAAATGCTTTAACTGTACCTTACAGACTGGTAATGAATCCATACTAGAAGAGATGTCTGATAGAACCTGGCGGTCCAGGAACATTATCACACACAATTTACCCAAAAGCAGAAACAAAACATTAGCTATAGTAGTGTTTGAGCATGACAATCAGCTTCTTGCTATTTTTTATAAACAAATTTTGTTCCAGCAATGATATTTCCTTTGAGTCTTTCCGCACAGGCAAGCCATCTTATGTAAAGCCCAGACCTCTAAAAGTTGTTTTAAATAGCTGTAATGATATCACTGACTTTGCTAAACACTTTGATCAATCTTCTCTGGAAGGCCTTGATTCTCATCTCACTGTAGTTAGTTTCCCGAGATAGAACCCTTCAGGAAAGAAAGCATTTATCTGATCTCAGGGCTGAGCTGAAGAGGAGAATGGAAGCTGGTGAGATTGATCTCACAGTCAATTATATACTCTATAATATTCTATTATCATTTTAATAGAAGTTTTACAAAGAAACCACTAAATAGTGAATTACAAACTGAGAACAATTATTTACAATCCAGATACTAAAACAAAAACAAAACATATGATAATAATACTGTATTTTAATACAGCTGTCGAAACTATAAATTAACTTCATATACAACACTCCTCCCTCTTAATCATGAGTTTGCAGACCAATACTCTTCAAATTGGTTAACGTGTCGTTTGTGCGTTATACCGTCAACAGTAACTAAGTGGTGGAGCACTCCCAATTTCTTGGTAATTACACCAATTCACCATTTATTGTTACGTCCATACAAGCAAACTAAAACGTTTTCTCCTTCTTTGAACTTTCGATATGCATTGTTATTTTGTCGCAAACGTAATCAAAGCTTGGTGCACGTTGTTATTGTTAAATAGGGCAATCTTTTTTAAAGCCTGTTTGATTGTTTGTACATTCGGTACTTACGACCATACAGATATGCGTAAAAACGCTTTACCCAAAAATAATAGAAAGGGCTTCTTTATTCACTTGACTGTATTTTTTTCAGTTTCTGTAAGTGTACAACTTGCATAAGATATTGGACGCTCAGTACCACCCCCCATCTTGTAAGAAATCATTGCTCCCAAACCAAACGGACTGGCATCTGTAGCTAGTATTAGTTCCTTGACTGGGTCAAAGTTAACCAAAACCCTATCAGAAGACAGCTCAGTTTTAATATTTTGAAATGCTAATTTGCAGCTCTCAGTAAATACAAATTTGGCTCCTTTTTTGAGTAGTTCATAAAGTGGTGAAGCCATAGAACTTGAATTGGGAATGAATTTTCCGTAAAAATTTACCAAAGCTAAAAATGATCTCACTTTGGTGACAGATTTAGGTTGTCTTATAGACATAACTGCTTTGATTTTATCTCTCATTGCATGTATCCCTTTTCACTTAGTTTGAAGACACAATAGTCTATAGACTTATTGAAAAATAACATTTTTCTGCATTTATTCGGACACCAAAGAGATTTAACTTATCAAACACTTGCCCCAATGTATCCAAATGTTCTTCTGCTGTCTCTGTTCCAATAGCTATGTCATCGTAAAAATAGCAACGTTTTAAATTCCATTCAAAATCTGCTCGATAGTCTTTTGCCAAATTACTGGAGCGTTAGCAATGCCAAATGGTAACCTATTGTACTGATATAATCCCTTATGTGTATTGATAGTGGTATAGTGACGATCATCTGAATGAACTTCATGCTGATTATAAGCCTGAGTGATATAAATTTTAAAATAGTATCTGCTGTTCCCTATCGAGGTCAATAAATGTTCAATATCAGGAATTGGATATTCATCTATTTTTAGTACTTTGTTCAAAGTACAATTATAGTCCCCACACAACCTCGCAGACCCAGGATATAATGGGACAACAGAAGGGCACAGTTAGAGAAGTTTGGTAATGATACCTTCTCTTTCTAATCTATCTAATTTTTTGTAAACTCGTAGAACCAAAGCTAAAGCCAAAGGCCTTGCTCTTCTGTATATGGGAATTGTACCTTCCTTTACCGACAAGTGTATAGCAAAATTATTTATTTTGCCAACCCCAAGATTGAACATTTCCTTGTTTGCTTCCAATAGTTGCTGTAATCTCTTAGTTTGTTCAGGCTCATCTTTTGTCTCCCCCACTAGTTTACACTTGTTGACTAGTTGATTAGAAAACATTTTGTGCCAGTTTAGTTTGAATTCCCACAACCATTCTAAACCAAACATACTTCCAAAATTACCATCGAATACATAGATATTTACCAATTTTGAATTGTTGTTCACTGTAACTAAAACTTTGGCCATACCTAAAAATTTTACATGCTCTTTTGTGTAAGTTTTTAAGTTAAAGTCTGCTTGTTGGAGTTTGTAACGTGGAAACAAACTGTAGAACCTAGACTTTCTAATCAAAATTACTGAAGCTCCAGTATCAATCTGAAAAACTTCTGTACCCTTCCCTAGCTGCACGGGTACCGTTAGATTGTGTTTGTTCTTCCAATTTTTAGACTCTGTGTCCTGTAATTTATAACATTCTTCGTCAACCTTATCAACTAACTGTTGAGCTGAATAGGGAAGTTTTGTCTTACAAGATCGTAGTATATGGTCAATTTTCCCACATAGGAAATATTTTGATTTAAGAAATGGATACTTATCATTTAAATGATCAGTACTGTCACAACTATGACACTTTTCATTTGCCTTACTAAATGACACCTCTGTTTCAAAATTTGTTTCACTTGTACAATGTACAGTTGGTTTAGATCTAAAGTTCAAATTAGCTGTTATATTGCTCTCAAAAGTCAAACTGTACTCTATTGCTTTAAAAAAACTAAGGTTTATCCTTAACTCCAATAATAAACTGTGTACACAAAGCCTCATTTAACCACTCAGATGGAAATTTACAAAACATTGACAGACGTTTTAAATCCATCGAAGAAGCTTGGATAGATTCTTCTCTGTTTTACAATCCTGCATGGCACTTAACTCTCTCAGCGTACTTATTCGGATCTGGATTGAAATGCTTAGCTAAAATATCCAAAAGCTGGTCTAAAGTTTTGCTTTCTGGAAAATCAGGCAAACAAATATCGCTTATCTTAGCATAGCTTTGTTCCCCAATTGCATCCATGAGCGGTTCAATTTGTTTAACAACCTCCAACAATAATGCTCCCATGAGCAGATATAATCTTTGAAACTTGGAATTTTGCTAGGCTGGCACGTATGGTATTCTTTTAGATCAGTTTTGTCTGGAAGATCCACAAATTCTGGACACTTTTATTTTCTAGGCATGTTGGTATTATTTTTATCCTATCCTCGTCGCCAGTATAATATTCTATTATTATTTTAATAGAAGTTTTAAAAAGAAACCATTAAATAGTGAATTACGAACTGAGAACATTTATTTACAATCCAGATACAAAAGCAAAACATATGATAATAATTATAATAATACTGTAATTTATTACTGTAAGCTGTCAAAACTATAAATTAACTTCATATACAACATACTCTTATGGTATATTACCAAAACAAGAATGGTCTTCGTACCAAATTAACTGATCTCTGTAAAGCAGTAGCAACATGCATCTATGATATCTTGGTTTTCACAGAGACAAATTTAAACTCTGAAATTCACAACTCCGAATTGGGTCTTGTTAATTTTAATGTATATCACCATGACAGATCTGTTACAATAAAATACTAGAGTGAGGACAGTCTAGTACTAAAGCGAGTGGACGAGAAGTCCTTGTGGCACATTTGAGATCTAATGTCATTCATACTACGATAGAGGATACTAAATGCACATTTCTGTCTGTTAAAGCACATAAATGTTTTGTATGTTAATGCACAGATTTACCTATACTGATTGGAGGAGTTTATATCCCACCGCAGCAGTCTACTGTCACCTACTCCCACTATTGTGATGCTGTCGGTGAAGTTCATTCGAACTACTTTTTCCCACACATTGCTGCTGGGGGACTTTAAGTTGCCGGACGTGGATTAGGTTGCTCCTGACCTTATCACTTGTAATAGAGCTGTATGCGAATATTACTGAAATGGTAACCACTTATAGCTTAACCCAGATATATACTGAGCTCAATTTGCGTGGGGTATTATTGGATCTAATATTTGGTTCTGACCCCGCTGTTTCAGTTACTTCTGCACTTGATCATCTGCTGCTGTAGAATCTGCTCATCAAGCTATTTGTTGTGACATACCTGCTTCCCGAGTGCTTGTGAATAATCAATGAATAGTCTACAATTTTATTAAATGAAATGTGGGTGAAATCGCTCGAAGATTGAATTATTTACTTAGGACTGTTCAATATATCTGATTGATGTCTCTGATTTCTTCAATGATTTGTTGGAAAAGATTCGTAGTGTTGTGATTGAAAACACTCTTACTAAGAAAGTAGGCAAATCAAGGTTTCCCATCTGGTTTACAGCAGAATTGAAGAGGATGAAAATTATTAGGAAGATTGCTCATGCTTTGAATCTCATCGCTGCATCAAATTGGAAAAAAATGTGCTGCATTGTACACCACTATTAATTATTACCTTATAGTACATAGTATTTAAGTAGTTATATAGACAAAGATGAGAAAAAAGGATCTACAATATATTTTACAATGTCATAGAGAATGTGTTAAATGAAAAATTTAACTACTATAGTAGAGACCAAATATACCTCAAAGAGTGTTCAGCACTAGTGACGGCTGCTCTCAATTCTGTAGCGAGCCGCTGGTCACTCACTCTGTCGCCACCCCTGCTTGGCCCACACGCACCCCGAGACTCGTTGAGTTCCAGCTAAAGCAATTTCCTGCATTTTATTTATTTTACTTTTCTGAACATCATATAGAAAGAGCTTTGATAAACATGGACTGAAAATATGTGTTCTATTACAATGACACGCATTCAACGGTTGGTCATCAACTTGGGATACAGGTCGAGCATAGCAATAAATACCAGTTTCACTGTTTGAGTGACTTTTGAAATCAAATCAGTTTTGAATCAAATTTACTTATGCTGGGCCCTCATTTGTTTCTGAGGATCGGTGCATTTTAATTGAAAAGTAATATGAGTCATGATCACATTTCCTTATAATTGCTTTTAAGTAAGCAATATAGTGTGAGTCAGTATCTCAAGTGGTGATCTAATCTGAATTGCGTAAGTAAGTACACGACCATCTGAAAAGAAATCTATTAATACCAAAGTGATTACACAATGTTAGATCCTAGACATGTTTGATTGAATGCGCTAGTTTCAGCCAATTTAAAGGAAAAGTTTCAACTGATCCACTTAACTTAGCTTGCGTTTGCAGTACTAATTCCCTCCAGCTGCTTGAACATGCTGTGTGCCTTGTCTCTGTCAGCTCAGGGTGTTGTGTGACCTTACAATGTACATCAATCTCCGTTAACAAAAGCCTGTATACATTACTACCAGCTAGTTTGACTCTCTTTATAGCTATTGACCACTTCTGAAGACTAATACAAAGTCAGTTCATCTACAATGGTAAAATGTTTATCGTGATAAGTTTGGCATTCGAGGGAGGAGAAATACCACAGAATTAGGTGCGAATAATTGGTAGAAATACTTATCTACAAAATTTTTCTTTTTTATCTTGTTTTAGTATTTTAATTACTAATTTAAACTGATCTAATCAATATTTGACAGTAGTTATGATCAAATGGATCGATTTTGGCTTCAAATAATGTTAAGTTTTGGACAGTAAGAAAAATTTATAAGATCTGGTGTAATCAAACTGCTGATGAGCCGTTTTACGATTTTTATTTTTTACCATAGAATATTAATTTTAACATATATATTCTAAATACAAATTAACCTTTTAAATTAGTCAAAACGAACATTCATTAAATAATTTGTTTGATGCATCTGAAGTATAACAATTTTATGAAGATAAAATTACTAATATTAAACAAGGCCTAACGAATTTGGAATACCTAATCAAAATCTTAATCAAAGTGAAATAAGTCCACAAACTTAGATGATTAATAACTACTTAAAAAAGAAATACTTTTAAAACAAAAACATTGAAGAATATTGATTGGGTGGTGTCAAATATGGTCCCTTCACCTGTGGTCACAATCCAACCTCCAACCACAGAGTTGGTTGAAAATTGTAACCTAAATCCATTAATTCAATAATTCTTGGGCAAAAACAATAAATGATATAAAAATTAAGTAAAATAAAACAAATAATAGTGATGGAAAACTACCCAACAAGGTTTTCTGGACTGTATAAAGTAGATATTATGAAAAAATTGTAATAATGTAAGTTGAAAAAAATTGCCTGTTCTTATATTTCAATTCTCATGATTGAATTAGTAATGAAAAATGTCACAAAAATTGTAAACTAGAAACTTTGACAGAGTTGGAAAAATCACAGAATAAAACTAACCGTTATAATTACAGATTTAGCTTCTAAAGAAGTGACTATTTACATAACATAAAAGCTGTAACTGATCGAAAGCATTTTTGGAGAAAAGTAGAGGGCCTCCTAAAAAAAAGAAAATTAGTGCCTTTACAGTGTTGGAGAATTTCTGTTAAATGATTTTGGCTCTTCAGTAATAAGTAGTAGAATTAATATTCATTGTATCTATTTACACATAGCCTTAGTCTAAGATAAGAATGATTACTTAAACACTGTTAATGTATTAATTACACAGTGCTAAAACTAAAATATACAAGGTTTGAGTTTAAATCACCACTAAGTACACAGCCCATTTACAGTCTCAGAAACATTCATAAATTAAGTATTCCCAAACAAAATACTGCTTTTTCTACCTGTCATACAAGTTGTAATCCTCCATCAATATTCAATGCTCTCCCAATCAGGTTGAAAACTTAAAACAATATTCGAATATTTACAAAATAACTATATTTATGTTTGTTCGATAATTATTTGTACACTGTTGAAGAGTATCATAATAATGGTCGTCATTTTAAGAAGTAGAATAATATTGTTTTAATGTTATCTAAAACCTGATTCTAGCCAATACATGTATTTGGTATGTTAAATGGCAATACAAAATAATTTGATTATTTCAATTCATCTAATACTAATATTATCCTCAAATATCTACTGTTAAAAAAGTGTATTACTGTCAGCGCAAAAATAATGTGCACCCGAGTTTGAAGGTTGTTTACTAAGAAACTAAGATACCTATGAAAACTCCAATCACACCATTGTTTTCCACGTTTAATTTTGCATTATGACACATGCATTTTAAAATTTTATTATTAGTTTTATTAATTTTTACCTTACTTGAAACAAAAAAGTACTGGAATTTTCACTGTACATCAAATTTACACCTTTATTACTAAAAAATCCATTAATGTATCCAATATATATTATAATACTTGGTTGATAGGAATGTTTTCTATAAGTTTTATTAATTTTAAAATTTAAAGTTTTCGATAAAAAAAGTTTACCTGAAACATTGTTTTCTTGGCTTTTAGAGGTTGTAATATTACTTAGTTTGACTTGTTGTAATCCTAATGACATATTACGTTACGTTGTTATTATTATTTGCATAGGTAAATGAAATGATTTTATATTAATTTAAATCAATTTAAGTTATTAATTGATTTAAATTAATAATTACTACACAAATAAATACTATACACTCATGTACTATACAATGCAAGTATTGCATAGTAACTATACATGTCATAAGGGTCACAATAAGACCAAGTAATTAATTTTATTGCCTCTAGAAGCCAAGAAAACAATGTTTCATGGGTGGGCAGGTGGGTCCATACCACTGTACGTGTATGGGTGGGCAAGTGGGTCCATACCACCGTACGTAAGAGGATGGGACCTGGCCATACATGAGCTCAGATTAACATACATACAAATATTCCTATCAACCACATATTAAAATATAAATGCAATACATTAACGGGGTTTTGAATAAAAATTGTGTAAATTTGATGTACAGTGAAATTTGAGAATTCTGGTACTTTTTTGTTCCAACTGGTTTTAAGTTTTAATAAAAATTATTAAAACTTATAACAAAATATAAAAATACATATGTCAGAATGCAAAATTAAATTAGGAAAACAATGGTGTGATTGGAAGTGTCATAGGCATCTTAGTTAACAACTTTCAAAACTTTGGTGCACATAATTTCTGCGTCGACAGTAGTTAACATTTGTCTATTCAAGTACCGGTAAATATGTTTACTTACCGTTAAAAGTTTGATTTCTTGTTTTAGTTTTGTCACTTTCATTTCTGATACCTCCGCTCTTTTCTAAAAACATAACAACAAAATTAATTTGATTGAGATTAAATCAATATATATATTTTACTATATAAACGCTTTTTGAGTATTCCTAAATAATAACAGAGCTACAAGTTAAACTGGCTTGGAATTTCTCCAATATGTTATTGCACAATATTCAATGTTTAGTATTGTCATCAGCTCTGTACATGTTTCTGGTATTGTTGCACTAATAAAAATCAAGATATAGGAAACCACTTTTTCATAAACATTTTCGCAATTAAAAGAAAACTTATATTTGTACAAGAAATTATCATTACCTTACATATGCAAATATATTTTAACCTTTGTAATAATATCAATTCCAGTATGTATTAGTCTGTAGGTAGTTTTTATTAACCCACTGACAAGCTATGACAAGAGTGTCTCACCGTCAAGTTTGACACTTCAATCATGCTGTGACAAGACTATCTTATACTACATTAGTGACTTTTACTGCCAGATAGCAGTAAAATTCAATCAGTAAACAAATCTACAGTTGTTGAAACGAATATTTTTGGCTGTTCCTGTTTATTTTACATTTTTATATTGATGGCTTAGTCGATTTGTAATTGATGAAACGGCACTTCAATTTGTAAAACATGAATGGAGATAGTGATATTTAGATTTTAGAACCAGCAAAATGGACTTTTATTTGAACTATGATGGAAAAAAGAAATAACAGTGTTGTAAATAATGAAATGGTTGGGTCAGGTGATTGTATTTATATGTCTTGAGAGACATGTAGATATATTCGTGTATATGTATTTAAATTAACTATGGAAATATTGGAGTGACCATAGCTAAAAGGCTAAGGTGGTGGTTTGCCATGCAGCCGGTCTTGATTCGATTATCATAAGATTTTACCCCTGTGCCGCTTCCGTGGTTTGGAAGTCACATGAAGCCATATAATGAGCCTAAAATATAAAAATGGACTCTTCTAAGCAGGTGAGACGAACTGTCTTAACCCTTGAGTAGTGACTCTCTAAAAAAGTTGTGATCCTGGGTCCCAGGAACCCACTTTATTTATCTAAATAAAAAATGTTTCCAGTAAAAATGTTACCATAATAATATTATTGGACACAATGTTGGGTTCATTAAGGACAACTAAAATGACTTTTTACAAACATTTTAGTTTATTTATCTATATAATAATTCATTTTTTAGTTTAAATTTTTGTCTAGTAATCGTAAAAAATGTGTTTAAAGTTTACTATTCTGAATGTACTTTATTTTATGATACTAACATCATTTTTCAAATTAATCAAGGTATATGACACAATAAAAAAAATATTTTCCAAAAAAACATGTAGGCTGTAAATTTCTTTCTACTCCAAAAGATTACATAATGCAGTTCTAACACATTTTCCTTGCACATTCATTGCAAATAGGTTGATGGCATTTGTTAATATTGACATTGGGTTTTCTGTCCTTTTTTGAAGTTCAAGTGCAACATCTTTTCCTTTTACTTCTTTCCACTGAATTTTGTAGGGCTGGTGGTGGATTTTGGCATTTCAACCTTCAAAACCCGGCATATACCCATTTTCAGCTCTTCTTGTAGTGCCATGTTGGCCAACCATTCTTGCATGTGCAGTTTAACAAGCTAGGTCCCTCAAAAACCTTCACTAGGTTGAATTCACTTGCTTCTTCATCACTTGAATAATTTTGATTCCCTTGATTGATTATATTTTGAATAGAACTGACTATCTCACTATTGTCTCCTTCAGAATTGGTGGCAAAATAATATTCTTCTAAACCATCTTCCAAATCACTAACATCTTCATTTAACAATCATTCTATAGTTTTTAAAAGTCTGTGCCATTGACATTCATCGTGTAGGTGAAATAAAACAGAAAACTTGACAAATTACTACAATACACTCAAACACTGGACAAGGAAAAAAGTAACACAAGTCGTACCACTGGGTTTTAGGGATCCAATAATGCAATAATCCCGAAAATACAACTGATACAAATCTACCGTCTTACACCATGGTCAAAGCCACATTGAAAAGAATTTACATGGCAGTGACATGAAAAAGTCAGGTCCCTGAAACCCAAAATCATAACTCAAGGGTTAATTGGGTTACTCTCCCTATGAAAAACCACACATAATTTAAATAATTTATACATGGTTTTGTATATTACATTTTTTAGGCTTTTCTTATTGCCATTACGAAGTGTTATTATCATGTTATGTAAATTACTATAGTAATAGGAGTCCATTTGACACAATAAAAATAATAGAAATTTTTAGCAGCTACAGGCCCTTTGAAAACTGGCATGTCAATGACTTAATGATGCTGCATATTGAAGAGTTTATTTTTATGGACCTCTGTGGGATTTTAGAAATATATATACACATTATGAGTAAAAGTATTATCTATACTCAACATATTTAGTAAAATAAAAAACAAACAATTTACAAAACAAATAAATCAATACTACTATACACCAATCAAAATGATTTTCTTGTCTAACACTTTGTACCGGGTCGTTTGACTGGTACATTTTTGGTTACTTTTCCGGTGCTGCTAATATAGCTAAACGGATAGTCAGCTTATCAAAGTCAGCCCGCTATCCTTCTGACAAACATGTGCTTTACAAGCTAAATGAAATTAAAAAGAGCCAATTGGTACCCCTGGAAGTCTCCAGAAATTTCACGGAGGAAGATATAGATAGGGCGATTTCCGCTAGCAGGGAAAGCAGTTGGTCTTGACGATATCTTTCCAGAATTTCTTATGCATGCTTGTAGTAAAGTGAAACAATGGCTTCAAACAGTCTACAATAATATACTAGCTACAGGCAATTTGCCAAAAGCATTTAAGCGTTCAAAAGTAATAGCTGTTCTGAGGCGAGGCAAAGACTCTGAACGAGTAGAAAGTTACCATCCTATATCTCTTCTTAGTGTTTGTTATAAGTTGCTGGAAAGACTGTTATACAACAGAATATTACCCATTCTTGATCCTATTGTTCCAGTTGAGCAGGCTGATTTTCGCCCTGGCCGAAGTTGTTGCGACCAGATCCTCGCTCTGACATCATTTATTGAGAATGGGTTTGAAAACAAGCTAAAATCATCTGCAGCTTTTGTTGGATCTCACAGCTGCTTATGACACAGTATGAAGCAAAGGTTTTAATAGAGAATTCATACTTCAGACTGATGCCTCCTCCTCCGCCATTGCTAGTGTTCTTTCTCAGGAGTTTGATGGGATCAGGCAGCCCATCGCTTTTACTTCAAGGACGTTTTCTCACCAGTAAAAGACCTAAAGTCTCATCAGCAAAAAGATCCTGAGCTGTCAGTCATCTTAGGTGAGCTTCTGGAGGGAGGTACCCACCCTCCTTATGTTCTGTCCAAAGGGGTA